>CM021106.1:531075287-531217388 GCA_007115665.2 Sequoiadendron giganteum
CTCCCTCTCCCTCTCCCTCTCCCTCTCCCTCTCCCTCTCCCTCTCTCTCTCTCTCCCTCTCCCTCTCTCTCACTCTCCCTCTCCCTCTCCCACAAAAATCAAGAGAGGTTATTGTAGATGGTACGGAAAAAATTCCATATCATTAAACAAAGATTCTATAGGCATCGTAGTTCCTGAGGAATAGTCCGTCAAAGATTGCTGCCTTTTAACACTTTGGACTCTTAAGGGAAATCGTTGGTCCAATGTAGCTCGGAGTAATTTGGCATATTTGGGTGCAAAAGAGGACCATACCTAGCATAAAAATACTCATCCATATGTGTTGGAATAGTCCATTTGGTCGTACGAGTTTGAGTATGAAAGTTAAACCACTTTGCAACTTTACACCATTTGCATTTGACAACTTTTCCCTCAACTAAAAACTCATCACCACGGGAAAATGCCTTTGAGATAGAAAAAAATGAGAGAGGTTATTGTAGATGGTCCCAACACAATCCCATATCATTAGACGAAGAGTCTGTAAGAATCATGGTTTCTGAGGAATAGTCCATCAAAGATTGCTGCCTTTTAGCACTTTGGACTCTTAAGAGAAATCGTCGGTCCAATGCAACTCAAAGTGATTCGGCAAATTTGGGTGCAAAAGAGGACCATACCTAGCATAAAAATACCTATTCGGACATTTTGGAATAGTGCATTTGGTCGTACGAGTTTGAGTATGAAAGCTGCACCACTTTGCAACTTTACACTACTTGCATCCGACAACTTTTCCCTGAACTGAAAACTCATCACCACGAGAAAATGCATTCGAGATAGAAAAAACCGAGAGAGGTTATTGTAGATTGTCCCAAAAAGATCCCATATCATTAGATGAAGATTCTTTAAGCATCATGGTTTCTGAGGAATAGTCTTTCAAAGATTGATGTCTTTTAACACTTTGGACTCTTAAGGGAAATCGTTGGTCCAATGCAGCTTTGAGTGATTCGACATATTTGGGTGCAAAATAGGACCATAACTAGCGTAAAATTACCCATATGAACATGTTGGAACATTTCATTTGGTCGTATGAGTTTGAGTATGAAATTTGCACCACTTTGCAACTTTACACCATTTGCATTTGACAACTTTTCCCTCAACTGAAAACTCATCACCACAGGAAAATACCTTCGAGATAGAAAAAACCGAGAGAGGTTATTGTATATGGTACAAACGCGATCCCATATCATCAAACGAAGATTTTGTAAGCATCACGGTTTCCAAGGAATATTCCGTCAAAGATTGCTTCCTTTTAGCACTTTGGACTCTTAAGGGAAATTGTCGGTCCAATGCAACTTAGAGTGATTCAACATATTTGGGTGCAAAAGAGGACCATACCTAGCATAAAAATACCCATCTAGACGTGTTGGAACAGTCTGTTTGGTCGTACGAGTTGGAGTATGAAAGTTGAACCACTTTGCAACTTTTCCCTCAACTGAAATTTCATCACCATAGGAAAAAACCTTCCAAATAGAAAAAACCAAGAGAGGTTATTGTATATGGTCCCAAAAAAATCCCATATCATCAGATGAAGAGTCTATAAGCATCATTATTTTTGAGGAATAGTCCATCAAAGATTGTTTCCTTTTAGCACTTTGGACTCTTAAGGGAGATCATCGGTCCAATGCAACTTAGAGTGATTCAGTGTATTTGGGTGCAAAAGAGGACCATACCTAGCATAAACATACCCATCCAGATGTGTTGGAACAGTCTATTTGGTCGTACGAGTTCGAGAATTAAATTTGCACCACTTTGCAACTCTACACCTCTTTAGAGATTTAGGGATGTCCTCTTCACATTACTCTATTCTGAATAGGTTTGCAGAGCTACCAATGTTAAATCCAATTTTACTGACTTCAAGAAAATCCAAGTTGACTGAATTTGAGAAAAGCTGATTCCTTGAATGTAAGACTCCCAAGATGAAGGAAGACCATTAAGAGCCAACATGGTCAAATCTTTGTCATCAACAATATGAACAATGGTAGAGATTTGATCTCTCAATTTAGAAATCTTCATGAAGTAGGTGATGAAAAATTCTCCTTCCGTTATCTTAACATGATGAAGTTGTTGCTTGAAGGCTAGAGCACGACTTGTGTTGTTAATCTCATACATCTCCTCCAAGGTCTTAAGAATTTCTTTCGCTGTCTTCAACTTAGAGATGATAGGAACAATATGGTCCTTCACGGAATCAACTAACATCTTCTTCGCCTTGATATATTTTGTCCTCCATTGAACTTTCTCTTCCTCATCCGCAGGCTTGAAAATTTTTCTCTCCACACTCAACCAATTTGTTTTCCTCTAAAGTGAGCATAATTTTGAATCTCCATGAAGTGAAATTTGATGCTTCTTTGAGTCTATCCTCAATTTTAAGACCATTCACCATCTTGACTAAGATAGAGATAAAAAAAAGGGAATAGAGGTATCACTGCAATATCTAGTCCCAACACGATCTTTTTCAAACCCGCTCTGATACCATTTTAGTGTTTTAATGATCAGATAATACAACTGAAAGCACTAAAAAAATGCAACACATAAGACAATAAACACAACAAGAAATCTTCTTACAACTCAGGCCTAACTCATTGCTGAATTTGATATAGTGAATAATAGCACCTCTCCTAGATGCAAAGATACAATCGAATATGCTTCTCCTTGAAATCGGCCTATTGTTGCAATATGAAGCATTGCTGCTCAAGTGCGAAATTTTGCTTGGAATACAAATTATGATGAACGAACTTGATTGAGGAAATGAACAAACATCACCTTGTATTTATAAAAAATAAGGTGACTCTTCAAGGAGGTCGACCTCTCTTGAAAATAATAAATTACAAAATAATATCAAGGAAGGTCAGCCTCATCCATTTAAATAAAATGAATATAAATTAAATATCCATATGCTATCATTGAATTTATTACAAATTAATGTGATCGCTATCATGTATGAAAAATATGGTAGCATAGACAAGGCAATGGACTATTTGAAAAAAAACTTCAAAGAAATGTGGTCTCATAGAATTCAATGACAAACAAATGCAATTGACAACTGCTCATAGTTTTTAGCTATGCAATGTGAAGTAATGATTTGAGTTTGAAAGATGTGTAATGCAATGTAATGAATGATATAAATATAAACTACACAATATAACCATTCTTTTTTATGCTATTGTACATTGATATTTAACCATTGCTCAAGATAAAAAAATTTAAAGTGTTTAATCATGCACATGAAGAACAAATTAAATTTCGATTGTCAACTTCTATATATCAAATTATCCAATAATCAAGTGTATTTTCATATACAAAAATGGCATTGATGCCAACTCAAACAAAGTTTTACAAAATGTGGCATATGCCATCTCAATATGTATTCAAAATTTACATGCCAAAATTTCTGTCTCATCCTAAACTACTGGTGGATCATCAAAATGGAGCCTCTTTGAAGCACTCATTAGCTCTGAAGGTAGTTGCACAAGAAAAATTCAAACCACAATTGAGATTAGTTATTCTATATAATTTAAAATTGAATAATTAACATCAAAATCAATATACATTGAATTTCAATTGAACTCTAAAATTGAAATCTTGATTACCTAAAATATGCGTCTCTTCAAAGGGTCAGGAGTCCTAGAATATGCCAAACCCACATTTGAAATTCTAATCTATATATGTGAACAAAAACATAAAATTGATCCAAGTTAGCATATGATTATTGGTAATAGGAACATACTTACCAAACACAAAATAAAATAAACACATACCTCTTTAGGTTGATCTTTTTCTTTATCTCCTTCAATTGTTTTGACACCTCCTCCTTGAGGTGTTTGAACACCTACTCCTTGAGGTGTTCCAATACCTACTCCTTTAGGCGGTGTTTCCTTTGTCAACAAATTTGTATAGCTCATAATTTCCGTACATAAAATTGACAAGTACATATGAAACTACCAATCTATGTTGATGTATGTATAATCAATATAAGATCTTAAAAATCTTAATTCAATCCAATTTGAGTTCAATTACCTTAACCTTATCTAACTTTGTGCCTCCATAGTCTGGATGAGGTTGCACCTCACTCACACTAGGTATTTCCTACAAGAGGAAAATAAGATAAGTATATAAGTTATTATATAATTTCATTAATGAAAATTCAAATGACAAGAAAGTATATAATATAAAATGTAAATGATTGAGTGCAAAAATATATACTGTGTGTGTGTCCAAGCCAAATGAAATGGCCCTAAGGGTGTTATCAGTCACCTTTGTGAGCTCTTCCTTAGACATCAACTATTAAATAAACCATGTAAATAAATATTAGTAATTGATATTATCTCTTATTAATATTCATTTAAAAGCAAATGCAAGTTATGAAATTACAAATTAAATCTTACCTGTGTCACTATTCCAGCATCCCCCTCTCTAGCAGGAGAGGAATCTATAGGGTGCACTAAACTCTCCTACAAATGATTTATAATGTCCAAATCATCGAGGTCATAATCAAAAGTGTCCAAGGGATTCTCAATGGGCTGTACAAGAGGACCCAAGCATATCTAGTGGCACATAGTGCAAGTATGTGGCACACAAATATGTGGACCTAAGGAGGATGATGCACCAACACTCGAGCCTTTGCCAACATCACTAGAATGTGGCTGAGCTATTGTAGAAGCATGCAAAACCAAATGACCACTCAAAGAGTGAATAGCTTGAATATTCTGTGTGGCTGCATCCTAGATAATCTCTAGATCATATATTGGAGGCGGCAAAGGAAGGGGAGGAAGGGGAGGAAGGGGAACATTTGGGCCTAGGACTACCCTAACTTCCCCTGGTCTATCCTGAGGCATATCTCCACTGACGCCCTAGAAGGGTTTAATCTCAAATTAGTTAACATGATGCCCTAACACAAACCCAACATATAATGTTTTAATAAAGTAAAATGGTATATCATAATTATTGTTCAATGGTTTATCAAAAAAAATACACCAACAATCCCAAAAGTTAGCTACAATGTCCCTATGAATGCACCATTTTATAAAAAGTTTTGTTTTATTAACATTCACTAGCAAACCGGTGCGAGGGTCAATGAATAAAGATGATACTTGGGCTTTGGTTATCTGGAGATCTTTCACATCATCGTAAGACATTCCACATCCATAATATTCCCTCATGTCTTCTCACCACGAATGAAATGAATTATGTTGGGTGGAGAGGGTTTCTATATTTTTAATTATTTCCTTCAATGTGTTTGTCATATCTCTCAATTGAGGGATTGTCTTATAAACTTCAGAAATGCCCCTCAATTGCCCCAATTTTTCACCAATTAAGTCTTCAATTGGTGGCTACGGAGGTGGTGGAGCATTTGGCTGCGGAGGTGGTAGAGCATTTGGCATTTCTAGATTTTCATTCTCAACCATACTACTTGATTAAAGTTAAAAAATAATTAATCTAATTGAAAATACACAATATAAATGAAATTATTGTAAAAAACCCCTAGTTTTTAATTAAAAACCCTACTTTTTCACATTAATCCATAACAAACTCTAATTTTTGATTAAAATACATCAACAAATCTAGTTTTTAATCAAAATCCATTTAGAAACATTAATTTTTAATAAAAATTCAAAGTAAAATCTAGTTTTGATCAAAATCAATAGAAAACCCTATTTTTGATAAAAAATTCATAAAAAATACTTCAAATTAAGAGAATCTACTTGAAAAATTGATTACAACATTTAAAAAACAAAATAATTACCTTTGAAATTGGATATATGATAGAAGCGGATATCGAATTTTTGCTTTTCCTTGTGCGCCCACGTGCAAACAGTGAGAAATGAAGTTATAGGAGTCGGTTGGCTTTTATATAATGTTTCCACAAATTGGATATCCATTTTGTAGAAACTAGGTTTGGGCTTTGGTTCGGCTAAATATACTGACACCCAAACCTAGAAAAGTCAACTCAACATTTCCGCGGTTTTGAGTTGATCCAAAATGTGATTTTTTTCTCAATGCCACTTTTTGGCCTATCATGATTCTGCACATACCCATAGATTGGTACAATATGAAGTCAACTGCATAAAAAAAGGTGTTTCTGACTCGGATAAATCAGAAAACCAAACAAATTCATGGGAATGTGGGCCTGAATCATGGGGTCAAGCCTTATTTTACCATTTCAAGATAAAACACATTTGACGAGCACCAAATATGTTGTTTTGAAAAGGAGACAGAGGGAGAGAGAGGGAGGGAGTGGGAGAGAGAGAGAGAGGGGGTAGGAGGGAGATACTTGAGAGAGAGGTAGAGGGAGAGGATGTGAGAGGGATAAACCTAAGAGAGAGAGAGGGAGAGAGAGTGGGAGGGAGACACCTGAGAGAAGAAGATGAAGTCAAAGTGGGAGAGAGGGGGTGGGAAGGAGAGACCTAAGAAAGTAGGGTGGGAGGTAAGTGAGGCTTGACAAAGAGGTATTATGAGAGAGGGCATTGGAGTGACACTGATTAGTGTAGGTAGCATGGGAGGGAGTGAGACCCAAGAGAGACAAACTTGAGATGGAAATAATTTATTCAGTTATATGGGGGGGAGACCTTAGAGAGGGAGTGAGAGAGAGGGAGGGAGTGGGAGAGAGAGATGGGGTAGGAGGGAGAGACTTGAGAGAGAGAAAGGGGGAGGAAGAGGGGATGGGAGGGAGAAACCTAAGAGAGAGAGAGAGGGAGAGAGGGTGGTTGGGAGACACCTGAGAGAAGGAGAGGGAGTCAAAGTGGGAGAGAGGGGGTGGGAAGGAGAGACCTAAGAAAGTAGGGTGGGAGGTACAAGTGAGGCCTGATAGAGAGGGAGTCAAATTAGGAGAGAGGAGGTGGGAAGGAGAGACCTAAGAAAGGAGGGTGGGAGGTAAGTGAGGCCTGACATAGAGGGATTGAGAGAGAGGGCATTGGAGTGACACTGATTACTGTAGGTAACATGGGAGGGAGTGAGACCCAAGAGAGACAAACTTGAGAGGAAATAATTCATTGAGTTATATGGTGGGGGGGGAAGATCTGGGAGAGGGAGTGGGAGAGAGATAAAGGGAGTGAGAGAGAGAGGGAGGGAGTGGGAGAGAGAGAGAGAGGGGGTAGGGGGGGAGACTTGAGAGATAGAGGGGAGGGAGAGGGTGTGGGAGAGAGAAACCTAAGAGAGAGAGGGAGAGAGGGTGGGAGGGAGACACCTAAGAGAAGGAGATTGAGTCAAAGTTGGAGAGAGGGGGTGTGAAGGAGAGACCTAAGAAAGTAGGGTGGGAGGTAAGTGAGGCCTGACAAAGAGGGATTGTGAGAGAGGGCATTGGAGTGACATTGATTTGTTTAGGTATCATGGGAGGGAGTGAGACCTAAGAGACACATACTTGAGAGGGAAAGAACTTATTAATTTATATGGTGGGGGGGGAAGACCTTTGAGAGGGAGTGAGAGAGAGAGAGAGGGAGGGAGTGAGAGAGAGAGAGGGGGTAGGAGGGAGAGACTTGAGAGAGAGAGTGAGGGAAAGAGAGGGCATGGGAGGGAGAAACCAAAGAGAGAGAGGGAGAGAGGGTGGGAGGGAGACACCTAAGAGAAGGATATGGAGTCAAAGTGGGAGAGAGGGGGTGGGAAGGAGAGACCTAATAAAGTAGGGTGGGAGGTAAAAGTGAGGCCTAACAAAGAGGGAGTCAAAGTAGGAGATAGGGGGTGGGAAGGAGAGACCTAATAAAGTAGGGTGGGAGGTAAGTGAGGCATGACAAAGAGGGATTGTGAGAGAGGTCATTCAAGTGACATTGATTAGTGTAGGTATCATGGGAGGGAAATAATTTATTCAGTTATATGGTGTGGGGGGGAGACCTTAGAGAGGGAGTGGGAGAGAGATAGAGGGAGTGAGAGAGAGAGTGAGAGAGTGGGAGAGAGAGAGAGGGGGAGGGAGAGGGTTTAGGAGGGAGAAACCTAAGAGAGATAAAGGGAGAGAGGGTGGGAGGGAGACACCTAAGAGGAGAGGGAGTCAAAGTGGGAGAGAGGGGGTGGGAAGGAGAGACCTTAGAAAGTAGGGTGGGAGGTACAAGTGAGGCCTGACAGAGAGGGAGTCAAAGTAGGAGAGAGGGGGTGGGAAGGAGAGACCTAATAAAGTAGGGTGGGAGGTAAGTGAGGCCTAATAGAGAGGGATTGTGATAGAGGGCATTGGAGTGACAGTGATTAGTGTAGGTAGCATGGGAGGGAGTGAGACCCAAGAGAGATAGAATTGAGAGGGAAATAATTTATTCATTTATATGGTGGGGGGGGAAGACTTGAGAGAGGGAGTGGGAGAGAGGGAGTGTGACCCTTAAACTGTGAACCCTATACCATTAACCAGGTATGTGCAGGATCATGATGGGCCAAAAAATGGCGATATGTAAGTGATATGTTGACCAATGTGGCTGATGACTTTTTTTTACCCAAAATTGATGAAATGAAAAGGGTTTTTAAAGGAGATTCTCAACTTTCCACCAATATAAATTATTCTTTACTTTGAATTTAATAAATAATTATTATTCATTTTCTACTTGAATTACGACTAAATTCCTAATTGATTGGCTGATTGAAAAACATATATAGCTTTCAAACTATATCACATATTTTGAATCTGAAACATGTGTCACATTCTATGCTTCACATACTATAGGATTAAAAAAAAAAAATTGTATTTCATGAATTTTTGACCAAGTTAAGGTGGTCAGACATACGATTTTTTATATTTTTTAAAATTTGAAATAAAAAATTCATAATTAATTGTTACTTGGAAAAAAACTATAAAAAAATATGCATCATATCGGGACATGAGTCCTCTCCTTATATATAAAATATTATAATTTTATTGTGGTTAGGGTCGTTAGACAGACACCTACTTCTTATTTTTTCCCTAAAATTTAAGTACTAGTGCATTGAAATTTCAAATTTTCACCAAATATTTTTATTTTATTTTTTAAATAAACCTAGTATTTTAGAAACTAAATTTTATTTTCTACACATTCTATTGTTACATATGTTTTAAATAATAACAATAACTTATTCAAATTTTATGCCAAGTTGCCTAACTCTGATTTTTCTGAATTTTATTGCCACTTAAGGGTCTATTTTTTCCATGATGATCCTGCACATACCCAACCCTTAAACCCTAATCCATCAACCCCCATACGCTCTTAATCCCTCAACCCTTAAACCCTAATCCCTCAACCCTTAACCCTCAACCCTTAAACCCTAATCCCTCAACCCCTATACCCTCTTAATATGTCAACCCTCACCCCTAAACCCTTAAACCCTTAAACCCTATACCCTCTTAATCCCTCAATCTTCAACCATTAACCCTTAAAACCTAATCCCTCAACCCTCAAACCTTAACCCTTAACCCTCAACCCTTAAACCCTCAACCCCTACACCCTGTCAACCCTTAACACCTTAAATCTAATCCGTCAACCCCTCTACAATATTAATCCCTCAACCCTTAACCTTAACCTTCAACCCTTAAACCCTAATCCCTCAACCCCTATACCCTCTTAATCCGTCAACCCTCAAACCTTAACCCTTAAACCTTAAACCCTAATTCCTCAACCCCCATACCCTCTTAGTCCCTCAACCCCTATACCCTCTTAATCGCTCAACCCTCAACCCTTAAACCCTAATCCCCTCAACCCCTGTAAAATGTTAATCCCTCAACCATTAACCCTTAACCCTCAACCCTTAAAGCCTAACCCATCAACCCCTATACCCTCTTAATCCCTCAACCCCTCAACCATTAACCCTTAAATCCTAATCCATCAACCCCCATACCCTCTTAATCCCTCAACCCTCAACCCTTAAACCCTAATCCCTCAACCCTTATACTCCTCTAATCCCTCAACCCTCAACCCTCAACCTAAACCCTAACTTCAACCCTAACCCTCAACCCTCAACCCTTAAACCCTAATCCCTCAACCCCTCAACCCTCAACCCTTAAAACCCTAATCAGTCAACCCCTCTAGAATATTAATCCCTCAACCCTTAAATCTTAACCCTCAACCCTTAAACCCTAATCCCTCAACCCCTATAACCTGTCAAGCCTCAACCCTAATCCCTCAACCCTATACCCTCTTAATCCATCAACCCTTCGACTCTTAACCCTTAAACCCTAATCCATTAACCCCCATACCCTCTTAATCCCTCAACCCTCAACCCTTAAACCCTAATCCTTCAACCCCTATACCCTCTTAATCCCTCAACCCCTCAACTCTCAACCCTTAAACCCTAATGCCTCAACCCCTCTACAATCTTAATCTGTCAACCCTTAACCCTTAACCCTTAACCCTCGACCCTTAAACCCTAATCCCTCAACCCCTATACCCTATCAACCCTCAACCCTTAACCCTTAACCCTTAATCCATCAACCCCTATACCCTGTTAATCCGTCAACCCCTCAAGCCTTAAATCCTAATCCATCAACTCCCATACCCTCTTAATCCCTCAACCCTTAAAGCCTAATCCCTCAACCCCTATACCCTCTTAATCCCTCAACTCCTCAACCCTAAACCTTTAAACCCTAATCCCTCAGCCCCTCTACAATCTTAATCCCTCAACCTTTAACCCTTAACCCTCAAATCTTAAACCCTAATCCCTCAACCCCTCAACCCCCAACCCTTAAACCCTATTCAATCAACCCCTCTATTATCTTAATCCATCAACCCTTAACCCTTAACCCTCAACCCTTAAGCCGCAATCCCTCAACCCCTATACCCTGTCAACCCTCAACCCTTAACCATTAAACCCTAATCCATCAACCCCTATACCATCTTAATCCATCAACCCCTCAACCCTTAACCCTTAAACCCTAATCCATCAACCCCCATACCCTCTTAATCCCTCAACCTTCAACCCTTAAACCCTAATCCCTCAAACCCTATACCCTCTTGATCCCTCAACCCCTCAATCCTCAACCCTTAACCCTTAAACCCTAATCCCTCAACCCTTCTACAATCTTAATCCATCAACCCTTAACCCTTAACCCTCAACCCTTAAACCCTAATCGTTCAACCCCTATACCCTATCAACCCTCAACCCTTTACACTTAAACCCTAATCCATCAACCCCTATAGCCTCTTAATCCCTCAATCCCTCAAACCTTAACCCTTAAATCCTAATCCATCAGCCCTCATAACCTCTTAATCCCTCAACCCCCCTTAAACCCTAATACCTCAACCCCTATACCCTCTTAATCCCTCAACCTTGAAACCCTAATTCCTCAACCCCTCTACAATCTTAATCCCTCAACCCTTAACCCTTAACCCTCAACCCTTAAACCCTAATCCATCAACCCCTCAACCCTCAACCCTTAAACCCTATTCAGTCAACCCCTCTATAATCTGAATCCCTTAACCCTTAACCCTTAACCCTTAAACCCTAATCCCTCAACCATTAACCCTTAAACCATAATCCATCAAACCCTCAACCCTTAACCCATAAACCCTAATCCATCAACCCCCATACCATCTTAATCCCTCAACCTTCAACTCTTAAACCCTAATCCATCAACCCCTCTACCCTCTTAATCCCCCAACCCCTTAACCCTCAACCCTTAAACCCTAATTCCTCAACCCCTCTACAATATTAATCCATCAACCCTTAACCCTTATCCCTCAAACCTTAAACCCTAATCTCTCAACCCCTATACCCTATCAACCCTCAACCCTTTACCCTTAAACCTTAATCCATCAACCCCTATACCCTCTTAATCTGTCAACCCCTCAAACCTTAACCCTTAAATCCTAATCCATCAAGCCCCATGTCCTCTTAATCCCTCAACCCTCAACCCTTAAACCCTAATCCCTCAACCTTGAAACCCTAATCCCTCAACCCCTCTACAATATTAATCCCTCAACACTTAACCCTTAACCCTCAACCCTTAAACTATAATCCCTCAACCCATTAACCCTCAACCCTTAAACCCTATTCATTCAACCCCTTTATAATCTTAATCCCTCAACCCTTAACCCTTAACCCTAACCCTTAAACCCTAATACCTCGACCCCTATACCCTCTTAATCCATCAACCCCTCAACCCTTAATCCTTAAACCATAATCCATCAACCCCCATACCCTTTTAATCCCTCAACCCTCAACCCTTAAACCCTAATCCCTCAACCCCTATACCCTCTTAATCCCTCAACCCTTAAACCCTAATCCCTCAACCCTCAACCCTTTAAACATAATCCCTTAACCCCTATTCCCTCATAATCTCTCAACCCTCAACCCTTAAACCATAGTACATCAACCCGTATACCCTCTTAATCCCTCAACCCTTAACCCTTAAACCCTAATCCCTCAACCCTTATCCCTTAATCCCTAAACCCTCTACATGAGAGAGAGAGAGGGAGAGGTGGTGGAAGGGACATACTTGAGTGAGAGGGATAGGGAGAGGGAGAGGGAGAGAGAGAGAGGGAGGGAGAGAGGGAGGGAGTGGAAGAGAGATAGAGGGAGTCACTATGAGAGGGAGAGGGTGTAGGAGGGGGAGACTTGACAAAGAGAGAGAAAGATGGAGCAGGATGAAGATAATTGAGAGAGAAAAAGTGGGAGAGAGATATAAGGAGTGAGAGAGAGAGGGAGAGAGATATAGGGAGTGAGAGAGAGAGGGAGAGAGACAAAGTGGGAGAGAGATAGAGGGAGAGAGACAAAGTGGGAGAGACATAGAGTGAGTGAGAGAGAGAGGGAGTGAGACAGAGAGAGAGAGAGAGAGAGAGAGAGAGAGAGAGAGAGAGAGAGAGAGGGAGGGAGAGGGGGTGGGAGGGAGAAACCTAAGAGAGAGGGAGAGGGAGAGAATGTGGGAGGGAGACAACAAAGAGAGAAGGAGACAGAGACAAAATGGTAGAGAGGGGATGGGAAGGAGATACCTAAGAGAGTAGGAGAGAGAGGGAGTGAGAATAGAGGGATGGGAGAGATACATGAAGTGAGAGAGAGAGACTTGAGAGATGGAGAGGGGGTGGGAGGGAGAGGGAGTTCTCGGGGGAGAGGGATTACTTAGGATAGAGGGATTCAAGAGAGATGGAGGGGGTCGAGGGAGATACATGAGATAGATGGAGAGAGAGAGAGTGGGAAGGCGTGGGAGGGAGATATTTGAGAGAGGGAGAGAGAGAGAGAGGATGTGGGAGAGAGATAGAGGGAGAGGGGACAGAAGGGAGAGACTTGAGAGACAAAGAGGGAGGGAGAGTGGGTGGGAGGGAGAGACTTGAGAGAGAGAGAGATGGAGAGTGAGTGGGAGAGAGATAGAGGGCATGAGAGAGAGACATGGGCTTGAGAGAGAGAGGGAGAGGCTGTGGGAGGGAGATACTTGAGAGAGATGGAGAGCTAGACAGAGACAAATAGAGGGAGTGAGATAGGGAGGGAGTGGAAGAGAGATAGAGGGAGTGTTTGTGAGAGGGAGAGGGGGTAGGAGGGGGAGACTCAAAACAAAGAGAGAGAGGGAGAGGGGGTAGGATGAAGATACTTGAGAGAGAGAGAGGGAGAGGAGGTGGGAGGGAGAGACCTAAGAGAGAGGGAGTGGGAGAGAGAGACAGTGTGTGTGTGTGTGTGTGAGAGAGAGAGAGGGGGGATGGATATACCCGAGAGAGAGTGAGAGAGAGAGGGAGTGAGTGAGTGATAGACCTAAGAGAGGGAGAGGGGGTAGGAGGGAGAGACTTCAGAGAGATAGAATTGAGAGAAAGATAACAACCTAAGAGAGGGAGATGGAGTGAGAGAGATAAAATTACCAAAGAGAGAGAGTGAGAAAGGGGGATGGAGTGAGATAGATTTATTTAGGTACCTATGTGGGAGGGAAAGAGACTCGAGAGAGGGGATTAGATTGAGAGAGTAGTCTAGGTCACGTGGGAGAGAGTGAGACTTGAAAGTTAGAGACTTTAGAGAGATAAAGAGTTATCCAGTAACGGTAATGAGTTAGAGAAGGTATGAAAGGTAAAACCTCGACTATCCATCTACGATCATAAACTGTGCACTCTAAGCATTATGAAAGTTGTTCACCAAATAGGGGAGATTATAACTCTATGCAAAGAAGGCCATTTGCACTCACCCAATGACCCATAACATTTGGCGCACATCAAATGTGATGAGTCATTTTCTGCTTGCCAAATGGCCTACTTCGTATGTTTTAATTAAGAGGATTTGCCAAATTTTCCCATATTTTTGTCTGTGCTCCTTGTCTCATTTGTACATCTTTCAATGAAAGTTTATAAATTTTTTTTGATAACGTTAACCTCTCTCTCAGCTATCTAAATATATAATTCTTTTTTCATTTTGATTTAGTTAAGGTTTTGATCCATGGCTTCTATTGTAAATGCTTTCATTTTTGGTCAAAAACCAGCATGTGCTAGGTTTAGGATAGATTTTTACACGTTCATCGGAACATGAAAAAAATTACATTTTTTGAAACTAGACTCCATTCTACACATGATGAAAAAAAAATCAATTTTTGATTAGTTTGCAAAAAAATTGGGGGGGAGCACGCTCAAATTTTAGCTTTTCAGGATTTGTCCACTTTGAAAATTCATAAAATATTATATGTTCATTAAAAAAATTATCCGAAAGAAGGAGGATAAACTAAATGGTGTTAGCTAATTTCTCACCATTAGGATTTTTGAAATTCTAAACAAAAGTTAATAAAAAAGGGGGAGCCCTTCGGCATTATGCTATTTTGTTTTTTCATAAAATAGGACCCCCCCCCCGGCCTTTTGATACCATTAATATTCATTAATTTCAAAAAAAAAAAGGTAGCTTAGAAACTAGACTCAGAGCACTTCAACTTTTGCTCTTGCCGCATCTTGAAATTTTGAGCGTAACTATCTTCATTTTCTCATGCAAATCAGATTTTGCTGATTTCAGAAAAAAAGTGGCATCTTAAGAGCCAAAATTGTGTCACAATTTGGTGCACTTACCCATATATACAAAAAAAGTTACGCATTATACTGTCGCACTCTATTTGAATTGTAATTGGTTTGAATTCAAAACTTGATTAAAGAAAAAGTATTCAATAAAAAACTATCTAACCAAGTGGAAGCACTAGATATTAGAGTTACAAATCTAAATTCAAAAGAATTATAATTTTATCCTTCATGGAAAAAAAATTATGCATTATATGGTGTGAGTCACTTTTAAAAAATGTTGTTTTCTGCAAAAAATTAGTTTTCGTGGGAGATGGAAAAAAAAGTGCAATCTGATTCCAAAAATTTTGAAAAAAATATTTTTAGAATCTAGAGACAAAATGTGATGAGACTCTAGTTTGCATCATCTTCAAATTCCTCATGGTTTAGCTAGTATAGGTGCTCGAATGTGAAGATTTAGTTAAAAATAATAATTTCACTGTCCAGTTTGGTCAAAAATTGTAGACCACTATTGTGGGATCACCTTAACCCGACTAGGATTTTTACAATCTCTAATCTCGTAGGCATTTCTACTATGTGGAACTTCATTATGGTCTGCCAAGATCTTATGTTTCAGGTTATCTCTCATGGGAGGTGCATAATGGGGAGCAGGTACTATTTTGGAAAGATTCTTGGAATGGAAAGCCTCCTATTATTTCAAATTTGGGTTTGCAGATAGCTGAAGGTGTTCTATCACAAAGTTGGGGGTTATTTTTAAAGGACTATTTGCCTCCTCTGACCCTATTATAGGTATAGTTAAGTGGAAGGATGTAGTAGATACTCCTATTCCAGATGAACAAAAGAAAATTCTAACAGAGATACTGAGTAGTAGGAGTGTCTACTTATCTGGCTCCTCAGATAGTCTACTATGGTTACCTTCTAATAATGGATTGTATACAATTAAGCAAGGGTACAAAGTAATTATTGATCAGGCATCTCAGAGTCAGTCACATAGAGCCTTCACTTTTTGCTGTAATTCAACACAAATTCCAAAGGCAGGTAGTTTTGCTTGGTTGGCCTTGAAGAAAAGGATTCTGACAAGTGATTGCCTGGAGAAGTTTGGGATCACGAGAACCTTCAGGTGTTTTCTCTACAAAGAAGAAAATGAAACAAATGATCATCTTTTTGTCCTCTGTCTAGTGGCACATGAGATATGGACTTTTATTATGGAGAAATTACATGTTTCCTTCCCATTACCCAACTCTCTTTGGAATTTGTTTACCAGCTGGCTTATTCTTCATAAATCAACATTGTTTGCATGAATATGGCTAGTTACTCTTGCTCTAGTAATTTGGTCAATATGGTTGGAAAGAAACAAATGCATTTTAAAAAATCACACAATATCAGTTAGCAAAATTAAAGTCAAGCTTGAGAAGTCAATTTCGGAAGTGTGCAATTCTTATGTTAGCAATTTTAAGTCAACTTCATCATTGTATTCTAATTGGGATAATTTCATTTTGAATAATTGTAAACATATAGTACTGCCACTTCAAGGGGTCTTTCAGCCAGGTCAAGAAAGAATAGATAGAAGCACGATAAAGTGGACACCACCAAATTCAGCCTTTTGGAAGCTAAATTTTGATGGGGCTTCATGAGGAAACCTAGGTGTATCTGGTGTTGGTTGCTACATTCAAGATCAAAAGGGTTCTTTGATTGTTGGTAAAGCCACATATCTAAGGGATGACACAAATAACATGGAAGAGGTGCAAGCTCTATTAGCGGGAGTTATATTGGCAAAAGAGCACAAAATAAACAAGTTGCAGGTGGAAGGTGACTCTCTTCTTATAATTAATGCTTGCAAATCCAAACAAGTTTGCAACTTGAAATTAAGGTTTGTCCTCCAAAAGATATGGGAGATGCTTGTAAATTTTGAGGATTTTTGCCTCTCGCATACATACCGAGAGGGAAAAAAATTAGCGGATGCTATGGCTAATTTAGCTTGTGATTCCAAGAAGCATATAGTTATCCAAAACAAGGAAGACTTGGTTGACTTCCCCCTCATTCAATGTACAAAGTACAAACATAACAAGTTTGTCCAGGGATATCAGTCTAAGGAGAACACAATGGGTATGAATGCTTGTAGCCAAGATTAACTTTGTCAATGATTTCAAATTGTGTTTTTTGAATGAAAAAAGGAGGGTTTTATCGTGTATGGTGTGAGGAAGGATATTCAAACAATATGGTTATTCCCACATTGTCTGAGGGAGGTTATTCAAAGCATGTGGTACTTGCCACATTGTCTATCGAGACATCCAACATGGCAACAATTGGTGTCAACAGGAAAGTGGAATGATGGTGGAAAATGAGATTTATTATGCCCCAAACATCTTATCAGTTAGGTTGCTTTGTATTGGTATCTGTCTTATAGGATTATGCATATTTTGTAATGATGTTTAAACTTATGACTCCAAGGTCATGTTTTAATTACTCACTTGGAGAATGGATTATAGAGTCGCCACACATATCACGTTAAGGACACTTGTTCATCGTTGTAAACTCTTGTAGGTACTTTTTACATCTCAGGTGTATGGAGCATTAATTTTCTCTGTGTTTGAAGGAAATTTTTCATGAGCCGACTTGCTTTGCTAGGCTTCATCACATGGTTTCACACTAGCTTTCATGATGAATTGTTACTTGTGTGTAATGGCTTTAAAAGGTGGAATCCAGTGTATTGTTTTGCTCACAAGTGTTTAAGGAAATTGGGTAGAACTGATTTGCAAGGTTGGAGTGTTCGACTCTGTCAACATGTTGTCCTGACCATTGAATCTCAGGATCCTCTGCCTAGGAAAGTGGGGAGAGCGCCAATTTTAGGAGAGTTTTTCACATAAAAATATAGCAATGATTTTCCAAATTGGCTGTCCCAGGTTTGAAGAATTGATACATTCCATTCTGGGTTTTGAATTAACCATCCCAAGAGCTAGGCGTTTGATATTCCCTTCTCAAGTCTTATCTATGTTTTATTCAAATTGAATGGATCTCCTTCAATCTCAAGTCGATTTGGAGGTAATTGTTTCTAAGTTTGTGAAGCCCCAATTCCTGGATAGTGAAGAATTACTTCAAATTGTTAAAGAATATAATGTTTTTTCTAGCGATGGGTACCTAGGTGATTTATTTCCTCAAGAGTTTGTGAAGCATAGGTTGGGGTTTGCAAAGGTATTCTGAGCCATTAGACTTGCATTGAAGTTTAAAAATTATAGTATTCTGCTTAAGGCGTTGCGAAGGAATTTACGACACATGTGTGTTATAATGAATTTTGAAATCAAAGAGAAGTAGTATGCAATCTCTTTTTGTGTGACCATAATCCTCTTCCACTGCGAAACATAGTTGTTTGTGATCTTGAGGAGGTTGGATCGGTGCCATGATTTGTTCAGAGAGAAGCAATGCTAGAGGAAGAAGTTGGACCAGAGGAAAATGCTAAGGAAGGTGCAGGGAGAGAACAATGCATACTGTCAGCTAGGGCTCGAGTAAACCAGTTAGTGACTTTGTCGGGGGAAGGTATGGCTCCAATGGAGAATGTGGTTGGTTATTCAGTTGGTGATTGCTTTGCTAATGTGACCAAGGATGTTGTTCAGTATGGGTCTCCCGTTGGCCCTATTTTTTCCATCCAGGCGAATTGTTGGGTGGAGAACGCTGAAGGGCAAGATGAGAATTCTTTGCATGAGGATGATGTTATGGAAGAATAGTTTGTTGGGTCTTGTATTAAACCTTTTTTGAGCCTTTAGGAAGGATTGCGGTGGTGCAGAATGTCATAGTCTTTTTCTTTATTCTGCATATATTTAGTATAGTTTATAGATGGCTTCCTTGATAATGCTCTATGTAATTTTGTAATGGAGAAGTCATGAAGATATCTCAGGATATATGCCATGTAGACAGTAGCATGTCTGTTTTTTGCTTCATGTTTTAGACAATGCTGCTCTGAGGAATTGTTAGTTCGATAGCTTATGATAGGCAAATGCTGCAGATTTACTCTAGCATTATTTTTTAAACTTCCTCTGCAATTTTGCTACTAATATTATACTTGTATTTTCAACCTTATATATAATATACCACGGTGCCTTTTATAAAGAAAAAATACTCTTAAATCTATGATAAAAAATAATTATCTTAGATGAACATGATTAATAAGTGATATATGATTATAGAAATAAAGTATAATTATATACTTAAAGATTGTTTGCAAATAGTAAAATTTACGCAACTGTAAGCAATTTGATAATGATTTTTTTCATAGAAAAAAACAAAAAAAAAAAACAAAGCAAAACGGAATGAACTGAACTTTTTAGAGGCACGTGACAAGATCCAAGACGGAATTTCCTAAACTTAAGAAAATTTATTATTAAAAAAATTGTACAGAACGGCGTACACTCAGACCTTTAGGGAATGCATTCAAAGCCCTCTCGATTGAAATTGTACCTTCACACTTTTTGCAATTTGCGTCGTCTCTTTCCAAAACCAAAAAAAAGAATATCAATTTAAAGATCTGTTACAATCGACTTAGCATATGACTAAACATCATGCATAGAATTTAGATCTGAGAAAGCTCGAATTGCCTTCCAAAGAGCTCGCAGTTTATAGAAAATCTCTGTGAGTTTTTTCCCTTTCCATCTAAGTTTATTTATATAACCAATATTCTAGATCTTTTAGATTGTTCGCTTTCATATAGATGTCATTAAATTCTTTCACGAAACAAAAGAAGTATAGCCTTCCGGTAGAAACTAAAACTTGAGCAGACGACAGAATCTACAAACTCATAATTTATACCATTCACATAAATTTTATAACAGATGGCTGAAAACAAAAGTATTATTGTTAATACATTACAAAGAATAAACTAAACATCAGTTGAACATATGGGGAATTTATATGCTACGCCATAATTACAATAAAGCCCATGTTGGGATCTGGCTGTCCAAGATCTAAATAAAAAATTGGAACAATGGGTCTACGTTAATACCCACTGTAAATAATATGCGAACATACAGAGCTTGCCAAGCAATGGACTACATCAAAAATCTTGCAGCCAAATGGTATTGTCATTTTCCCATTCAAAATCCACCCCACTTGTATTGATTAAAAGTTGCAGTGCTGAGCCTATCTCTTCTGCATCAAAGCAATCAATGAATTCAGACGTGGTTTTTTCTGCTTCAACCTCCTCTCTTTCATATTTATCCCCCAATCCACAAGATATTGAGTTGTTTTTCTCAACTTCTCTGCCTGCTTGATCTGCCATATCGTACCAACCTATCTGTGGATTAGTCTGAAAGGGTTCTGCGTTAGATGGTATCGCAGAAACATTGCTGTTGTGATTGGCAGATGCCTCTTCAAATTGGTCCCACCCAGAGATGGAAAAATCATCAACACTAAAACAATCATTATTAATGAGAGTTGGATTCACCAGACCATTTCTAAGACACAGATCTTGGTTCTTGGAAAAACAATCTGCATAAAACTGAGGTGGGCTCAAGAAAATATTTTGAGAGCTGCAGATACCTTGATCCCAAGTGGGATTAGAATAGCATTCTTTTGAAGGAAAAGCTTGATTGCTAGTGGGATTATAATACCATTCCTTTGAAGGAAAAGCTTCTCGAATGCTTTCTCTTTTAACACAAATTATCCCCTGGCCTGCAATTGGTATCTGTATGAATGGATTTTGCCTCTTTTTGGCGTTGAAGATCTTCTTCTGGGCAGAACGAGTAAATCCACGGGCACCCACAGTGAAATGATTTTCGCAGCTCTGACATAAAAACCGAGGCTGAATAGATCTGCAGTGCTGCTTATTGTTCAAATAGCGGAAGGTACAACTTTCAGCAGAGTTACAGAAAGGGCAGACAGGAGGTATACATGATCTGAATATCTTAGCTATGCATTTTATCCCTTCTTCTGGTAGTGCACAAACAGGAACGTCCAAACTTGCTGTTATAAGATTCAAAGCATCCTGGCAAGTGAGCTCTTGGGCTTTGAATTTCTGAAGCAAATCATGCAGTGCATCCATCATTAAACTCTTTATTCCTTTTCACGTAGAAGTCTATCTTATAATTATTTGTGCATCTGAATTATTTTCTCAGCCTAAATAATTTTTTTGGGGCTGACCTTTGCAAAAAGATAGGTTTTCTTTTGCTTTATTTTATTACAGAAAAAGCTCAGACATTCCCTAACGGGAATATTTTAAGATTTTGATAGAATGATCTTTACTAATTCTAAAACAATCAATCATCGTCCAATTGTGAGGCCATCTGATAATGCACGTGCACAATATAATTATGGAAGGAAACTTGCTGATCATTTCTATAGAGGAAAGTTTGGAGGAACTATAGGATAATGCACTATGTATATAGTTTTGCAAGCTTATTAAATTATATAGGAAACTTTTAATAAAAGCAAGGTAACCAATTTGAGTGGTACAAATTAATGAAAGTTTTTGGGAGAAAGTGGGACGTTAGAGATTTTCTTACAGGAAATTTTAATTTTCTTCTTGCTTTATTTAGGTTTCATATATCATGATTTTACATAAAAAGTTGATCTATTTATGTCTAAATTTATATTTATATTGATTTGAAGTTCAAATTTTATAGGTTGCAACTCAAAATTCACTCAATAATAAAGACTCACAATCAACAATCTTTTACAATCCATAGTAATATGGGAAGAAAACTAAAGAATTCCCTTAAGATTTAATAAAGATGTACCCACAACTATCACCTCAGACTAAGATAGACTATCAATTTTGATCATCATATAAATATACATATAGGACAAAGGTTCAATGTTGAAATGAGACCAAGACCTTATAGGACAAAGGTTCAACATTGAAATGAGACCAAGACCTTATAGGGCAAAGGTTCAACATTGAAATGAGACCGAGACCCTATAGGACAAAGGTTCAATGTTGAAATGAGACCAAGGCCCTAAATAGGAGACTTTGACTAAAGAGCAAGCTAGAGACTTATGACAAATTAGTAGTGGATTTGAGATATTTCCATAATGTCAATAGAAAGTTCTACCAAAAATAGGGTAATATGACCAAAAAATAGATTTTTGAGTTTGAAATTTAAACTCAAGGAAAGCATGTGGAAATCAACAACTGGCCTAGGATTAACATATACATAAAAACCATGAAAACTAAGTGCAATGAACAAAAAAAATGCAATTAGAGATCAAACCATGATTTGCATACTAAAATATATTCTTGATATAATACAAACATGAAATTTTAATATTACCAACATGGTCATGGATAAGGGACCTAAAACAAACCAAATACACCATTAACACATAATGATTATTGTGAATTATAATTATCATTTAAGGGGGTCATAAATAGAAGGGCCAAAATCTAAGCACATGTCATGTGATTTAAAAATGGTGAGTACTCCTTTCTCAATAGATCTAGGGTGTTTATGCAAGAAACAGTAAGACTAGCTTCTAAGAGAAAATCATACCCTAAATAATAGTTAAGAATAAATCTTATTGCATCTATATAATCTTTGTTTCATGTCTAAATCTCAAATTTGGATCTTCTTTCATAGATGCTCTTGGATAATATTATGTATTGTTACACCACACAAGGCTCTATGAAAAAAGGTTGGGACTATGATGAAGCATAGATTGTTGGTATTTAAATTTATGTGTTATGTTGTTTTTTATTAATAGGGGTAAACACTTTCAATATGGAGCTATGAACTAGCGAGGTCACATACAAGGGACCTCATCCCCAATATAAATTCTCAACAATTACACCCTAATGGGGTTTGAACCTTGATGGAAAGAATAAAAACACAACACCTTAACCATCACACCATGTCACTATCAAAAAAATTATGTGCTATGTTATTTCAAATGGTTAAAACAATTTATATAATGATAACACAACAAATAAAGATATTATACTAGCTATAGTATCAAAAAATATACAAATGGAACTACTATCACTATTTCATAACTCAACAAACTATGGCCATACAATAATAAAAAAACTACCAAAAATATACCTCCTTTTTCTTTGAAATATTTTAAATAACTATATCATTAATACAATAGAATACATGATCCAATTATTACTTTTATTTTGTTGTTTGTGTTCAAGAATGCCTTGGTTTAGCTTATATTCAATATTATTTTCCCGAATCAAATAGAAATAAATGCTTACATAAGATCTTTATTTTTTGATAAATAATTCAATCAATATTGACACTAAATATGTCAACACTACTAACAAATAATTTAACCAAATAAATTAATTTCCAAACATATTACAATCACATGGGCTGGTTGCTATGCATGTCTCATTAGTAATCATAATGGTGATAAATGTATACTTGTACTTTGCTCCTTTGTTTTGGCTATATTTTGGCAAGGTTAGTTTTCATGTAATGATTAGTGTATAAGTAGCATATTTTTTGTGCATTAGAAAATAAATTTATATTTATTTATATATAATTTAGGCACTTGTTTTGACTATTAATTCAATTTTTATTTTGCTTAGGTGAAACTATAAGAATGAAAATGATGTTAGTGTCAAGTTTAACTTAGGATAATTAGGGATAATTAGTTTTCCCATATAGGGTAGTTTTTCACCCGTTTCATTTTTTATGCCTTTAAAAGGCCAATACACTATGTAATCTATCATCTAATTTGCTTGAATATCATCTTGATATTTTGGATGAATAGTGTTGTGCTTCTCTTGCATGTGTGAATGTGATCTTTTTGCAGGTTGAGGATTGTGGGAATGAGCTGCCATCTCCTGCATGGTATCAAAGCTCCTCCTCCTTCTCACCTTCCTAGAGAGTTTCTACCAAGGAGATCTTGGCAATTTTTTTTCCCTGCCAAAGTTTTTTTTGGCATTTGAAATTTATTAAATTTCAAAGTTCCCATTATCAAGCCAAGTTTTAGTTGTTGAGGCATTATTGACCTTCTAAGAGGCATGCTATTCAAAGGGCTAATTCTCTATTTGTAGGGCCATAATAACAATTTTTGGTGGTAGTGAATTCCATCCAGAGACTAGATTATCTGTTTGAAGGATGCATCTTTCTTAGGCAGTGAGATTTCATTTTGGGCGATCTCATATTCTGGTGTGTTAAACAGTTCTAGCAAATAGAAAATGGTCATTGTCATCATTTTTTATCAGATTCTAACCATACATGGTAAGAGTAGCATATCTCCTTAATCTATAGAACAACCCATCTTTTGGGATTCTTGGGATCACAATGCATTAGCTGGAAGATGACATTTGTTGGCATTTTTGATAAAATTTTGATAGTGTGATTTCATCCCTACATGAGACAATTCCCTTGCAGCAAGGAGGCCGTAAAAATGATATGTAGTGGGGCATTTAATTTTTCCCTCTTTTAATTTGAATATGCCCCACATTTATGGGTATGTGCAAGATCATGATGGGCCATAAAGTGGCGATATGCAAGTGATATGATGGCCCATGTGGCTGACGACTTTTTTTTTACCCAAAATTAATGAAACAAAAAGGGTTTTTAAAGGATATTCTCAGCTTTCCACCAATATAAATTATGCTTTACTTTGAATTTAAGAAATAATTATTATTTATTTTCTATTTGAATTACGACTAAAGTCCTGATTGATAGGCTGATTGAAAAACATCTATAGCTTTCAAACAATATCAAATTTTTTGAATCCAAAATATCCATCAGATTATATGCTTCGCATACTATAGGATTAAAAAAAATTTGAATTTCATGAAGTTTTGACTAGGTTAAGGTGGTTAGACATACGAGTTTTTATATTTTTTAGAAGTTGTAATAAAAAATTCATAATTAATTATTTACTTGGAAAAAAATTATAAAAAAATATGCATCACATGGTGACATGAGTCCTCTAATTATATCTAAAATCTTATAAAAAAATATTATCATTTTATTGTGGTTATGGTGGTTAGACAGACACTTACTTCTTATTTTTTCCCTGAAATTTAAGTACTACTGCATTGAAATTTCAAAGTTTCACCAAATAGACTTTTTTGTTTTTCAAATAAACCTAGTAGTTTAGAAACTACATTCAATTTTCTACAGATTCTATTCTTACATATTTTTGAAATAATATAAATAACTTATTCAAATTTTTAATTCAAGTTTCCTAACTCCGATTTTTTGAATTTTCATCGCCACTTTAGGGCCTATTTTTTCCATGATGATCCTACACATACCCTTATACCTTGATTAAAATCATTGGATCATATCCACATATGATGTTTTTAATATTTTGATTTGACTTCTGCTCATTTTACGAGATTATTTGGGTACAACGATTCTTCCTTTAGAGGCATGTTTTCTTTATTGAAACATTCATGTTTGGGAATGTCTTGCCTCCAAGATCTATTCCCAAGGGCATTGTTGTTTGTAACATGGAGTAGCATGTGGGTGATCATGACTTCTTTACTAGGGCTTTTAAAGACCTAAAAGGAATTGTTATAGAAGTCGTTCACAGAGGTGTTTGAGGCAGAAATTTGGAGAGACCAGGCTTGAAGATTTTCTAGAGACAAATTTGGGAAAATTTCCCCCCTAAATATTCATTATAGGGTTTCCTTTTTTCTTGTCATTTTCTAGTTGAGTGTGTAAAACATTAATTATTTTTTAATCTTGTTGTGGACATTTATCCCACATTTGCTAGGAAGGTGTCCTTGTGGCTTTTATATGATCCAACACTTGCACTAGACATGCAAAGTGCTTATGTGCTTTGTGTGGTGGCTTATGTGCTTGGCGAGTTGATTTAGAGATTTGGTTTGGTGATTTGGTGTAGAAACTGCCACAAAATGTCTAGTAAGGTGTTTATTTGTTTTTGCTCAATTTTTTTTAAATTCTTAGCCCTTCTTGCATTATTGCTCAATTTTTTTAAAATTCTCAACCATTTTTGCATTATTGCTTCTTGAAGTATTTTGAAAAGGCTTCATTTTTAGTAGATATCATATTTGATATTTTCTAATTGTTGTTAAAGGTTAATGTCTTTGTATTCTTGGAGATTTGTCATAGTTCATTATGGAGTTTTCATTTCATCCTATTGTGATTATGTTGAAAAGGGGAAACTATAAGCAATGGAGAGATGGTATCATAAAACATCTCAGATGGCTTCATTTGTTGCCACATTTTTTATAATATTGCTCCCCCTCCTAGTTTCGATAGTAAGAAATTTGCAAGGAACTACGAAAGGGATCATGTCTTAGGAGTCATTATAATGCATATTGATGGTGCTACTTTGAAAGATATTGATCATTATGATTTCCCTCATACTCTTTGGACTAAAATTTGGGATATATATGGGGATTTCAATACTCAGCCATTCGTAAATGATCCTATTTCAGATTTTCTTGTGCCTCTTCATTTTTCAGACAAGATACCCTCTGATCATGCTACTATACAAGAGTTTCAAGTTTTTGAATACTTTGAATCTTTAGATGAGGATGATGAGGGTTCTTTAGATCCTCCTTCTTCTCCATCAGGGAAAGTTGGTATACCTTCACCTTCAATGATTCAATGTGCAAATTCATTGATTGAGGCTCCTATCATTCCTATTCAGTATGGTCATTCATCTTATGGTGATGATTATGAGCCTCACACCCCTCTTGTTGGTGTTGATAGCAATTCCTCAGAAGAGATTGGTCATTTGAAACATGGAGTTCTTCAGACCTATGTTGATCATCTCCTATTGATTTAGAGGTTGGTTCTTCAACATAGTAGGATTTTTTTGATCCTGCAGATCATTCCTTGTGGGATGTTCACTTGACATGTCTTACATTTTTTTTTTGAATCACATTTCTAATTTGGATTATGCTTTTGAGAGTATATCCCTTCTTTTTTATGACAATATATGCACTATTGTCAAACCATCATGGTCTTTAAATATTGTTTAGCATCGGTTTCTACATAGTCTTGATTTTTCACCTTCTTCATTGATTGGGCATGTACCTGATTTTATTGTGGCATCTTTATCTTCAGTGGCAAAGGAGACACATCAGAAAATTTCAGAGACATCATCATACATCTTCATGCTTCTTTCTTTCAATTCCTATCTGGAATTGGAATGATTCCTACATTTGTACTTGGTTTTGTTTCTTCCTAAAGGGAGACAAGTTGTTTTTGATATTGGATCATATTTTATCTTCAGTCACTTACCATTTTTGTAGGCGATCACACATTGTGGGGAGCCTACATAGTCTCCTCTTTCCCTCTTATGGGGGGATATTGATTGTAATATATATGTGATAGCTGGTCTACTTGGGGGGTATCATGGATTTCTCCATCCCTTTAATTATTTTCTTTTGTTTGCATTTTCTCTTTTTGAGAGGAGTTTTCTCCCACAAGATTTTTCTCATTTTCTTCAATTGTGAGAAATTTATTTTTGCATTGTAGTTGTGCATGGGTACCTAATACAACCTTGTAGCTAGGACCCATATTGCATTTCATTTTGTATAATAATCTCCCAAAGTTTTCACTTAAGGGAGGGTGTTAGTGTTAAGTTTAACTTAGGATAATTAGGGATAATTAGTTTTCCTGTATTGGGTAGTTTTTTACCCATTTTGTTTTTCATGCATTTAAAAGGCCTGTACACTATGTAATTTATCATCTTGTTTTCTTGAATATCATCTTGATATTCTAGAATAATAGTGTTGTGCTTCTCTTGTATGTGTGAGGGTGATTTTTTTGTAAGTTGAGGATCCTGGGAAGGAGTTGTCATCTCCTACAAATGATCCAAGATTTTATAAATGTAAAATTGGGCTCAAGTTGAATCCCTCTACATTGTCATGATGTGCTAACCTAAGTGTGAAATATGTTATCTTATGTGTTAGATCAAGACATTTTTACATGCATACCATAATTAAATTTAATTCATCTTAGAATTATTACTATCATATCCACATTGCATTTCACATAAGGGTCCTTACAGATCATCAACATTACATCTCCAAATTGCAATAAACATCTTAGGCATCATTAGATGTATCCTCATTGTATTTTATGATTTCATTGAACTATTGAATTAGCAATAGGGGTTGACAAAAATAAAATAGTTCTTCTCTAGAAAATTCTTAAATCATGCATATCAACATCACCCTTTTCAAAATGGTACTCTATAGGGTTTTTTTTCGGCATCTGGTGGGATACTGCAAGGGATCCCTTATCCCATTATCTATTTATTTTGATGGTTGAAGTCCTTGTTCAAAACATTGTATAAGGGGTTTTGAATGGTACTTTAGTTGGCTTTGCACCCTCATCTGTTTATCAGTTGATTTCTCATCAAAAAATTGTGGATGAAATAATTATTTTTGGGGAATCCATAGTGGTAGAGGTGAAAGGATGAATCCATGTTCTTAAAAATTTTACTTTGTCTTCGGGCCAATTTATTAATCTTACTAAAAGTGTTATTTTTTTCCTTCAAATATTCCCCCTCAAATCCAAAATAAGATCTTCAAGATTCTTAACTACCAAATCCTTCCGCTCGACTCAAATTACCTAGGAATGACCTTCACTATCAACAAGGTTGATAATTCTGTGTAGTCCAACTTACTAGAAAGAGTCCAAAGAAAGCTAGTGGCTTGGAAGGGATCCCTTCTTAGAAATGTAGGTAAACTTCTTCTTCTAAAGTCTACTCTTCATAGTTACACTGTGTACATGATGTCCTTGTTTTTTATGCCATCTTCATGGTCAAATAAGTTAGAATAGATTTAGAGAAGGTTCCTTTGATTGGGAACGAAAGAAAATAATCGTTACTCCCTTAAAATTGGGACACTATGTGTTCTAGGAAACTATTTGGTGGCCTAGACTTTAGAAAAACAAGATAATGGCTCTTATCACAAAATTTACTTGGAAATGAATCGTAAATAAAATGGGAAAAGAGAGGAAGAATATCCTTCTTTCCTATTATATCTACTTTATTCAATTATTTCTTAAGAAACCTAATTAGATTGACTATCAACCTCTCAAGGTGAGTCAATTCAAAACTAGGAGGACTTTCGAGGGGGTTATTTTTAGCTTTCAGGGGTTCACCACCAAGAAAATGCTTGGAAAACACAATGTGATATGAAAATAACCTAAAATGAGCTAAATGAAAGATGAAAATATAGAAAATAAGAAACACCAAGTTTGGGTATGTGTACCTGGGAAGCCTCGAGATGATGTGAGGATTCTAGGAATGCAAACAAGCTACCAAAATATGCCTTGGAGGACTAAGATGCACAAGGTGGTGTATTAGTCCTACTGTTGTTTTTCAAGGAAAACAAAAAATCTTCGGATGTGAGAACCAGATCTGAAATAATCTTCAAAATATATGCTTGGGAGTACTGAGATGCTCAAGATGGTGTATTAGTCTCGATCTGAATTTCCAAAATTTATGAGTGTGATCCTGAAACCTAAGATCTAAACTTCCTTCTTCACCAAGTTTTTGAATCTAAACCTACAAAAAGATTTGCAAAACAAAGGAGTTTGGATTGATTGTTTATGGGGGTTTGCCTTGGTCAAGCCCCTTGTTTGGTAATTAAACCTTGACGAAAAAGCAGGATCCCTAAAAATGGAAATGTGTGTACCCTAATCTTAAATGTGTCTAATATAATACAAGCAATAATATGAAGAAACCATATTCAAATGTGTTAGAATAAGATCCCTAAGATGAAAATGTAAATGAACTATAAATGAGATCTCTAATCACCCTAACGAGTCACAAAAATGAATAATACCTTCCTTAGGCAGAAAATGGATCAATAATGGAAGATGTAATCAATCAAGAGACAAGTACTTACGCTTGGATAAATGGATAGTTGCATCTCCAACCTAGAATCTCTCATGATCCACAATAGGCATCCATTACTAATCTTTGGCAATGCTAGATCTTGAATTGGAAAGACTTGAGAAACCTACAAAAATGCAATAGAAAGCTGCTCCAAAACTCTGAAACTTCCTTCAACTTTCTTGCTACTTGCTTTCTTCTTGCTTCCTTAGCTACTTATTTCTTACTTAGGTGAAAAATCGGTGAGAATCTAAATTTTATAGGAATTCCTACCTAATAACCCAAATATTGGATCTCAAAGGCCAACAAAAGGTCAAATAAATTCAAATATTCTCATTTCCCACTTTTAAATCTCAAAAACAAAGCCCCCAAGACTAAGGGCATGTCCCCATGCTACTACTTAACTTATTTTGGCTAGCAGCCACTTCTTAACTTATTTAGGAAACTGCTTAACTTATTTGTGGAGCTGGTGGCCCTATGAAAGTTAATTTTGCTGCTTAATTTTAAGCAGTAGCTTAAATTTAAATTTATAATATTTAATAATAACCTGTGTAATTAAAAAATTTTAAAAAAAAGGGAAACCCAATATTTAAAAAGAGGGAAAGAAATCTATGAAGCCATGTGGCTTTTTTGACATTATGCAGTTGCTGCTTATTTCCAGTACCCCTTTTCTCTTCAGAGCTTATTTTCAATTCTTAAGCAGTAACCGCTTAAAAAGATTCCAAATTATCCTTTTCCTATTCCATTTGTTTTTTGCATGGGGACACTCCACCTGCTTAAACTGCTTAAATTTAAGTAGAAAACATACTTAAGCAGCTACATGGGGATAGGGGGTAAGACACCACAAATGGCTTCTTGATCCCACAAGGCTTAAATTACCAATTTAAAAGGTGGGTTACCAAGATTGATGGTTTTTTAAGGGTTTTGGTCTAGTTTAAAGTTAAAATATGCCTCGGGATGCACAAAAAGGGGTCTAAAGGGCCTATAATAAGTGACCTAAAGGGGAATTAATGCAAGGAATGATAAAATAGGTCCAAATTAAGTGTGAAAATGCCAAGTTATGTAGTTTACTACACTACATTTATCCCACACTTTAGTGCCCATATGACACTACGTGCATATGCAAGCTAAAGTACTTCAATAAGTACCTTTATAAAAGGATACTAATATGGATTAGTTAGTGAAAACGAATCCCCCACTATAGTTACCTACAAAACCACAATGTCAAGAACTGCATTCTACATCACAGATTCATTAGTAGCTGAAATATAATCCTCTTATCTAACTTGCCTAGAAAATTAAATTTGAGGGTAGATGTATGCCCCCCCTTGATTCCGCTTGCTTTACAGAGGTGGAATCAAGGTAGCAAATCAACCACATCGAACAAGACAAGTCCATCATAGGGCATTTCCAAGTAGCATGCCAACTGATGATAGACATTCATTTGATGAGAATGGGAGAAGAACCATGATTCCAATGCAACAAATAGCATCAAAAATGGAGTTCGCTTGCTCGAAATATGTTAATTTGAATAAAGAGTACCTCTTTTATTTTTAACAAAAATGACCTAAAAGTGCATGTATAAAAAGATAAAAGAGAGAGTAAATCACATTCATTTCATCCTTTTACCTTTTGTAGAGTGATCCACCATGTCGAGCAGATGTCCATCCACCCATTCGCAGATTGAGATTCTACGAGAGGCGATCACATAGGGTGAGTTGCAACACATTGCAAGTCAATTTTGTCTTCTCTGTACTTCGATTTAATCAATTTTTTTAATGCTTTTATAAAATAAAAATAAAAAGTATAGGGTAGGGAAGGTTTTTCTTTCATTTTTTAAAATTGTTGTAAAGTGTTCCACTTTTTTCATAAATTGTCTCACTTTGTCACAAAGTGTCCCAGTTAAGGAATAAAGTGTCTAGAAATCTTAATTAGTATGTATTAGAGCGACTATAGCACACTTTTTGACCATGAAAGCATAAATTTAACAATTTAAGATTTTTTAATTGACATTTTGCTTCTTTTCTTATGGTAGGCTACACCCCAGTCATGCCAACACCTAGGCGGTTAGATGTTCAACCAACTTCAAGAGCTTGTCGATTAGCTACCTGAGGAGGATGTGCAAATCCTCTAGGATATGATTCTTTATTGGGCATATATCGCGCTAGTCATGAGATACCATGATGCCATGTTGATGGAACTAGTGAAGAGATGGGATGCATAAACTTGCACCTTCCACCTACTAATAGGGGAGATGAAATTCATGATGGAGCATGTGCACCACATATTACGGGTGCCCATCCGAGGAGAGAGGGTGGTTTTAGCACAGGGTAGGAGTTTCAAGGAGATGCAGGTGGACACCAAGTATTTTCTAGGCAAATCAATTGGTCACAAGATTATGAGATCATGCATTGAGCTTTCTTGGTTGCTACATGCACACTCACCACTAGTGAGATGCATCTTGATATTTATAGTAGCACTGGAACTAGTCCCCGATGGCCATGGAGAACATTTGGAGGGGGGATTAGTACACATGATTCAAGGCATGGAGCACTACCAGGTGGTCTATGCCTAGGGCGAAAGAATACTAACACACTTATACTATGTTGGGTTGATTCACCTATAGAGAGATGCATAACATGCTACACTATACCCTACTATAGACATGGATTCTAGAGAATATCACCTATACCCAGCCTATAGGATTTTAGATTACCAAAATAGTGGGATATCTGTGGGTTTTCATCTATCCTCTTAGAGAGGCATGGCAACACGGTGATGTGCTATTCTGGAGGATGAGGTTTGACAGATTGAGCAAGGAGGATATTGTGTGGAGACCTTACCTAATGGAGCTATTTTGGCTAGACACAACAGGACAACTAAGACAAATGTAGAGAGATAGGCTACTACTAGGATGATGCGATCATGTACTGAGAACCTTCTACTACAATCACATCATGAGGTAGTTTAGATAGATATAGAGGCTACCACAGCTACATGATTCATACAGATGGTCAGTACAGTGTGCCCATAGACCTAGAGATCTTAAATGACTAATAGCTGATGACATTGTCCCAAGCGACATAGAGGAGGAGGATACCGACATGTCCCTAGTCTTCAACATAGATCACGTCAGCATGACACAGGACTATGATGAGTGGTGGGAGGTGATACGACTAGGAGCCATCTTTCTGATGTATTATCCTATGGGCTTCATAGGGCCTATACCAGATTTAGGAGAGGAGGATAGGAAGTCAAGCAGGAGGGTAGATCTAATGGACCTATTCTTAGATAAGGATAAGGAGGACACAAAGGAGGACAACAATTACATGGGAGATGGGTATGAAAAGGATGATGAGGGGACAAAAGATGAGTAGAGCTAGCCCATGAGTGAGGATAGTGACAGAGGCAAGGCTAGTCCTCCTAGACGTGAGTGTAGAGATACAACTCCCCACTCTAGTTATGAGGTCACAGTCTGCACGTGCTAGTGTCTAAGAGCATGATGAGAGAAGCGTGGCATTTGAGATTCCTACAGATCATGCTAAAAACCTAGGCGATGATATTTATTGTTATGCTTTATGTTTTATAGATATCATGCTCATATATGGATATATTATGATGATGGATGCAAATTATTCTTATGATTTATATCTTGCAAGGACCATGATAGAGTGTGAAGACCTATTCTGATGTGCATTTGCAATGATAGTGCCACCCCTTCCTAAAAATGAGGCTACAACCACATAGTTCATTCCCCCACCATTCGTAGAAGAGCACATGGACTTATTTGAGCCTTATGTGAGGCTCAAGGGAGCATATGTTGACGTATCCTGACATGCTGAGCACATTGAGGCTCAAGTATCAACACTGGTAGTGGAGTTAGAGGAGGCCTGAGTGGCTCAAAGATCTAATAGAGAGGCTTTCTTACAGTCAGAGTTTGAGTGACTTCAAAGAGAAGTTATGAGGATCTAGGCTGATAGAGACCGTGTCAAGTGAGAGTGAGTAGATGCACTGGTATGCGAGGGTGAGCTATGTGGGTCACTACTGACTATGCAGTAGATGGCCAACATGAGTACATCTAGGTCACACACTAGCATCTCTCAACGAGTGTGGAAACCACATCCAAATTAATCTAGTAGCCATAGGCCATAGTGACATTGTACTATTCATGAGATGTATTAAATTTTTTTGACATATATATATGAGCATGCATAGATTTTATATTTATGTGTTAGATGGCCATGTGATTTATTAAATAATCTATATTAGACTGTTAAATAAATATCTCCATGATCTAATATGTCGTTTCTTTAAATTTTCTTATATGATGTAGTAAGTTATGTGAAATTAAATGCACTTATGATTTAACAATAAGGATTTAACATAACACAACATATGCCAAAAGGTCTAAATAGCATGATACCTAAAGTAAGAATCCAAACCCACATTTGACCCACTACCATAGAATTCAAGACACAAAGAACTGTGTGTCAGGAACTAAACAAGCAAAAGAGATAGTGGTATACTATCCATTAACTCTAACAACGCTACTTTAATACTCACACCATTTAGAAAAGGCTAGGCATAATATCGATGCAGATGCACGCCATCAATGGGTTTTCAAAGAGGTGTGCCATCCATATCGATTATTAGGTATGCTCCAGACCCATATTTTTCTTGAACTATATAGGATCCTAACCAGTTAGGGATAAACTTTCCTTTGTTCGTCAGGTTGGTGTTGACATTTGGTTAATTTTTGTATAGCACCAAATCACCCTTGTTGAATGACCGAGGGATGAAATGATCATTATAACTTCGCTGCAATTTATATTGGTAGGCTTGAATCTATGTTCAAGGGCGTTGATGCACCTTTCATCGATAATTTTAATTTTGTGCAATCGTTGTTCTCTATAATTATTATCATCAATCAACCCTTGAAGAGCGATCCTTAAAAAGGGAATATCTAACTGTAGGGGTATAATGACTTCAACACAAGTTATAAGGTGTGTTTCCTTTTGAGGTTCTGATACTAGTACAACAAGCCCATAATGCGTGTGCTAATTGCATATGCCAATCTTTATTATGCTTGTTTACTGTATTTCTTAGGATTTGCTCCAAAGTTTTATTAGTTGATTCATCTTTTTTGTTAGATTATGGGAAGTAAGGCATTGAGAATAGGTGTTGTATATTAAATGTTTGCAATAATTTCTTTACATTATTATTCTTAAATGGTGTCCCATTGTACAAAAATAATACGAAAGGACGTCCAAAGCGAGCAATAATGTATTACAATATGAAACAACATATTACATCAACTGTTGTTGAATGCAAAGGGATAGATTCTACCCATTTTACAAAATAATCTATTGTCGTGATTATAACTGTATCTCCTATGGATGAGGGTGGAGATATTTTTCCAATAATATCCAAACCCCACATGAGAATGGCCAAATAGGAGTTTGTGTGCAAAGCTCAGAGGCAAGAGTGTGAATTAAGTTTTTATGCTCTTGACACTTATGAAATTTCTTAACGTATTCGAAGCAATCACATTCCATATTCTTTCAATAATATCCTATGAAGATTAACTTTTGAAGTAACAATCTTCCTTTGAAATGCCCCCAACAAGCACGTGCGTGAGCATGTTCAAGTGCTATAGGGATTTTGATTTGATTGAGACATCTATGCAAGAGGATGTCAAAGGATTTTTTGTATAATATGTCCACTAGAATAATATATCTAGATGATTTTTTTTGAAGATGAGAGCGAGTCTTTTTATTTTTCGGCTCGCGAAAGGTACTATCTTTCAAATAATTGAATATTGTATTGTACCATTCACTCAAGTTGTCAATTGTTGTTGCCAACATTTCATCTACTTTATCCTCAATCGAAGGTTTGATGATTGTATGCATAGTGAAAGTGAAGTGTTTTGAAGGATCTTGAGGGGAAATAAGAGAAGTTTCACTTGCCATTGCATCTACATGACAATTATCTTTTCAAGGGATGTTATCAATGGTAAATGATTCAAACTTCAGTAACAATTTCATTGTGAGATTTTTGTATTTTGATAAATTTTCATGTTTTGTTTGATATGTTCTATTTATTTGTTTGATGATTAATTGTGAATCGCCAAATATATTAATGTGTTTAGTGCCCATAACCAGAGCGGCACACAAACTAGCGATTAACACTTCATATTCAATAGTGTTATTTGTACATAAGAAATTTAATCTATATGAAAAGGGAATATGCTCTTTTGTATGCGGTTTTAATATATCTCTAGCACCAGAGCTAGTTCTACACTCACATCCCTCAAAATACAATTCCCATGTATTGTTGTTGATTGTCAACACATTATCATCAAGAAAAGAATCATTATCAGGTAACGCGAAAGGAAAAGAAGCGTTAGCCAACTGGTCGGTCAAGGCTTGACCCTTAATTTATTTTTGTGAAATTTTTTTAAGGTCAAACTCAGTCAACAACATTACCCACTTAGCTAAGCGTTCGGATGCATCTGTTTTGGTGAACAAGTGTTTTAGAGGATTGAACTTCATCATACCTTATATTTTGGCATTCAATAAGTAATGTTACAACTTATTGGCAGTGAATACAAGAGCCAAACATTGTTTTTATATTTTTTTGTATATTTTCTCGTCATAAATCAATTTTCAACTAATGTAACAAACAACATGCTCTTTAGCTTTGTCATATTTTTGAACCAACAATGCTACAAGAGCATGGGCTGAAGTCGATGTGTAAATAATGAATGGTTTATATTGTATAGCGGGTTGCAAAACAAGTGGAGTAAAAAGATAATATTTCAAACTCTCAAAAGCCTATTTACAATCCTTGTTCCAATCAAAATTTATTCCCTTCTTAAGAAGATGTGTAATGTGCACAATTGAGAGATATTTCTAGGAGGTGGCATGTTAATTATAGCATCAATTTTCTTTGTATCCACCTTGATGACTCTATGAGATACGATAAAACCTATAATTTTTCCACTATCTACATCAAAGACACTTTTTTGGATTCAATCTCATGTACTTTAGAATTTGCTCAAAGATTTTTCAAAGAACATTCACATTATCTTGTCGTGTTAAATATTTAGCGAGAATATCATCAACATAAACTTCCAAGATCTTGTGTATGTAATCATGGAATATTAGTGTGAGAGCTCGTTGGTATGTTGTTGCTTCATTTTTTAATCCAAAAGGCATCATAACCCAGCAAAATGTTCCCCAAACAGCTGTAAACATTGTTTTGTATTGATCTTGAGGGTTGATGAAGATTTGATTTTATCCTAGAAATCCATCCATGAATGACAACAAAGCATGTCCCACAGTCAATTCTACTATCATGTCAATATTAGTAAGAGGAAAGTCATCTTTTAAATATGGCTTATTCAAATCATGAAAGTCCGTACACATCCTAATACAATTGTTAGGTTTTGTGACTACAACAATGTTTGAGATCCAAGGAGAATAATCTATAGGTCTTATGAAACCACATCAAGGAGTTTTATAATTTTGTCCTTAACTAACAAGGCTATTTTAGGGTGCATCTTTTGAATCTTCTATCGAACAGTCTTAGCATTTTCAGCTAGGACTATGTTGTGTGTTACAATCTTAGGGTCAATTCTTGACATATTTGAATAAGTCCAAGCAAAGAGTTTAGGAAATTCATGAAGTAAGGTTGCAGTATCTTCTTGTCCATCATCATGAAGGAATTTTCCTATCTTAATGACTTTCTCTTTATCATTGATGTCCATTGTTATATCTACCATATCCTCTAAAGGAAGAGCATTTGATCTTGAAAATTCAGGGTTGTACCCTTCATTTTTCATGCTTATCTCACTATTCTCTTTTCCTTTATCATTTTGCTTGGTGCTTATCATAGCACATGTGACCTTTTTCTTATGATGAGGAGTGGATGGTTTAACATAAAATCCAAGCATTTTTACAAGGCCTCATCATTTTCATAGTATTCCCATGATGGTGGAAATTCCATATCAAGCAACTTAGGATGTTTCAAAGTGAGATTGACTTTTGGTTTGCACATAATGGTGTTGATTTTTAATGAAGGTCTTTTATTTGCTCGTGTTATCTTAGAAGCACAATATCCAAAACCAGTCTTTATCTCTTGTGTGTTAGGCTCTATAGGGACACTAATTCCTTTCTCTTTATTTCCACATCCTTTTCCAATGTAACCTAATTGTTTCAAAATTTCATAACCTCTCCCACAAATTTGTTCCATTTCTTTTGGTTTTGGTAGTTTTTTATAGTCTATCTCATAAATTTTTTTTGTATAGCTGGTATCTTTTTCAAGGGTAGATGTTTGTGAATTGTCTCCTGAATTATGTGTTGATATGACCATTAGTTTCATTTGTTTTTCATCCTATTTTCTTGTGATTACACACTCTCCCATGGATGATGATGTGAACTCCAAGGAACACCAATCATCATTTTCTAATTTTCACACTGTTTCCATCTCTTGTGTTTCCTCTATGATAGGCTCTATTCTTGATGCTGGAATTAATATTTTCAGAGGACCGGTAGTTCCCTTTTCAAATTGCAAGAAAATTTTAGGCTCGTGATCGATTTCAATCTGGTATATCTTATTCTTATAGACATGCTTCATGATTCAATGAAGAGTTGAAGGCGCCACATGCATCTCATGAAACCATGGCCTTCCTAAAAGAATATTGTATGAAATTTCATGAGGCATAACATGGATAGAATTTTGTAAGGTAACCTTTTTCGACTGAAATGGGAAAGGTAATTACATTGAGCGATTGCTTTCCTATATTATCAAATCCTTGAATCGATAGGGAACCAGGTTTTATTTGTGATGTATCTACCCCCAATTTGTCTAAAATATTTACACTACATGCATTCAGAGCTGGACCATTATCAACAAGGTTTTCTTTTATTCCCTTGGTGTGGTATCTAGATATTATCATGAATGCATCATATCTCTTTCATATTTCCAAGGGAGGGATCTCATGTTGGTGAAATTTAATGTCTACATTAACTATATTCATTCCTTGTATTAGAGCTGTCACATCATTTTCATTTGTATTAGGAGAAACCATAACTTTTTTCAAGGTTGTTTGAAGCATGGTGTGACAACTAGGTGAAGCTTGAATAAGATCCCATAAGGAAATCTTAGCAGGAGTATCCTTAAGTTCAACAAGATCATACTCCTTTCAACTATGTGATGGTAAATGAGGAGGGTTAGGCAGTATAGGATTCAGTAATGGTAGAGACACATGATTAGGTTAAGGTTATCTATTATTCCTTGTGTTGTATGTATGAGAAATACTGTTGTAATTCAGTTACTGCGATACATTCCTTTAGGTGCGTTAAGGATAAGGACGAGTTTATTTGAAGGTTGGGGTTTTTTGGAAGGTGGATAAAGGATAATTTGATTTTGAATGACACTTACTTAATTTTTTATTAAACATATTTGACCAAGGTTTAGTGGATGAAATGTGTGAGAGGAAGTTGTCAAGGGCTTCATCTAACATGTCAAAGTCATCACGACTAAAGGGGTTGTGTTTGTTAATAGGTTGAGGTTGGATGAAGTTTACTTCATTTTGGTTAGGTTTGTTGACAATCCTTAGTGGAAAAACCTTGTGAGATGCATTCCCTAAGGGCTTCATCTAACATATCAAGGTCATCATGACTAAAAGGGTTGAGGTTTAAGCCAACTTTGAAAAAGGGTGTTGACATGCTTAAGTAACCATACATCTATGCATGTTTAAGTTTAACATTTTGGTATTTATGTCTTGATATTTTAGTGAATGAAAAATAAAAAAATCTAACAAGCCATCTCTATCAAGCAATTATAAACATAAATTATGAAAATTCATACAACAATAAATTGGAAAAGTGAAAGAAAAAAATAACTACAACAAATAAAGGCATGGAAATGCACTATTTGACTCTAGAAAATGTAACCTCAAATCACATAGGGACTAAGATGCCAAGAAGGGAATCTTGGTCCTCCTAAAGAAATTCAGAGATTCCAGATAATGGAATAGGTAGTTCAGAAAACTCAGACAAGATTTTCTGCCAAAAAGTGTGAGAGGGAATAAGATGCCAGTAAGGGCATTTAAGTCCCAATAAAGGTTTATTCTAGATAAAACAACAAGATCTGAGTTGATAACAACTTTCTCAGGTTGCCTACCCAGGGACCTGATGTTTGGAAATAGGAAACTATGCAAATAGATGCAAATAAAAGCAACTACTAACAAGTAATTCAATGCAAGATTGAAATGCAATTTTTCAATTTTCAATGTAATAAGAATGTTTCTAAATGCAATTAAGAGAATGAACAATGCACTTTTCAATTTTTTCAATGAAATGGAATGATGCAAGAAAGTAAAAATGCAACCTATATGCTCTCTCACTAATGCAAAAATAGGAAACCCTAAATACAATTTCACTAATGCAAGATGCAAGAAATCCTAGATACAAAATGCACAGAATGCAATCTAGATATAGGAATATAAAAGAATCCAAATAAAAAAAGGAAGAATTCTCAAAGAAGTCAGGTTCACCAAAATGAACTGTAAATAAAATGGGAAAAGAGAGGAGGAGTATTGTTCTTTCCTTCTAATACTATTTAGTTCATTCAATTGTGTCCTAAGAACCCTAATTGAACTGACTATGAACCTATCAAGGTGAGTCAGTTGACAACTAGGATGACTTAGGGGGGCTTATTTTCATCTTTAAGGGGTTGACCACCAAGAAAATGCTTGCAAAAGACAATGTTGGAAAAAACAATGTTGGAAAACACACTATGGTATGTAAGCAACCTAAAATGAGATAAATGTAGGATGCAAATATAGAAAATAAGCAACACCAAGTTAGGGTAATTTTACCTAGGAAGCTTGGAGATGATGTGAGGATTCTAGGAATGCAAACAAGTTGCCAAAATATGCCTTGGAGGACTAAGATGCCCAAGATTGCGTATTAGTCCCATTGTTGTTTTCTAGGGAAACCACAAAATCTTCGGATCTCAAAACCAGATATGAAATAATCTTCAAAATATATGCTCGGGAGGACTAAGATGCCCAAGATGGCGTATTAGTCTCAATTTGAGTTTTTGGAATTTCTGAGTGTGATCCTGAAACATAAGATCTGAATTTCCTTCTTCACCAAGTTTTTGAATCTAAACTTGGAAAAAGGCCTGCAAAACAAAGGAATTTGGATTGATTTTTTATGGGGGTTTTCCTTGGTCAAACCCCTTGTTTGGTAATTAAACCTTGATGAAAAAGCATAAATCTGAAAAATGGAAATGTGTGTGCCCTAATTTTAAATGTGTCTAAGACTATGCAAGCAATGATATGAAGAAAGCCTATTCAAATGTGTTATAATAAGATCCCTAAGATGCAAATGTAAATGACCTATAAAGGAGATCTCTAATCACCCTAACAAGTCACAAACATGAAAAATACCTTCCTTAGGAATAAAATGGAGTAATAATTTGGAAGATGGAATCAATCAAGAAATAAGTCCTTAGGCTTGGATAAATGGCTAGTTGCATCTCCAACCTAGAATCTCTCATGATCCACAATAGGAATCCATTACTAATCTTTGGCAATGCTAGATCTTGACTTGGAAAGACTTGAGAAACCTGCAAAAATGCAATAGAAGGATGCTCCAAAACTTTGAAACTTCAACTTGCTCAACTTTCTTGCTACTTGCTTTCTTCTTGCTTCCTTAGCTACTTCTTTCTTACTTAGGTGAAAAATGGGTGGGAATCTTACTTTTATAGGAGTTCCTACCTAATAACCTGAATATTGGATCTCAAAGACCGATAAAAGGTCAAATAAATTCATTTTTTTTCATTTCCCACTTTTAAATTTTGAAAACAAAGCCCTCGAGGCTAAGACACCATAGGTGGCATCTTGTTGCCACTAGGTGGGACAAAGATTCCACCAATGGCATCATGGTCCCACAAGGCTTAAAGTATTGGTTCAAAAGGTGGGTTGCCAAGATTGATGGTTGTTTAAGGGTTCTTGGTTCGGTTTAAAGTTAAAATATGCCTTAGGATACAAAAAAAGGGGTCTTAGGGGCCTATAATAAGTGACCTAAAGGGGAATTAATGCAGGAGATGCTAAAATAGGTCCAAATTAAGTGTGAAAATTACAAGGTATGCATTTTACTACACTGTCAGAAACTTCTAAATAAATAGGCTTAATAGATTTCGATCCTCAAAGATAAATATTTGCATGAAATGGAAGGCCTCTCCTTCCTTTATGATGTTGAAATCCGTTGGGGTCCACCATTTAGATTAGCCTCCAAAAAACTAAGAATTTGATTTCTTAGGGTACTAGTTGATTGTATAGACTAGTACCTTAGTTTATTTTTTGGATGATAGATGTATTTTGAAGCATGCTCTTGGTCTCCATCTTATTTTCTCTATTGTGAAATCAATTTTCTGTTCTAGATTAGGTCTTAAGGTCTTAGATTATGTGGACATTCCTCAAACCCGATGTGCTAGAAGATAGATCCCAATTGGTATGACCCTCCTCTTTGTCTGGTCACCTCAGAGCTTCTCAAAACTATTGAGAATCACAAGTTCTTTAACTCCAATCTACCTGATTATTGGGTTTGGGAAGATTCTAAGGATTGTAACTACTTAGTTAAGTCTAGACACAACATTTTATGTACTGATTGGGTCCCTTAGTTCAATTGGTTGAAGGTTTGGAGGAATAAATCCTTTCCTAAAGTTAAGTTATTTTTGTGGACTGCTTTCCATGAACGTATTCTTACTAACCTCCTGATAACTTGCAGAATCATGGTCATCATATTGGAAACAATTGATTTCTTTGTGAAGAGGAAGCTAAAACCATTCCTCACCTTTTATTCAATTGTTCCTACTCCTAGAAGGTTCAAAAACGAATTTAGTATTTATTCAAAGTTAGTTGAGTCTGGCATAAGGATACTAAGTTGTTTCTTGATGGCTGGCTCTCTCTGGTGACCCATCCTTTTCTCATTCAGCTTTGGTGGTAGGCTCTTCTTTTCACAAGTTGGGAGCTTTAGAAAGAGTGTAAAAATAAGATATTTTGTGATAAAAAAAACCCATTGGAAAGTTGTGGTCAATAAGATCATTCATTAGATTAGTGAGAACCTCATCACAACCTCTTGAAAACCAAAAGGGAATCCTTCTAGCTTGGATTTCTCTTTTTCCACACACTAGAACCTTTCTGAGGCCCTCAATGCTCTGAGCTCTCATATCCATCTAGATAGGAGAACCACTGCTTGGTCCCAACAACCCTGATTGGCTTAAGCTCAATTTTGATGGCTCAACCAAAGGTAACCTAAGTCGAGAAGGTGGGGGTGGCATCATTAGAGATCACAATGCAAAAATAATGTTGGTGTATATGGTGAATCTAGGAGTTCAAACTTCAAATTTTTTAGAGGTGGCAATGGCCTGCTAAAAATACAATAATAATGCTGAGTGGGATGGTGAATCCTTGTTGGTCTCTTCAGGACCCCATCCTAATGGCTTGACATATGATGGTGAATATTGATAATTTTAGATCTACTCATGACTTTTGTGTGAGTAATAAAGTGGCAAATGCCCTTGCTAATTTGGGAGCTTTCACATCTAAAGTGATTATTTAGGATAATATTTCTTGTATCTCTAGACACGTGCATGACTTACTTTCTAATGATGATAAATTATGGTAACCTTGAGCTCAAGATATAATCCTTCTCAATTCCTTTGAATAGCTAGCATGTATTTCATTTATGGAAATTTTTCTCTCTCGACCAGTATTTTCATAACCCTTCTCATCTTTGTCTTACACATTATTCTGGGTGTTTCTATAGAGTTTTGCAACATGCTCTATTTAGTATGAATTACACTATGGGAGGTGATCTTTTTTAGGATGATCCCACCTCCTATGAGGTGTGGAAAAATGATAGGGATGTTTGGACCATGCTACAATGAGGCAAGATGACATCGTATGTTGAAGGTATGATGGGGTATGACCCTAATATTTTGATAGAATTTGGTAATTTTTGGAATGAGGGCAATGTCACCATTGGTGAGTAAAACTTCAATGTTAATGCGGGGCTCATTAAAAATGTCACTAGAATTTCCTTGGATGGGGTTTTCATTCCTTAGAAGTCAAAGGGTCACTATCAGAAGGATATGGATAGGTTGCTAAAGGAGGGCGAAAAAGCCAATCAATTGTAAAATGGGTTTTGTAGAGCAGACCTTCTCGGGGTTTGGAGTAGGTTGGTACAGGTCTTAATGAGGTATGCTACATTAGAGAGTTGTTTAGGTGGTTCCAATCCCATCTCTTCTCTATGCTAAATCATTTTTTTTATAACTTTAATATGAATTTTGATTTTTAGATTTTATCCTCTTTGGAGCAGTTTATTAAGGTTGTGTAGGTAAAAGTAAAACCCTTCCTATTCACCAAGGGTTAATATTTAATTTATGCTGCTACAAAGCCACTCTAACCCCTTCCTTAGCCTCTATCAAAAAGAATTACCTTGTGATTAGAGACACTGTTAAAACCTTGGAGGACTCCCTTTCCAATATTGGCTTTGTGTTGACTCTTTCCTCTTCTCGTAGAATTACTCGGGTGAGAGGTAAAACCATTGCCATTGAGGACCCCACTCCCAACCCTAAAAAAATTTCATTTGCTAACCCGACCCCTATTACTACCTCTAATTCTGCTACTAAGAACTTAGAAAATGAGTCTTGGAAACCTACCCCTATAAATTCCCCCGTTGGTTCCCTTGGTCATGATGATATTTCTAAGGTTTCCCCTATTAATCTCCCCAGTCATCAGAGATACCCCAACCTTTGTGTTAATCTAGTGGGTGCTTTTGATGAGCAACAATTGGACAAAGAGGTTCGATCAGTGTGTTCCCATGAATAATAAATTGAATGATGTCTTGGTGGCTCTCAATGTCTAAAATGATATCCTAAAATGGTTACTGGCCTAGCTCATCATGACCAAGAAAAAATTCAAGTGTTGAAGGAGAAGGTGTCAGAGAAGAAGGTTGATTGGCTAGGTGAGGTCAATGATGACAGGTGTTAGGGTCTTCTATCTTTTCTCTCCAAGTCCTTTGACAAGTGGGTGAACGAGGAGAGGGAGTTTGAAGAGCTCAAAGTGCTTGTAGGTATGGAGGATGATAAGATGAAGCTTCAAGAGCAAATTTCCACCATGAATACTAATCGGGATAAAGCCCTAAAGTGCCTCTAGGATGTTATGGACTTCATCAAGGAGACCATAAAAAACACTCGGTCACTATCTAGGCTTTTCAATAGGAACTTTAGAATATTCATGGTAAAAGGGCTGGTGAGGATAGTCACGATGTTAGTCACTGCAAGAAAAAAGATAAGAAAGAGGTAAACTCTACCTCACCCAGTACTAAGGAAACCCAACCCATTCACAAGGGACCTTTTCCTTTGAGGAGAAACTTCAATTCTTGGCTAAAGAGTGGCATGCCATTTAGTTGCCTTAAGCTTCTAGGTGACTAGTAGTTGGTCTAGTCCCTTGTTGGTTTTTCCTTTGCTCTCTTTTGTTTTCTATTGCTGGTTGGTTTATATTTTCACCTTTTTTTGTTTCAAGGTGTCTCACTTCTCATGAACCCCCTCGTTGGTCCTCTATGGGTTTTTTGTATATGGGTACTGGCCCTTCTAGACTTTAATCTAATCAAAACATCACCCTTTTACAATTTATATTGTAAACTATAGTATATGGTAAAAAGTAATATAGTACCATATAAGGAATATCAATCCAAGGGTAAACAAAGGCAAGATCTTTATGATAAGAGTGACCATAATAAGTTAAAGAAAATAGATAATATAATATTACAAGATTCAATATAATGGTTATTCCAAAATATTAACACCATTGTGCAAGACAAGAAATAAAGTATAATATGAAGATGTAAAATAAATGCTCAAGTGGTACAAGAAATCACAACCAATGTGGGATAAAGGATATGTAAACATGAATTATATCTCTACCAAACATGAAAAGTAAATAATATTATCACAAGATCATAATATGTAATAAATTATTTGACTAAAAATAAGGAAAGTAAAGTCCATTACCCCTCGTTAAATCATATCTTTGATGGGTATAGATTCATGGGTCCCAAAAATGTGTAGCCATGTTAAGTGCACATAAACATAATGGTCCTACCAAAAGGAAGAGATAAATTACATCATATAAGAAGGAGAAATTCCTTCCAAGAAATAAATAAGAGATGAAAAGGACTATGCAACCCCCCATCATATGGAATAGATTTCATAAAATCTCATAAGATTAGGTACATAAATTTCTCCATAAAGAAAAGAGGGAATGTGAATGTAGATAGTTGCATGGAAATTATTTAAGTAGGTCCCTCTTTATAGAAATTTTATGTGCTATTTTCTTATGAAAGGTGTCTCAACATTGCATCCTAAGTGATTCAAGCGATTTAAAGTGGGTTTTTTCTCTAGAAATGGCTTTACCCATAGTATATTTTTTTGTGTATTTTTTGTTTTGACTAAAAATATTTTTAACTTAGTTGTTCATATATCTCCCCAAAGATTAAATTTTATAGTTCTACTACATAATTTTCCTCTTATTTGGTATCAAATTTTTATCACCTAAAATTTTAGGTGTTAGGGATACATGGTTTTTTGTACTAATCATGGATATAGAAAGAGGTTGCATATAAAAAGGTCTTATTATAAGAAAAATGGCAAGCATAACAAGGATAAGAATGGAGAATTTATAAAGATTTTTTACCTTTGGAAGGTCAAGATAAAAGAGATTCTCATGGATGGATATTTACGAGTTGTAGTATCTATATGAAAACCTATTTCTACATTAAAAAATGACCAAGAAAAATGAGCAGAAAAGTGAAGGGCATCATTAGGCTCTATTTGGAAAATTTTACAATATTATTTAATGTACATGAAGAAGAAACTAATCCATCTCTCTAGAATAATTTGGATGAAATTTATTGGGTTAAATCCTTGGTAAATAAAAATTTTATAATAAGGAACTTGCACATACACTCAAGCAAGAGGAAAATGGTTCTAAGGTTGAGAGTTTGAATGATTTCGACATGAGTGTTACCTAGTTGCACTTCATTGGAGTGAAGATGGAGGATGATGATTTTTGAATGAATTTTTTATTTACATACCAAAATCATGGGATAAATTGGTGATGGAAATTAAGAATAAAACCTTAAAAATATTAAAATGGATGAGTTAGTCAGATCCTTACTTTTAGATTATATGAGAATAAAAGCTTTTGAATCAACCAAGAAAACCCTTATTGTTCATAGAAGATCGAAAGAGAAAGGAAAGATGAAGTACAAGAAGAGAGACAAGTATAGATCCAAATCTTGTGGGTGATACAAATCTCATATAAAGACTAAGGATAAATATTGGAATTGTAGCAAGATTGGGAATTTTAGAAGATATTAAAAGGAGGAAAAAAAGGAAAAGAATCATGATTTTGATTATTAATTTTGAAACTCTACTTAGGATGATTTTCATTCCTTTTTCATGAACTTCTCAACACATGTATTAAAAGGTGTGTGGTTGGTAGAATAAATAGATATTTCTTCAATATTACCTCATATTGATGTTGTCTTGAGAAAATTATGAAGAATATTATGATGGGAGATTGTAGAATGACTATTACTCACTCAAAAATATTGTTGTTCATAGAATATTCTTGATTTGATTCATAGATGGATGTGCAATGGGGATAAAAAATGTACGACATGTCCTTAATTTGGAAATAAATATACTTTTAGTTATAAATCTTAATTATTTGGATGTGTAGGATATTTTCTCTAATAGATGGTGTAATATGGTGGAAGTAGCTATGAATCTTTCTATGAATGTTTATGTGGCCACTCTTTTTCAAATAGATGGTCAAGAATAGTACTAAGTAGATGGGGATATTTAGGTTTCCAAGAAGATGGGTTTCAATTGATTAATCATAATGGGTGAATCCATTAATATTATGGATAATAAATATATTAGAAATGATATTTTTTCCTCGTAGTTTTACTTCAAGGATATATCCCTCAATAACATCTATATGAAAGGGAATATAACCATTAATTGGGTCATTTTCTATGGATTCTTCAATAATATAAGGGAAAAAATAAAAAAACTCTTTAGAACTTCCTATATTAATACTAAAAATAATCAATGATAAAGAGAAAATATATATCCACCATGGAGTACCTCCAAGAGGCTTTTTAGACTCTTTCTATTCAAACTATAATACCAATCATATAAATCATAGGAGTCTTGATGGGAGTATCTAAAATAGTCCTAAGGATGATATGGATTATCATTTTTTATCTTGTCTTTTTAAACCATTGATGGTAATGAGAGGCTTGTGACCATGATAAAGATATAGTAGAATTATTTTATATGTCAAATGTGTGAAATTAAATATTGATGACAATAGCTAAAGTGGTCTTAGATTTGATACTTACACAAAGAAATGAAAAATAATTGGAAAAATCAATACGTTTAAATGTTTACAATATTATAATTCATTTAAACTCATTCTAGTCATCTTGGATAGAAAAATTTTCAAGAAAAGAAAAATTGTGATAAGGTTGGGGATAGAGCTAGGATTGAACCTTAGCCCAACAAAGGATCCAAAAGGGTCATAGAGTCATGTCACATATTGTAGAAAGGAAGGTTAGAAATTTTTGTAGAGATAATCAAAGGATATGATTGAGATCTTTCAATTAATTTTTATAAAGCCTAGAAAGGGAGAATATTCAAAATAAGAGGAGTGTTATGGAAATAATAAAATAAAACATAATTTAATTTACAAGTACTTCTATGAATGACTTTAAAATATTTAAGGATAAAAGTTTTTAAAAAATTAGAGATTAATAAATTTTATAAGAAAAGTGAACTTATTAAGAAATTAAAGAGTGGGGATGGTATGATAAGAGTCTCTTTACAATAGCCCTAGGTTGAGGTTAATTTTAAAATAATGTAGTATTTCAAGTTTTAAAATACAAAATTTCTAGACAATACTCATATCATTTCTCTCTTCTAAACCATTTTACACATAAAAATCTCATGAGTATTCCTCTTCTTCCTTTTGATGTCTATTGAAATATCTATCTTAGATGTCTTATTTAGTAAGATGGAGATGCTCCTCCACCAATATTTCATAAATTTTCTCTTTTAGGAAGATTTTCATAAAATTTCTCTCGAGCTAATTGAAACCCTAAACCCTATATTGATAAAGGAAAATAAATTATGAAGGGTAGAAATTTGATCATGAGGTGATATGGCAATAAAAATTGTAATGACCCAAAATGGAAAAAAATAAATTCCTCCTAAACATACATAGGTCTAAAAGGAAATTGAGGTCTCAAAACCTCAAAGAAGGGAGGCTAAGGAGGGAACTTTGGATTAGGAGAAAGAAGGTTTTGAGGAATGTAATAAAGTCTAATAAACCCATCTTTGTGAAGGAAAAATCAAAGAATAAAAGTGAAGAACATGTGAATGAAACACCTTATTGTCATTGATACTTTATAGGACAATGCACCTTAGTTTATTAAATACTCTTTCCTAAGGATTGGCTTGAATCACATTGCAGGAGTTGGGTGAGTGCATGGAAATGGGGTAAAAAAGGGGTTCAAAGTTGTATACCCTTTTATATGAAATTGGTTAAATCTAAACTTGGGTGAGTAATTTGCGACGTGTATGATCAAAATTTGAATATATAAAAATACCAAAAATTGTCAGATTTTGAATCTAGTTTCTAAAATATTAAATATTTTTTAAATGGTTGAAATTAAGGAGATGAAATAATAAGTGCACACAAAAGTGCTCATATTTTTATTTGTAAAATATAACTTAGAATCTAGTGTGTGCACCCTCATTTATTTGTTGTATTAGGCATTTTTCAAATCTATTTAATAGAAATATTGCTAATAACGAGTACTTTAAGTGGTGTATTTTTATTTATTTTTTATTAAATATATTTTTATTAGCTTTTTGAACTAGTTTCCTTATAAAATTACATTATTGAGTTTATGCATCACATAACTTGGACAAAACTAATCCAAAATTTATTTTTTAAATGTGTATAAAATAAAGCTTAGAACAATGATTTTGTTTTCAAAATTTATATAAGCGAGGAAATAGTTATAAATAAAAATAAATACATATGAAGACACTATTGAAATAAAATAAAAATAACTATATTAGCTTATCCAAAATATTAAAAAAATTGCATGACTGGAAAGCTAAGAATTATCTTGTCGTTTTGGTAGTGGATTCATTAATTTATATTACAAAACATGTAAATATAACAAGGTTAACTTTGAATTTATTTTTTTATGTTGAAAACATGAATTTCGGGGCTAAATGTTAGAGTAATAAGTTATTACACTTAATTAATTATATCATATTGGTTAATTAATTAAGTCATTTATTCCTTTAGTTACTTAAGCTAAAATTAGGCACATTAATAATTGATTTATTATTAAGTGTGCACGCTAGGGTTTCCCTTTTAGGTTTATTTTAGGGTTTCTTGATCTCCTTCATAAGGATTGATCTCTTTGTAATAATTGATCCTCAATAATGCATTTTTACTTTGAGGTTTATAGAACATCTTCTTTGGTTCTGAATTTCTTTTGTATGTGATAGGTATTTGCATGCAGGTGATTCTTGGGGAATGTGAAGTTTGATTTCTCAACTTCTACATGGTATCAGAGCTCCAGACTTGCAGTTGCCTATTCATCTTTTGAAGATATGGCCTTTCAATAAGTTTCAAGAGCAAGGGTTTCCATAGGCATCTTTTTTGCATGATCTAGGGGTAGCCAACTTTTCAGCACACTTTGAGCTCAAATGTAGGTCACCATCACGTTCGCAGTAGCCAAAAACCCTAAGAACGCTTGTGATTTGGTCCATTTCAGAGCATTTGGTTTGGAAGGCAAAAAAATTTTGCTAGAGAGGTCGTACGACCTCCCGGACACGCTTCCCGAAGCACAAAAATAAAAAAAATTGAAAAAAGGTTTTTTGGGTTTTCGAGCTGGCACTCATAATTCAAAAGCCACCCACCATCGAGCGGCCACTAGGCATCCGCCAATCCGCCACCATTGTCGGCCTCCACTGCCAACCAACCACCGACCCTTGCTTAAATGTGTATAAAATAAAGCTTAGAACAATGATTTTATTTTCAAAATTTATATAAGCAAGGAAATAGTTATAAATAAAAATAAATACATATGAAGACACTATTGAAAGAAAATAAAAATAACTATATTAGCTTATCCAAAATATTAAAAAAATTGCATGACTAGAAAGCTAAGAATTATCTTGTCATTTTGGTAGTGGCTTCATTAATTTATATTACAAAACATGTAAATATAACAAGGTTAACTTTGAATTTAATTTTTTATGTTGAAAACATGAATTTCGGGGCTAAATGTTAGAGTAATAAGTTATTACACTTAATTGAATATATCATATTGGTTAATTAATTAAGTCACTTATTCCTTTAGTTACTTAAGCTAAAATTAGGCACATTAATAGTTGATTAATTATTAAGTGTGCATGCTAGGGTTTCCCTTTTAGGTTTATTTTAGGGTTTCTTGATCTCCTTCATAAGGATTGATCTCTTTGTAATAATTGATTCTCAATAATGCAGTTTTACTTTGAGGTTTATAGAACATCTTCTTTGGTTCTGAATTTCTTTTGTATGTGATAGGTATTTGCATGCAGGTGATTCTTGGGGAATGTGAAGTTTGATTTCTCAACTTCTACATGGTATCAGAGATCCAAACTTGCAGTTGCCTATTCGTCTTCTGAAGATATGGCCTTTCAATAAGTTTCAAGAGTAAGGGTTTCCACATGCATCTTTTTTGCAAGATCTAGGGGTAGCCAACTTTTCGGGACACTTTGAGCTCAAATGGAGGTCACCATCGCGTTCACAGTAGCCAAAAACCCTACGAACATCTGTCATTTGGTCGATTTCTATGAAGTTGGTTCGAAAGGCAAAACAATTTTGCCAGAGAGGCCGTACGAACTCCCCGACATGCTTCCTGAAGCATGAAAATAAAAAAAAATTGAAAAAAGTTTTTTTGGGTTTTTGGGCTGGCGCTCATAATTCAAAAGCCACCCACCATTGAGTAGCCACCAGGCGGTCACCGGTCCGCCACCGCTGCCAGCCTCCATTGCCAACCAACCGCCGACCCTTCTAGCCTTCGGGGGGCCCTTCTGCACTCGACACTAGTCATATGGGGGACTGGGAGCTCTGCGCCCAACCCCTGGCCATCTCAAGCCTATGTCATGGTCTTGTGGAGGACCAGGGGCTTCATCTGAGCCCCCAGTCCTGCGCCTTTGGTCATATGGGTGACCAAGGGCCCAAAATTTTTTGCGAAGGGGGCCGATTTTTTGCGGCGACGACCAAATGGTCGTCAAATTTTCTCCCATGAAGTGCTGACATTAGCATGACATCATCAGTCGTATGGCCCTCTTTGCCCCCTCCTAACCCTAGTTTTCCCTAAAGGAGGATTTTTTTTTTTTTTTTTGCATAACTTAGGCATATGGTATTGAAATCGGGCAAACGAGATATCGCCAGAAAGCTGGTTCTAAGAACTATCCTATGGTGCAGTTTATTTTTCAATAATTTTCTATTTAGCTACATTTATTTCTGTTTGAATTGATATTTTCATTTATCGCTTTTGAGCTCATAACTTTTTTGCCACGATCTTTGATTTTCTCTATCTTTGTGGTGTTGGAAAGGTATTGAGGAGCTCTACATTGATATCCATATACTTTTTCTATATCTATCCCAAGTTGATTGCTTAGTCCAGATTTGGCCCGATGGGTTGTTTGGAGATTACTTGGATGTTTTGGCAGTTGGAAGGGTGAAACTTTAATCTTTGCACTTCATTTTCAATAATACATCATTCACTAATCAACTGATGCTTCATAGATTCCAAGGTTGTTTCCATTTGGAGTTTTCGAGAGTTCCGTGGCATCGGGTCTGCTGCTGCCTTTTCATGATTCCTTGAGTCAATCAGTGACTCTCATCTAGTTTTAGTAGTAAACAAAAGTATCTTTCCTTGCTTGACGGAGTTTTGGTTCCAGTGTTACTCAACAGTGTTCTTCTAGTGCTTGTTTGTAACATGTCATCTCATTGTAGGGGGGTTTTGTCCCACTAATTTTTTCTTCTCTACCTCATTCTTGCATTTGTAAATGGGTACTTGATCAGGCCTAGTTGTGGGGACCCATCTTTGCTTTCATGCATCTTTTTTTAGTGTTTTAGCTACTTCCTAAGTTCATCTTAAGGGGGGTGTTAGAGTAATAAGTTATTACACTTTATTAATTATATCATATTGATTAATTATTAAGTGTGCACACTAGGGTTTCCCTTTTAGGTTTATTTTAGGGTTTCTTGATCTCCTTCATAAGGATTGATCTCTTTGTAATAATTGATTATCAATAATTTATTTTTACTTTTAGGTTTATAGAACATCTTCTTTGGTTCTGAATGTCTTTTGTATGTGATAGGTATTTGCATGCAAGTGATTCTTCGGGACTGTGAAGTTGGATTTCTCAAATTCTACACTAAAGAGATGTCCAACCCTTAGTCTTGGAAATCCTAGCTTAAATGGGAAAGGTCGCCAAAATTTTGAATTCAAGGAATACAAATGTATATGCATTATAGCATATAGTGTTAATTTTTATAAAAATAAATAAAAAATGTAATGTGAATGCATTTTATTTTGTATCAATTTTCTTACATTATAAAATTGTTTATAAAATATAATACATTCATGTTATGGATTAGATTTAATCCAAGGCATAATGTGTACTTGTATGAACCATGGATCATACATATTTTAAATAAAATGTACATAGTTTACATAATGTGCTCATATTTTGTCAAAAATATCAAGGTGGCTACATTTTAATCCCTTGTTTCTATGCAATTACCCAATCTCTAACCAAGTGATTGATGGATTTCCTTTCATAAAAAAAAGATAATATTATCAAGGTGGATATTCAAAGGAAGATTAATCCCCTTTTCAAGAACTAAATTTTCCCAAAAGAATTCTCAAATAGTTTAATAATTAAGTAGGATATCAAAAAGGTGAATATAAATCTTGGCAATAGTAGCATTGTTGGCCTCCTATAATGCTTTAACAACTAAGCCTTTACAACTGTGATTCAGAGATTAGACATCTAACCTGAATAGATATCTCAATCATCATGAAGGTGCATTTAAATTGTCAACCCAGGGATGTAAACTTGAAATGGGCTAGCATTGTATGCGCACTAGAAATCCAAAGGAATCCAAAGTAGCCATATTAATCCTACAACTAAGAAAGACATAATATTGAAAGTAAATTGCTTGGAAGGAATAACATAAATATTGATCAACCAATAACTAGGATAAAATGAAATGCATGATAGAAATAAAAATCTGAGTGAACAAATAGGAAACTACTCTATTTGCTTTGGCTGCAGGAACAGACACAAAATGGAATTCTAGTGGTTGCAACAACAGTCAACACCAGATTCCTAACTAATAACTGAACACAAAATAACAACTAAACTAAACTAGGCTGAAGGATGGAATATTCACCAAGTGGGCCCCCTTGGATAAATATTCCCTAAAACTAAGCTAAACTCAGATGCACGAACTTATAACTTCATTTCATTTATTGGAAAACAAGAGTACAAATGAGAAACATGACTGTGTTACTAAAAAATATCAAGAGTGAGATTACATCAAATTAAACAATCTTCTATCTCCTATCCCAAGAGCTCAAAAGGAACATCAGAGCCTTATTTAAACACCTAGAAAGGTGGTCAACTCTAGTATACACAAAGGACTCCACATTAGGGAAAGCATAGAAAAGAGCAAAGGCGGCTACACATGCACACAATCTGTCAGGCATGTTTTCCTTAATGCAAGTCTGGCACAACAGTAACTCCTAACAGTAAATCCTAAGCTCGCTCAACATTTACGACGAATACAAGGCACTTACAATTTTATTTGCATGAGGAATCTCCAGTCACCAAGAGTCTTCCCTCCATTAAATAACCACCTTGTTAACTGATATGGCAAATGCCCAGCTGACGAAATCTTCTTGAATTACAGGCCTCTAATTATTTGCATGATAATGTTAGAACACACAACAACTACATATCCATAGTCATCTTAAGAGAAATGTATTAATCAAATGAAAAATTAACACAGTCGATTCATATAGCATGTCAATATCATTTGAAAGTTATGAAAATAAGTTCATGTCCAAAGCCTATGGTTTCAAGGAAATATTATGAAAAGATCAATTCTCAAGTATTAAAGTCTCAAAACAACTACAACAAATAGACAACAACCCTATCAATAATTAAACCATAAACTAGACTCGTCATTCCCCCCAACCTAATGTCTTTTTGGTCCTCCAACAAAGGAAGAATTGAGATTTTGTTTGGTCAATGCTCTAAAATTGGCAATTGCAAGTTGTCCCACATTAGATTTTGTTGTATCTGAATTAGGATCCCAATAGAATCCTTGTTGTCTCTCTATCCTGTTCATCTTTGTCTTTCATCATCAATGTCATACTAATAAAACCTGTAGTTTGGCACCATCCACAATAGGATAGGTGGTTGAAAAATTAGTGGAAGCCAAAATTGCCCTTTTGTTCTTCCAAGCTACATATACCTATCAACTCTTTTGAGTGTTGTAGCATAGTTTTGTGTGGAATGAGGCTCTCCTTGCTTCAAATCATTAGATAGGCTATTCCACCTCTTAGACAGGTATCCCATTATAGAGTCTCCTATGGTTCTTTCCATCTCTTCACATTCTTTGTAAACTGCCTCTCTCTTAGACAGGATCCAACATCGATAGCTTGGCCAATATAAAATTTTGTGCCAATCCTTAAATATGCCTCCTAGATCTCTAGACTCAGCCCTAATGGGTAGGGGAACACTGGATTCTATTTTCCTATAAGCCCTGTATTGCTTTCCCCAACTTACTTCATTTTGTATCGAGGACATGAATGCATTTAATTGGACATCCCCAACATATAGTAGTGGATTCCACTCATGGTCTTTGGTTACAAAAAAATTATGTAAATAGAATTCACAACAAATTTTTCATCTCAAGAGGAGCAATCTGAAAAACATTGAAAAATTCAGCAGGGATCTCAATGGATGGGTTCAAACCTGAAAAAATTCTTGCTAGCCTAAAAGAAAGATGTCTCTCCTTTAAATAGAGGGCATAGAACCTCAAAGGAGCTCTACATTCTAGTATTTGTGGTACTAAAGTTGTCATGTCATCCACCTTCTTCTTTAAAGCAATTTTTTTTGAATTCTTATCCTCAATCTCCTCATTTTTCTATTCAATTTCCTTCTTTAGCCTACATTTTTCTACTTTCCATTTTGCTTCCCTTCTTTGTATTTCTTTCCATAAATTCTGGATTATTATTTTCATTGAAAAATTAGAGGCCTATGTACTCCTACCATCATTTTACCTGACATTTTTCCTTGCTCTTGGTAGAGTACCAGTTGCAAGGCTTCTGTTTGCTCAGCCAATTCCAGCTATAGGGCTTCAAGTTCTTGTTCTTCCTCATGTTGCAAGAAATCTTGTTGCAGGAGCTCTTGATTTTCCTCACACACTCAGTTTTCAACTTGTTCTGCAATATTGGCAAGATCTACTAGTGTTAATTTTGCTGCTTCCTTAAACACATCCATGTCCTCTACATTTACATGCTCTATTGGAGCTTTTGTATCCTCCTGTGGCATTTTTCCAGGCTCAAGACTTTCCTTGAGAGGTAAAATGAAGGTTGGCCAACCAGATCTTGACTTTCTGTGAGGGTTTCCATGTTTTTCCTTTGCTACAGAAAGAACAGTGTCAGCTTTTCATTTCTTGGAGCTTGGCGCTTCTTTTCTACCATTTTCTTTTTATCATTTCCTTTATTTAGTTCTACCTTCTTCTTCCTATGCCCTAGTTTTCATTACACTGCCAATAGGTACATCATCCTCAGAATTAGGAGAGGAAATCTCTTTATCGGAATGCTTTGCTTTAGAAGAACTAATCTCAATAGTTGCGTGGTTGCAGGAAGGTTTCCACTAAGGTTTGCATCAGAAGTTGAGGCACCAAGAGTGGCCCCAACATTTCTCCTTCTCCTCTCAACCCTACGAGGTTGAGGAAAAAACCTAGGTCGCAAATTTTTTGGTCTAATTTGATCAATACTCAAAAATTCTTCCCAAGAAATATTAGACACATCATGCAAAGATTTTTCAACTAATAATTTAATCAAACATTGGTGGGAAATGGAATTTTCCCTACCTTTATAGGTCTCTGCTGCCATGACTGAAAGAAGATGAAATAGCATGTTGGTCACATTCATTATCCTTTTGTGTCTCATGTGGTTCAAGAGCTTAAAATGAACAAAATGAAAATTTTACTGGCTACCTTCATAGGTAATATACTTTACAACATACACAATTACTTGCCTCCATAGGCCGGATAGAGAAGTCTTCTTTGTACCTTGTTTGTCTATGCTTAACGAAGGGTCATTAGGTTATTTAAATTTTGCCCTAGCCGACTTGGCATCTCTAGTAGTAGGGTACTATTCACCATTGACAAACAACCTTGTAACTTCTGCACTTCTTTCCTCCGTAGCTATGACTTCCAACCCTTTCATTGTGGCCTTTCCTTCAGACAATGACTGAGTGAATTCCAATGCAATATCTTCATCAAAATCATTCAGCTTTAAGAAATAGTCTAGCCATCCATAATTTCTAAACTCAGCCATGCAAGGTGCATCCTATAGTAGTACATCGTGAACCATGGGTTCATTTATGATTAATCCACCTCCCATTGTCTGAAATCAAATAGTTACTCTGCAAAGTTTTTTCTTCTTGCAATTCTCGTCTAAAAATCAAACTTCTTCTTCCTGCAATGTTGTCGAATTTCCAATGCTACTATTGTTTGAATTTTACCTTTTGGATTAATATTACCACAAGAGAAATTCAAGCAATGAAATATTAATAAATGTAGGCTATGTTTAAGGAAAATGATAGCGGTGGATTGTCATTTCACACATACGAGCCGTCATCTCACTCAGAATTTGAATTGGCTCAATAACTTAAATTTTTCTAATGTGAACTATTATGGACAGCCATGTAGACATGGCATTGAAAATTCCCTCCCCCAACCTAAATGGGCACATGTGTCCTCACATGTGAGGTGAAATGTTGATTTGATAGGGGTAGGGAATAATTACATGTTATGGTGAACGTTTCATATTAATTCATAACAATTAAATAAATGTGCTAAAAAAAAATCAAGATGTAACAATTGATGCACATGTACCTGAATTCATGGAAGATTTATTGCAAATATTATGGAGAAAGTACCAGTCACTTTTCAAGAAATGATTTGAGAAATTAATGAGAGTAGAGCGGAATGAGGTGGAATGTAACGAAGTGAAGTGAAATGATGGCATCGAGGTGGAAGAGAGAGAAAGGTGGAATGAATGAGCAGATGGGTGAAGAAGTGGACCCCCACAAGGTGGGAATCTTTATTATGAGAAGTTACATACCTTAATTAGTTAGAAGAGGGGACACTAGGTCCCCTTCCTTTGGTTGTAGGAAGTTCGGGTGTTGCATGTTGAGTGAATTTCTGCAGTAACTCTTCCTTGGAAGCTGGCTTGTGATACAATCTCAGGTGATGACCATTCACCAATAGATTAAACCTGACAGGGTCAATGGTAGTAATCTTAGCAACTCCATATGAAAATACTTCAGCCACCTCATATGGTCCAAGCCATCTTCTCTATAATTTTCTTGCATTATCCTGATATCTTGAGTCATAGAGCAGTGCCCAATCTCTAGGCTAAAATTTTGTATCTTTGATGAATTTATCAATCCACTTTATTCACTGAGTTTGCACTACCTATGGTGGATGCAAGGCTTCCTTCCTCATCTCATCCAAAGCATTCAACTGCATGATTCTATCACTTCAACATAGTATACTGGCTACTACTATGGTTTATTATTTGGGTTAGGTGTGGGCTAGGCTGGTAGCTGAGTAGGTTTAGGTGCATTTGAAATTGAATTAGTAGGAGAAGGCATTATAACAGGTTGCTAGGGTTGAGAAGGTGGCTGCATGTAATTGGTTGACTAGTTTGGTCATTGTTGTCCTCCCCTCCATTGAGATGTTTGTTGCCAGTTTCCTGGAGGTGGCTACCAATTTCCTTGAAATTGCTGCCAATTCCCCCGAGGTTGTTGCCATTGGGGTAGAGAGTTTTGGTGATTGGACCAAGAATGTGGAGGTTTAATCCAAGTTTGTGGTGTATATCCTCCATAATTGGATGGATATGGGGGTTTCCATTAATTACCAGATATATAAGAATTGAAATATAGCCCAGTAAAAGATAGTGGATGTGGTGGCATACCCTGTCTTGGAGCCCATGGCCTCCTTTGTGCAACATAGTAGACTTGATCTTCATCACCCTAGATTGGCTTGAAATCAGGTGCCATCTACTTGTTGTCAATATTAGCTATCATCTTGCATTTGTAGTCCTTCTTCTTTTGTTTGTAATGAGGGCAATATTCTGCCAACATTGCCTTTGCCTCCTCTTGTTTCTTCTTTTCCTGAAGTGAATCCAACTGAGTAGCTAGATTGTTTATGATGTCTTGCTTGAAGTCTTACAATAAGTGAGTAATCTCCATCCTTGAAACTTCACTGGTAGATGACTTAACCATAGAAGATTGGTAAGGTTTCCCCTTCTTTGAAGCTGCCCTAGAATACTTCTAACATATCTTCTTGATATCCTCCCAAGGAACTTGGGTGATATATCTTCCTCCCATTAGGTCCAAGGCATTTGCGCAGCTCTCATTAATTCCTTTCAAGAAAATAATCTTTTGTGATTCTTTATTAAGTGTATGGTGTGGATATTTTTGTAGGAAAAACATAAACCTTGAAATGTAATCTTCTAAGCTCTCATCCTCCTTTTGCGGCATTCTAAAAATGTCATCTCCTCTCATGTCACTGCCTTTACAATATTATTTTTATTTCTCAAGGAACTTTGTCTTCATGTCCCCCCAAGTCTCCACAGTATCTCTACCTAGGCCCATGAACCATCTTGATGTATATTCTTTCAAAGTGGTAGGGAATAGCTTAAGCCTATGGGCATCAGTGGTATAGTCATAACTTCTGCAGAGTATATCAAACTTAAACAAGAATGTATCAGGATCTTTTGTGAAAATTCCATATAACTTAGCAAGGACTGAAGTAGGGATATTCTTGAGGTTGTATACTTCATTATAATGAGAAATGGGGAAAGGAAAAGCTTGTCGGTTAGGTCTGTTAGGTCCATTTCCATTTGTATCCCCCATACTTACCTGATGAAATTCCCAAGAAAAAGGGTCTTCAAACAAATTTTTATCTTCGGAGGAAACTTCATAATTGGTTAGATTTCGAAATGTATCAGGAAAGAGGTGTGGTTCTTCTTCTTCTCCATTTCTTGGCAAGTTCTAATACTCAACTATCTTAAATAGATAAGGATTGTTAGGAAGGAATCTCTCATGAGTATCTCTTCTTCTTTCTCTATGCATATGGTATCAATTCACTATCAACCAACTCACACAAAGAATTGGTAAAAGATTAGGGGGTCATAACTCTTCTAAATGAGGGGTATACTAAGAAAAAACTTCCAAAACCACTACAAAAAGGAAAAATATCAATGACTCCCACAAAATTCCTAGTTTGACACCATCCCCGACAACAATGCCAAAAATATTGGCCTCCTATAATGTTTTAACAACTAAGCCTTTACAGTTGTGATTCAGAGATTAGACATCTAACCTAAATAGCTATCTCAATCATCATGAATATGCATTTGAAATTTTCAACCCAGGGTTGTAAACTTGAAATGTGTTAGCACTGTATGTGCACTAGGAATCCAAAGTAGCCATATTCATCCTACAGCTAAGAAAGACATAATACTGAAAGTAAATTTCTTGGAAGAAAATAACATATATGCTAAACATCAACCAATAACTAGGCTAAACTGAAATGCATGACATAATGAGAATATGAGTGATCAAATAGGAAACTACTTTGTCTACTTTGGCTATAGGAACAGTCATAGAATGGAATTCTAGTGGGTGTAGGAACAGTCAGTGTCGGATTCTTAACTATTAACTGAACAATTTATAACAACTAAAGTAAAATAAGATAAAGGATAAAATACTCAACAAGTGGCCCCCTTGGATAAGTATTCCCTAAAACTAAGATAGACTTAGATGTACAAACTTATAACTTCATTTAATTTATTGGAAAACAAGATTACAAATGAGCTACATGACTATATTACTGAAAAGCTCAAGAGTGTGATTACATCAAATTAAATAATATTCTATCTCCAATCCTGAGAGATTAGAAGGAACATTAGAGCCTTATTTAAACACCTAGCAAGGTAGTGAACTCTAGTAGACGCAAAGGATGCCACATTAGGGAAAGCACAAAAAAGACCAGAGGCGGCTATGCATGCACAAAATATGTCAAGCATGCTTTCCTTAACGTGAGTTTGGCACAATAGTAACGCCTAAGCTTGCTCAACAACATTTAAGACCAATACAATGCGATTACAATTTGATTTGCATGAGGAATCTCTAATCGCCAAGAGTCTTCCCTCCATTAAATGACCACCTTGTTGACCAATATGGAAGATGCCCAATTGGCAGAATCTTCCTGAATTATAGGCCTCTAATTATCTACATGACAATGTTAGTACACACAACAACTGCATATTCATAATCATCTTAAGCGGCATTCATTAATCACATGCAAAATTAATACAGTCAGTTCATACAACATGTCAATATCAGTTGAAAGTTATGAAAATAATTTAATGTCCAAAGTCTATGGTTTCAGCGAAAGATTATGAAAAGATCAACTCCCAAGTATCAAAGTCACATGACAACTGCAGGAAATAGAAAACAACCCTATCAATAATCAAACCATAAACTAGACTCATCAAGCATATTGGTAGAGTTTCTACTAAACCTATGGAATATAATAAACATAGTTGAAGACAAAAAAATAATTTATTTGAAGAATTAGACCATAGGATTAATGAAAAGAATAGAGAAGATGGAAAGTGATGCCCTCTCTAAAAGGTAATGTTGACATTGATATGATCAAACCGAGAATCACAATTAGCTAATTTATTAATACAAAGAGTTCAAGCCTATGGCCTTTTATCTAAAAAACCTAGTATCATAATGGTTATCAAAATGGTCAATAATTATGTTAAAAAAATATTCAAAGGTTTAAAGATAGGATTAATAAGAGGAAATAAGGGATTATTGGGTATTGTAGACACCGAAAATTGGTCTAGGCCTGCGAACACCACTTTTGACATAATTTTCTATTATCCATGGTCATGATTAAATAATGTTAATTATTTAATTACCCTTTCTAACACATATTTCCTCTATTAATTAAATACCCCTTTTTCATTAATTCATTAATTCATTGTAACATTTATTCAACTTTGATTAATTAAATAAATCATAATTATTTAATTATGTCGCTAACTAATTAATTCTTCCTTCTTAATTAAATAATTTATTATTTAATTACCCCCTTTGTCATACTTTATCTATAATTAAATATTTATTATTTAATTATTCATATAACACCCTTTATCTATAATTAAATATTTATTACTTAATTATTCAATTCCACCTTTATAACAATCAAATTAAATAAATGATCTTTATTTATTTAATTAAATCTCTCACTTTCGAATGTTGAATTAAATTAAAATTTAATTCATATTTATTTATTTATGTCACATTCTTCTATCAATCAGTTGACTAGTCATTCACTCACCTTCTGACTCAAGATCTATTTTTAGTTCTTCAGTTATCTCCGGATTCAACATCTGATTCTCTCTGTGAGAGGACTCTTTGTCACAACTAGTCAGTTAACTAGTTCCAACTCATATGCATGATGTGTTTATTAATTAAATATCTTTATTTAATTAATTAATTCATGTTTCCATTCGAATGCATTATTCTCCAACTTTTAACTTTGTCTTTGACATTCAAAGTCTGTTTCTTCTATTTTCGAAGACTCTTAACTAAAGATTAAGATCTTGAACTTTTGTTCTAACTCACATTCTAACTTAGTATGTATCCTGCAATCTTTTCTGACTCATGTTCTAACTCGCATTCTATTTGACACAAAACTCACATCACATGGCATTCATCAATCTCGTTCGTCGATCTCTCTTTCAATCTGAGCCAATTTTTTGAAAACCCAAAATCTATAAAATGGTTTGTCATAATCATTATTCCTCCTCTTGAAATCATAAACTCTTGAGAAGAAACTTATCTTCGATATTTTTCTTAGACACTCGACGAAGTTATGCTTGCATCAATACTGAGAAATCTGAGGGCAAGAATGTTGAAACAACAAAATGGAGAAGAGCAATCAAGATAATTCGACGGAGTGAACGCATATTCGGTGAGAGCTTTCCATTAATTTTTTTAGTTTATTATGTTTACTTATTCATTCTTTGTTGTTCGATTTAGATTAATATTGGTTAGATTAAGATTAAAATTGTTTATTCTAGTTTGCAAATACCCTAATCCAGATTTTAATTATATGTTACAGGTATGTGCAAGGTGCACCAAGAAAAATAACTATTAATGAATTTTAGGCAACTGATGTAGACACTAAAATAATTCTTCTTTCATTTATCATTATATTATCATTTTATCTATTAATAATATTCTTTATCATCTATTATTAAATTATTATTTATCATCTGTTATCCTCTTGGTGTTTTTAATAAACCAAGATAATCTCACCAATTACCTATGAATTTCTCAAATTCAATAATCAACAACCAAGAAGGATTATCCAACTTGACAAGTGAAAGTCTTCAAGACTTTCAATCTACACTTTGGACTTTGAAAAACTTGGGAGGGTGATCCCAAAAAATGTTCTCAAGCTATCTTGTGCCATTTTACTTACACACATTGTAACAATAGATATGCTCTACAAATAATTTCTTCGCAATTCAAATAATGTAAAGAATTGGCAATGCATTCACTTATTAATCGTTCTAGAAGCAATAAAGCATGGTAAACTTCAACTCAACATACATTTAGACATAAAAGTAAAGATTCATTTATTTTAAATGTAGTGTTTGTCAAAGATCATGAATATGCAACATAATTACAAATCCTAGACTAGTTCCTTAACCTAGGGTATGGAATCCAATTTAACAAAAAACATGATGAATAACATCTTAAAAGCTCTAGCTAGAGATAAGGGAATATCAAAGCTATGGATCAAAGGGGATTCCCTCAATTTTGTGAATTTTCTTAGGAAGACTTGCCCCCATCTTGGACTATTAAAAAAATAATTTTAATGCCCTTGTCTTGATTCAGGAGTTTGATGAAATTTATATCTCGCATGCTTTTAGAGAGGTGAATCATGTTTCTAATTGGGTTGCTAATTTTGGGGTGACATCAGTTAGGTCATGGGAGGTGAATGACATCATACCATTTGAGTTAATTAATCTGCTTCATCATGACATATCTGAACAAATTGGTGTTCGCCATATTTTTGTCTCTTGTTTTATGTGGGTTTGATGATCCTAGCTGGCTGATTAGACACTTCAGGTAGAAGACATTTATTTGAAGTTGTGGGCATTCAAATCTAGATTTCTTAAGTATCCTTGCTATTATTATGCATGGTACCACTGTTGACAGTCTATCATGCTTTCTGGGTGTTCATTTCTCTCTGGCTAATTTGGTTTTTTTCTGTTGTGATTTTCTCTTTACTTTTGCAGAGCTTTTGATGATGGGTGGGGATAGGTGCAAAATGGACCCACTTTCCTGTGGTGACCTAAAGTCTAATGTTGAAGTTTGGGCTATCCTATAGAAGGGTGGGGTGACTCCGTTTATGGAATTGTTACATGGTTTTAAATATTGTGTTTCTAAAGACTTCGTGGATGCATAGCATAGGCCTGTTCTCAATTTATTTGCGAGAGATATCACAATCAATGAAGAATTCATTATGGAGGTGACCAGGATGTCTTCGAAAGGAAGGAAGTTTTATAGAGATAAGAATCTCTCATAGTTAGCCAGGAAGAATTTCCTCTGGGATAGAGAGCACACTAAAATGGTTAGACTAAACTATGGCGGGTATGATAGAACCAAAATCAAACCTATTTGGTAGGAGGTGGCAATTCCATTGGTGTGATACTTCACCCTGGATGGTAGATACACTATGTTGTGTGGTCACCATTTTGTTATGCTGAATCATTTTTGGCACGGTAATCTTATCTCCTTCCTATTTTACTTGTTGCTATCTTTGGAGGAAGGAATTTCAAATTTTAGGAAGGACCCCAAAAACCCTTTTTTGCATGAGGGTTTGATGTTTCTCATTGTCGATTTTATTAAAGAAAATTGTATTGTTAACGCTCCTCGTTCCCCTTTTTTGAGAAAAAAGAGGAAAGGGAGTAGGAATTGTTAGATTGAAGAGGTTTTTGAAGTGAAGGGACAAAAATTGAAGATAATTTAGAGGGGTGGTCTGATGGGCACAATACTGACCTTGATTATATGCCCTCCTCTGGTGGGAAGAAACCCTCTTCTTCTAAGGATAATCCTTCCCTCCCACATGTGAAGCACAAATTAAAAGAGGTATGTGAGGAGGTTCCTGAGGAGGGGCTTCACAGTGGTTATAAGGTTAAGGGTTAGGGTTTGGGTTGTAATGATTTTAGGGATAAGCTTCTTAAAATTGCTGAGGAGGAGGATGTGGTGGCGGATTTGAATGGTTTGAACCTGACCCGTAATGATGTTGGTGGGACCCCTCATGCTAGTAAAGTAAATAGTGTTGTTAATGTGGATGAGCTCGATCATGTTTTTGCTTCCTTGGATAGGGGTAAGGTAAATTTTATCCCTAATGTGTGTCAAGATGATAAGTAGCCTACTAGTTCTCACCAAGGTAGGGGTTTCTTTTGGGGGCCCATGGAATTTTCCTAGGCATTGGGCATGGTGAAAGAGGGGGCAGATATTTACTTTAATTTAATGATTTTGTTGGTTAATGAGTTGTAGGACCTCCACAACAAGCACAACACTATAGAAAGGTGCAATATATACATGCTTTGTAGTCTCAAGGAGAAGGATTCAATATTTTCTTTGGAAAAATTGATGAATTCAAGTATCAGCTGTGTGGTGGAGGAGTTCGCTAAGCTAAAAAATTACTATGGGCCGAGGGTAGCATTTTTGGAGAATAATTATAAGAAGATGCATAGGGATGTGGATATGCTCATTAATTTGAGTAAGGGAAAGTTGGAGGCCTCAGCTGAAGGTCTAGTTTTCTCTATGAGAAGGCTAAAGAATGGACAGGCAGAGGTCTTTTTGATGACCAGATTACTAAGGAGAGGAAGGACAATAGTGACAAGGACATGCAAAATGTGGATATGGATGTTGGGCCGAGCGTGTCTACTCTGAATCAAACCAATAAATGCATTACTATCTATATGCATGATGTGGAGGATATCATGGAAATGCATGATAAGATGGTGTCAAAGGATCTAGAAGTAGTGAGGATGATAGGGGAACTTATCTAATGGTCATTTTATTTTCTATTTAGTCTTTCTTTTCTTTCGTTGGTTTTTTCTGATGGGTTGCTAATGTTTGGGTAATTAGCTTGTTTTTTGTTTTCTAGGGTGGGTATCCCATTGTTCTATCTTTGTTTTCATAGTCTCCTTTTTCGGGGTTTCAGGTACCCTTCAAAACCTATTTATTGTTAATCAAAAAAATCATAAAAGCTAGCATCATATAGCTTCTACAACACTAAATTAAAAAATTATACTCAAATATTCGAAACCAAAAATCATTATCATATCCTCATACTCAAATTACACAAATCTATGATTCTATCCAAGTAATTTAACTAATTCATTGAATAAGAAGAAAGATAAAACCATACATTTATTGAACATAATTAAGATCATTGAAAATACGTTTGATTATTTTCATTGATTATTCATATAAAGAATACACAAGGAGAGAATTGGCTTGAGAATTATACTATTCTGGTATTAAAATAATAGTACTTTTATACAACATTAAACTTACATAAAATAATGACTTAAAAACCTAGATACAAACTCAAATTATATTCCATGTATTGTCTATAACAAAATTCCCTTAGGAGATCAATCAACAACCTCATCAAATGGCCATGAATTCCATTTTATTAAAAAAGGAAGAAAAAAAAGCTTCAAGCCAATTGACACTTGTCATATTTTCATTTGACAATTAAAATTGCATTCTAAAATGAAATTATATTTTTAAATCATGGGGGGGAATATATAGATGAGACAAAATCCATTTCATTTGTTGGTGAAGATATTTCCTACCTACCAAAAGGTAATTTTGTTGAAGAAGATATTTTTTCCATGAGAAAAACACTCCTTTCACATGCTTCCAAAATTGTAGGATGTAAAGCATGAAAACAAGAAAAAAGAAAAGAATAAGGAAACCTCTACGCCAACATCATGTGTCATCAAATTTCAAATTTGGAGGAGAGAATTTTATCAATACTTTATCCAAGGATTAATATATAAATTTTCCAAGCCATGTATTTTACTCATCCTTGGTACACCTCTCAATTTCCAACAATCTTTGCACTTTGGAGTTATGCCAATTATACTTGGAATCAGTTAGTATCCTAGCCTCTTTGACAAACATAACCATATTCACCTCAATCTAGGTCATATAATCAACAACATTATTCAACATTGCATTATCACTAAGGTGAATAGCTTCATTGAAATAAGGGAGAAAGCGTCCCAACTCTTCTTTCAATGCATTGAAATCGTTATGCTCCCCTTCCTCATTCAATATCATAGGAATTCCTTGCCCCCCATACCTCTGAACATCTTTATTTTTATCTGGAGTTGCACACTTAGCTTTCCATTAAAATCTAAAATTCCCCCCAACATATCAATTTCCTTTATAAATTCAGGAATATGTGTGGGAGCATCATGAGCATCCTTCATGTTTGGTACCATTTCCTTGAGAGCACAAACCCTTGTACTCCATTTTCTCCAAACATTTTGGAAATAATCCTATACTTGAGTGTACCTTTGGTGGGCTTCATGAATAATTGTATACACATTACAAACATTATCTAACTTATGCATAGGTCAAGAAACCATATGTCCCAGAAAATCATCAATTATATTTGATGTAACCTTTGCAGTTTCTACCTTTGCCTTCTTTACATTCTCCTTTTTTGCCTACAATTCTTCCTTCACACTCTTAATAATAAGAGATAAGGTTTCTCTATCTTGTGATGACAATTTAGAAGTATGAGGTTAATATTGTAAAGAAAGTTGTGTTGGATTCACCTGGGTAGTAGTAGCTTTCACTGTATTATATTTATCTAAGATCTTGTTGAACTTGTCTTACAATCTATCATATCTCTCTTGAGATATTTGAGCAGTTCTTGAACTTAACATCGTTGTGAATATATTATCACTTTTGTAGCCTACGTTGGAGTGATATCATTAGCTATTTTAATCATAATAGCACATATGATTTCCTAAATAGATCTTATGATCCATGGTTTTCCCATATTCAATGCCGTTGACTAAATTGCCAGAGTATATAACTTGGGACTAAATCAAGAGCTAAACACTTTGTTATCATAATTTTCCTTGAAAATAGAAGCCCTTGGATCATTCCATATGACATCTAAGGGGATTTTTGAGGTGAGGTTCCATCCAAGTAACATTAGAATACCATTATATTTTACCAACTTCTTTCCTTCCACATGAGTAATTGCAGCAATCTCATTCATTATCTTTTCTTCTTCCCTTTTCTCAACCTCCTCTTGCAATGAGGGGTCTACTTTTGCCTTAGAACTTTCAATATTATCTTTGATATCATGGATTTTGATCTACATGATAAATTATTTTGATTCCTTGGTTTGGATAAATAATCATCACTCATGAATTCTTTGCAAGATTTGACCCTTACATCACTACTAGCTTCCTCATCATCTTCCCATTGCACAATTGTGTCATATGAAATAAAAGGATCAAAATCATAATTTATTATGGGGGAGGGGAATCTTTGTTCCACCTCTTGCTCAGTAGGAATTTTTTTTTCCTAATTGTTCTTGCATTTCATCTCCCCCTACCTTTTTTTTTTTTGCATATTCAACAAGGGGCTTAACCACATGTTCTTCAGCTATCTCTAATGGCTTCCTTTGAGTGCCATGAGTTGATGATTGAGTTGTATGGCTCCTCATTTTCGTATCATGTTTCTACTTGAAAATATTAGCCTTTTCTTCATCCTCTTTAACTTTCTCAAATAAAGTTCCATTCTTATATAGATCTAACAATGACATAGCTTTCTCATAAGGATCTTTAATCTCAGCATAATGGCTGATATAGAAAAGATTTTTTTTTAATATTTTCTCTTTAATGCCGCATATCTTCTTCCACTCCTTTCTCTTTGAAAAAATAAACTCTGCGGGTAAATTTGTAATGACATCCTCTGTTTATAGAAAGTGATAGTAAAAAATAGACCTTCCTATGGCCTTTATCTCCTTATAAACAAATCCTTTCGGATCACAATTTCTTACAACATCCATTTTCATTTTGAGACTATTCAATATATGCAAAATTTATCATAACCTTCCTTTGATGTAACAAAAAAATAGGAAAAAGAAAATTGTGTAGATATGAGAGAACCCTTCCTATCATCCTTGAAGTTCTCTTTGTCCATAGCATTTAATTGCCACACTATCTCCATGAATGATAATCGATCAAAAACATAATTTAGAAAACAATGGGGCTGCACCTTAGCTCCTTAAATTATGATAACAATATAATGGGAATGTAGGTACCAATCACCCCAATTATCGTCATGCTTTGTACCCTCCCTAAACTCCAATGACCCCAAGATTTCCTTAATACTTCTAGAAATCATTTACACAAGTTTCAAACTAGATGCTTCATAACACCAAAATTGAATCCATTGTAAAAGAAAGCATAATTTAACTTTAGGCAGTTTTGATCCCAAATGTAAGTTCACATCTACATAGGTAAACCATTATCTTTCTCATCATTCTCTCTTACTTTCTTGAAATTCCACTAGACCTTTCGGCCCATCCATAATAACATATGCATCAGCAAAGAATAATGTCTAAAACTCAAGGGAGGTCTTGCATGTTTCAATTCCATTAATTACTTATGGATTTATTTCACAATGTAGGTTGCATAATCAAATATTCTATTTGATTATTTTTTTTGGATATCCATGGCCATAACCATCAGATTAAAATTCATCTTCACATCATATTTTCTCCCAAGGACTTGACATAAACCATAGTTAGTATTCTTGAAATAGTCCTGAAACTCATCACAATCAAATGGTTCCATCTCCCTTGGTGTAAACCGTACACCCCTTTTTTTTGATCTCCTCTATTGTACCTTGGTAGAACATGCCTTATGTATCCATACTTATCCTTCTCATATTCTTGATATCATGCAACAAAATTGATTGTGACAGTTGAAGCAGGATTTGGCTTGAACACCTCCACTACCTGACTTCTAGAAATGTCTAACAGTGGGATTCCATTTATGCTCTTGATAAATTTGTCCTATTGATCATAGCATTTAGTTATTTCCAATATTAGATCAACCTCCACAAATACATTAGGCATAATAATTTTTTCAAGGTCACAGGTTCTTAAGTGACATGTTGGGTGCTTTTCCCCTCTTCAATTGAAATCATATAGGAAAAACACACATCCACTCTATGGAGCTAGAATTTCTCCTTTTCCTCTTGCCAAATCCTACAAGTGGTATGTCAATACACCCTGTCCTGTGGGATGTTTTCCCACTGGCTTTGCACTAGGAAGTGTTTCTTTGTGGGTCATTCTCCATGAAATGTGTAAAGTCCCTCTTGACTCCTTTTTCCTTCTTTGATGCCTCTAAGATCTCTAGCTTTTAATTTTCAGCCTTAACCTTTGGCTTCTTAGGATTATCCTTTGGCTTAGATGGTTCACCCACTTGAATCATATTAGGGAAGTTTTAAAGAGATAGGGTTTTATCAATTTGGAACTACAAACCAAGGTTTTTCTTCAGAGGGTTCAATTAAATTTTTTGCAACTAATCCTACTGGTATTTTGTTCGAAATAGATTAGGGCATCTAATTCACCTTTTATAATTTAGAACAAAAATTGTAAAAAACCCTAGGTTACAATCCATTTTTCCAATACCAATTTTTCTTTCCCAATTCTATTCCTACTAGAAAATCCACACAAAGAAGTCAAAATTTTGATAAGTACCTTAGAACCCTAGGTCGCAATTCAATTTTTCCCTTTGAATTTTCTCATTTGAAGTCTCCTCTTCATGTTATCCTTTAAGTTCTTGCAAAGATAATGTAAAAATGAATAAATCATCTCTTTATAATCATTGAAGACAAGAAGATATTCCATTAATGGTGAGAGACTACTCACATGAGCAAATAAGAGTTCTTTGACACTTACCTATTCATGTTTAAATTTCCATTGTTGATCAATTTGTTTTAAAAAATGATTAATGGTGATTCATGCTCATCACATATCTTCATTTGAGTTTTGGTTCCCCACCATGAATCTACGATGTGAATATTTGGTGTGATGTGCTAAAATGTCACCATGTATCTACTTTAAAACTAACCACCATCTCCCTTTGTGAAGAAATCCCACATTGCACATTGGTTCAAGCTTGATGAAATAAAATCACGATGTGAAGATTCCTCAAAATGGGAGGAATATTCCATAGTATATCCTTCATTTTCACATCACTCATCACTTTTAGGCTATTCTTGTTGAAAATACATCAACAATTTATTGAAAACACGTGATGAAGGAAAATAATAAGCCTTTCATCACTTATCGCATTTACCTTGTCTTTAGAAAAATGCAGACCATGATACACATGATCTATGTGATGCACTTACAAGATGAAACCTATCAGTTTGAATATCCTTTTGATATATTCCTTCCTTTTCCTTCTTTAAAGTAGCACATCTCATGTTGCATTTTTGATATGAGCTTCTCAATGCATAAACATGATATAATAGAGTTGCACGATGTGTTGCCACATATCCAAAATCTTCTAGTATATTCCTTATTTCTTTTTATCGCCCATCACACATCACTCAAAGGTGTTCAAGGGTGAATATGCATTAGCAATGTAAAGGGGTGGACATGATTAAGACAAGTGGCAGAATCATAGTTGTTCAACGCATATCTCTCATAGCTTGAGGTGAGAAAGGATGCAATTAGCCATATGAAGGTTAGCAAAAATGAAAGGGATTTGAAACACCTATCCCACATATGGAATCAAAGGAATCATCGTGTATCATGTTTTAGAAGCAAACTAGTTGTAAGCAAACCTTGATGTGAAAACATTAAGTGATGAAGAGGTTAGCAAGGTCATCATGTATCGTTGGAATGGGTTATAAAAGCATTAGAATAAGAGAAATATGAAAGGGCTACATGCTATGAAGGATACATATAAGGCATTTCTCATTGCATGAAGGAATTATGTAGGAATTAACAATCAACGATGTGAGGGAAGTGAGCAATGAGAAGGAACAATGTGCATCACATGTTGTAGATATGAAAATTGTGTAGGAATTAACAATCAACAATGTGAGGGAAGTGAGCAATGAGAAGGAACAATGTGCATCACATATTGTAGATATGAATTTGGTGAGGTTGAAACAATGTGTGATGTACATGGGGTGCATGATGGACATAACTTAAGTGAACAATTTTCCACATGCTCATAAGTTGTTGTGAAAAGGTGTCACCTAGGTAATGAATAAACATGAAATACTAAAGCCTATGGCACAGATGAAACATAGGATAATGAAAATATTTTAATACCATTGACCATAGGAACGAATAAAACCCTTAGACCAAAATAAAAGGTTTTTCATGCAAAGGAGTAATTTTTTATCCCTAGACACAAGTGGCCAGTCGACAAACAAATTTAAATGACTCAAGTAGTAACTTAGGTAACTGAAGATTGGAAATACCAAGTCAATGAAAAATTAATTCAAAAAAGGAAAAAAGGACTAAGGTTCTACATGAAAATTTGATAAAGCCTAAACCTTGAAACAAAAATCTTAACCAATGGACAATCAAAAAGACCTAATAAGAAAAACAAGGTTAATTGATGCTTGTAGCAACCCTGCATGAGCTCTGCTAGGGTTTTGTGCTTTTTGAGGTCATTCATGGCCCCACCTACATCATACTACTCTTCTTGCATAGTAAATTGTTTCCTTCATTGAGTACAGCCACATTTACTGCGGTTTTAGGGGTTTATTATGCCTTCAACCGATTCTAACCCAACAATTTTTGCTGGTGTTAGCAATTCATCGGCACAGTTTAATGGCTCCCCCACCGAACAAATGCCCTCAGAAATTTGTTCTGAAAGTCTTTGACGAGGTAAGCATTCTAACGCCCTTGCTGATGTAGTTTTACCTTTACCTGATTTAGATTCTGCATGCCAATGGCTCAAACAACACACCCTTGTGGGTTATTTTGTTGGGAGGACTCCCCCCAAAAGTTGTTGAAAGACTGGGTCAGCAAGGCTTGGGTCCCTCATGGCATTCGCCTTGATATGGTCCAAAACCTGACCAAGGGTTTTTTTTGTTCCGCTTTGCGGAAGTTATTCATGTCCAAGCTATTTTGGGTCATGGGCTCTGGTATGTTTGGTCTTCCTTGTTGGTTTTCCAGGCATGGACCTAGGATTTTGCTATCTCAGAGGACTCCAAAATGCGTGTCTCGATCTAGATTGAGTTTCCCGGGTTGCCTTTGCCTTGTGTGCCCTTCTTGAACCATATTGCTTCCTCTCTAGGGAGGGTTGCTTGCATCGAACCTGATAAGTTATTTCAAGCCCATCCTCAAAAGAGGGTTTGTGTGGAAGTTGATTTATCCAAGGATTTGAAAGAGTCTATAGACATTCAAATTGGGGATATTTGCCACACCTAGAAAATCACATATTTCAATCTTCCCAATACGTGTTACCATTGCTAGTCAGCTGACCACAAGATCAAGGACTACCCTTTGACAGTTCCTCGTACATCCTCTCAGCCACGAGGTGTTGAAAAGCCTCGTCCGACAGAGCCTTCAGCTAAGGCGGACACAAAATGGACTACAGTTACAAATCGGAAAAATAAGTCATTTGGTTCTAGGTCGGCTCCTAAGGCCCCTGAACTGACCCAATAGGTTTCAAACCCTTCAAAGAAGGGGACCGCTACTCCCTCAGGAGTTGCTTATGTTGTTTTACAGCCCAGGCCGAAGGCTGCATCCCAGCTTGCGACTGTTTTGTGTGCTCAACCGGATTTGTCCTCCATGGTGGGGACTAAATGGCATTCTCATAGCCCGTCTCCTCCACCGAAAAAAGGTGAATATGTGCTAGAAAAATGAAGATTCTCTCCCTTTATTCAAATAGGTTCTATCCCACAAGAGTTTTTGAAGAGCAACTTCTCTTCCCTAGGTGAAGAGGACCGGGATTCTATAAGTATGGAAGATTTTCCATGAATTTTCTCTCATGGAATGTTCGAGGTCTCACTGACCTCTCAAGGAAGTATTCTATTAGGAATAATTTGAATAATTACCCAAGGATTGAAGTGATTTGTCTCCAGGAAGTTAAAATTTTAGGTTTTTTGCTTGCTTCGGCTTGTCGTTCTATTTGGCCAGCCAGTTCTATGTTTTGCACTCTGCATGAGGCTGTTCATGGTGGAGCTGCTGCTCTTTTGGCCCCACAACTGCATTCTTATGTGGTGGACCATGGGGTTGACCCCTCCCAATGGGCTATCTAGGTTCTTCTCAATATTGAGAATCATTCCTTCAGGATTATTAATATTTATGCCTCTCATGATGTCGTGGAGCGTTGCTTACTTTGGCGCTGGATTGCTGACTCTTTTTCAATTGCCACCTGATTGCTCTATGGGGATTTCAACATGGTTGAAATGGCATACGATAAGAATGGAACTTTGCCTTTTCATTGGGCTACGGGTGAAAGGGAGGCGTGGTTTTACATATGCAATAAATTGGGCCTTTTTGATCCCAATTTTGGGTTACCGCCATTCTCATTCCCTCTGGTACACTTGGTGTAATTACAAGGCTGATTCTGATAGAGTCTTTAAGCACATTGATCATGCTATGATCTCGACTCAATATTTTTTTTCCTTCAGGAGCTCTGCCTTGCCTGTGAAGCCATTAGTGGATGTGACCCTTTCAGATCATTTCCCAATTTATTTTCGTATTGAGTGGGTGTCTTGTCAACATCGCATGTGTAGGACTCAATTCTTCTTGAACACATCTTTTCTCTATCACAAACCCACCCTAGCCCACATTCTTCGGGTGTGGAATTTAGAGTGTTGCCCTCCTAGCTGTATGGGTTGGATTTTTTGGTGGAATGATTCCATCATTCGTACTGCGCATTTCTTGTGCATTATGGGTGCCAACTCACTATCTTCCACTGACGTTCTTATGAGGCCACCACTACCAACTTGCATATAGCTATGGAGGCTTTAACGTCCAGTCTTTTTTCCCTGTCACATCAAGTTCAGGTGGCAGATTTAAGACACCAAAATCAAGTGGTAGATAATTATTCTACCAGAGGTGCTCAAATCAAGGCTCGGCTCCACTAGCTCAAAATTGGTGATTGTGCCTCCAAAGAGTTTTGTTTGGCTCTTCATGCTAGGCACTCTTCCCAAGGCATCAAAGCCATCAAAGATGGTAACCAAGTGCTCTTTGAGCTACCTGACATTCTCCAAGATTTTTTGCATCACTATGAGCACGTTTTCACGGCTCAGAACCCCATGCCTACGCGCCAGCAAGCCCTTCAGGATTGCCTTACTGTTGTGCCACATAGGCTTTCTTCAGCCTAGATTAATTTTTGTGATCAATTATTAACAATTAATGATTTCAAGGAAGCTGTTTCCTCCATGGCCGATGATAAGGCTCCTGGGATTGATGGCTTTCCTTGTGAATTTTATAAAGCTCTTTGGGATTGTATTAGGAGTGATTTGCATCATGTTTATCTTGAAGCCTTTCAAACCAATTCTCTAGGCAATTTAATAAATAAAGGCAATATTAAATTCATACCTAAGCCTGGGGATCCGGAGGATATTTGCAACTGGTGGCCCATCACGCTTTTTAATGTTTCTTACAAAATCATTGCCAAAGCCTTGGATTTTAAAATTCACCACCTATTGCTTCAGGTTGTGCGTCATGAACAGACTGGTTTCATTAAATCCAGGTTTATTCTTGATAACATTATTGTTGTTTGGGAAGGCATGGAGTGGGCCCGACGGTCGAACCAGAAAGCAGTGTTCATTAAAATTGATTTTTCCAAAGCCTATGACTGTATTGAATCGCCTTTCATTCTTGCAATGTTATAGGCCTTGGACTTTGGGCCCAATTTTATACAGTCTATTTGTATGCTTTTTTTTATGCCTCAGCTTGCATCTCCATTAATGGCCGCTAGTCTTCTATTTTTGGTCTTTTTCATTCTATTCGCTAGGGATGTCCTCTTGCCCCTGCTTTGTATGTTTTGGTAGCTGAGGGCTTTGGATATCTCCTGGCCAATTCTCCTAGCAACGTGTTAAAGGAATCTCTCTCCCAGACTCTCAAGAGCAGCTTGTCAATGGGCACTTTGCAGATGATTCCTTTCTCACTCTCTTAGAGGATGAAGGCTCTATCATTGCTTCCCTTGAATGCCTTGATACTTTTTGTCTTGCATCCAGCTCTGCTATTCAATGGCACAAGACCTTGTGCTACAGACAATCAGTGCTCCCCACTCCTGCGTGGCTTCAAACTTATAATTGGAAATAGACTGGTCAAGGTGAAATATTTTGATTTCTGGGCATCCCTTTCACCTTTCAAGCTTCCCCTCGGGAGCTCTAGCAAGCCATGCTCTCCAAGGTTGAGCAAAAGATGGCCTATTAGGTTACCAATCCTCTTTCTCTAGCTGGAAAATTCTAGGTGTGCTCTAAACTCTTGGCTGCCACCCACGTCTACTATTCTTCCTATTGAGCTCCTTCTAAAGCGGCCTACAACAAGCTTTAGAAATTGCTCCACGATTTTCTTTGGGCCTCTTCTGAGACCCATAAGGGCTTTCATTAGGTCACTTAGGAATTTTTCTATCTCCCCAAGGACTCGGGAGGGCTTGGCTTGCTCTTTACTCAATGAAAAGGGATTGCTCTTTGTGTCAAGTGGATTATCCTTGCGCTTACCAGGGATGAAGCCTAGAAGATTCTTCTCAGGCATTGTATTCAGTCTAGTTTTCCTATTCATAGACTCACCTGGAAAGGAATCGGTCTCCCAACCCTCCTGGTTATGAGGGAGTCGGTTCAAATTATGGGCTCCTTTGTGGCCAAAAGTATTTGGCATTCTTGGGAAACCATTAAGCCTTGGCTCCATTGGGTCGGGGTTGGATTTCACGATGGGATCTCTATCAACCAGCATAACCTCTGGTGGTCTCCCCTTCTGACTCAGAATGGTCAACCCTTGGCCAAGTTGCCTTGGCTCAAAGCTCTTAGATTTCATAAGAAGGGTATTCATACACTACATCAACTCTTCCACTAGCCTATCATGCATATTTTGTAGTGGGATGCTTTTAAAACCCAGTACAGTCTTCAAAACAAGGATCGTCTTACTTTTGACAGCCTGGTGAGCGCCATTCTGACAGAAATTCTCCACAAAGTTGGCATTCGTGGGCACAAACCTTGGTGGAAAGACTAGAAATGGTTTCCAGATACTCCTCTCTGGAGCTACAAGCCGTGACTTGGTTATAGGTGGCTTTCACCCCATTTTCCTATGATTAGCTCTTTGAACCAGAGGTGGCTTCTTAACTCCTTGGCCCATACTTGGCGTAGGAGGTTTGATGCCACTTGGTTTGCAATTGTTAATCCGAAGCTGGCCCACTTTGCTTGGTGTGTATTTTCCAAGGCTTGCTCGTGGGTTCTCGGCTTGTTCATTTGGGGGTTTCTGACCCTCATTGCCCTTTTTGTGGGCAGCCTGAAAACTTCAAGCACCTTTTTTGGTTTTGTCCCAGAGCTCAACAGCTTTGGACTTGGATTCATGATTTATTTCGGCCTTTTAGGCTAGAACCCTTTTCATGGCATATGGTTCTGCTAGGGGACCTGCCTGGAACCCCGGCTAAGTTCACCCAGCTTTGGCACACTTTTAGAGTGGAAATCCTCTTCAATATCTGGAAAGATAGAAATGCTTATGTATTTTCTCATTCTCATTTAGATGATAATGTGTCTCTTTATGCTAAAGCAGTTATATGTTTTAATGTTCTCTTACAGATTCAAGTGCAAGTCAACAAGGTTGCACTGGAAGTGGCTCACCTGCAGGTTCTCCTGGACCATTGGGGTAATTTCCCTTGTACTATGGCTCTAATCCTTGACTTGCCCTCCTCCTCATGCGGCCGATCACCTTCTCGAGGCCAAAAATGGAGTGATTCCACGTGATCTCACTCCCAGCCTCTTGCTCGGTGAGATTCTCGGCCTCCTAGGTGGGCTCATTCTCCTTCGCCATGTCCTGGTCAGGGTTGGCACTCTAGTGGTGCTCTGAGGAGTTGTGGTGGTGGTTCTAGATGGCCCTCTGATAATCTGCCTACTTTTGGCTCTGGTTGGCCCTCCATTGGCAAAAGTCTTCCGTGGCTGGCTCTCGCAATCTTGCCTCGACGCAAGGAAAAAGATGCAAAAAAAGATGAAGATAAAGTTGATGATGGTTGGGGTGCTCCTCTTGATGTCACTCCAAACCCTGCTGATGTATGGGGGAAACATCTGGATGACCGGGACCCCCCAGGATCTACTGGCACTACCTTGGCTGCCTAATTTTCTTTCTATTATTGGACCTCTGGGCTAGGCCCATGTGATATTTTGGATTTTATGGGCTAGGCCCATTTGTTATTTTTGATTTTTTGGGCTGGTCCCATGTGACATTTGGGGTGTGCCTTCTTACCACCTGCCCCTTTTTTGTGAATTTGTAATTTTATCTTTATTAATATAGATATTTGGAAAATTCATCAAAAAAAAAAAAAGACCTAATAACTAGCCAAATTTGAACTTAAAGTGAGGGGAACACAATTTTTTTTGTAAGGGTTCCACCAGTGGATATGATTGGGGACACATGCCTCTTACAAGCATGGTGAGGTTCCAAACATCTCTTAGTGAAGAAAACTAGTATAAAGAACCAAAACTAGGGAATTACCTAGACAAGGTGGACAAACCAAACCAAAACCAAAAGCACACCAAACCTATTGTATTGTAGTAAAAACTAAAATGCCACTTAGGGTTTCTTTGTCCCCCCAAGGTCTTGGGACCCTAATTTTGAGGCATCTTAATTGGGATCCTTTTTGGTGTCTATGCCCCAAGTTTCATCACTTGGGACTAAGACATCACCTAGGGAATCTTATTCCTCCTTGAGTCATTTTTGAGATTTAAATTAAAATTCTAGCGGGATTTAGCCTCCTTCATTTAATGAATTCATATATCAGCTTGGTGTGACATAATATCTAGATATTAAGAATAGATAAGTATGAATACAAGGTTCATTCATTTATTTTCATCCTAAGCAATCCAAGTATTTTGTGAGAGAATTCATCATAGCATAATTGAGTTCACAAGAACATTCAAGATAAATTCATCAAGAATTTGGAGCCATCATCAAGATTCAAGCATCATATCAAAGTCTATTCTTGAATAATGTGTGTTGTTGTTCAAACATTTATGATCTAGGGTTTTGATTCAAGCAAGCAAGAAATTCAAGATCTATTAAGAATTTCAAGATCCATATCCATTTCAGCCATTTCACACAAGTTTGCAAACTTTACAAGGGTTTTGTGAGTTGTAGCATTGCATGTTGTTCATTCACCATTTCCTTCATTATTTGTATTTCATTTCAAGGTTTAATTACTAACAAGGGGTTTGAGAAAGTCAAACCCCCATTCACTAACAATCAACAAGTTTTTCCCTTCTTGCATATTTGTGTTTGCATATCTAGATTGAAGTCTTCAAGATCATTTGGAGTGAAATTTTTTAAAAGTTGAAAAGTTGCATTACAAAGTTGTCATCTTCATGGAAACTCACCTATAGGCCAGATCTAGAAGTTTCAAAACCTAAGATCTAGAAAGAAGAAAGTGCAAACCTTGGAGCTCAAGACCACATTCAAAAAAAAAAGAAATTCAAAGGGAGACTAATACACCACCTTGGGAATCTTAGTCCTCCTATACATATCTTTCAGAGATTCTTTTAGATCCAGCTCGAACATCCGAATATTTTCTATTTTCCTCAAAAAATAGCAGTGGGACTAATACACCATCTTGGGCGTCTTAGTCCTCCAAGGCATATTTTGGAAAATTCTTTACATTTACAGAAACCTCATATCATCTCCAAACTTCCCAGGTACACATACTCTAACTTGGTGTTGTATATTTTCATTATTTGCATCTATCATTTAGCTTATTTTAGGTCATTTTACATATCACATTATGTTTTCTAACATTTGTTTGTTTGCAAGCATTTGCTTGGTGGTGAACCCCTTTAAGCTAAAAAGATCCCCTTCCTAGGTCCTCATAATTGATAATTGACCCACCTTGTGACATTTATATTCAATCCAATTAGGGTTCTTAGGACATAATTGAATGACTAGATAAGATAGGAGGTAACCACCCCTTTCCCTATTTTATTTACGATTCACCGCTATAAACAATATACATAAAAATACATCGTACATGGAAAAGAGAATACCTCAAGAATAGTATGGATTCAAGAACTATCCATGTACTGGCAGTTCAATGAGTTCACCTATTAAGCTTTGGAGTAAATAAGAGTCTTCACCATGTGTATTACTGACTAGATATGGGCCCAACCAAAGAGCATCAAACTTCCCATGCTTTCCCTTATCTTCACACCTAGTATTCCATTTTGTAATGTCGTAAAATTGCACCCCTTGAAATTTCACATACATTCTTGCATCTTCTTTAGTGTCTAGTCCCATAAAATTTGTGTTGGATCATTTTAGCCCTTTCATTATCCTTTTCCCCTCTCAAGATGCTCAAAAACCCCTTTTCACTAGCTACCCTTGCGTGTGAGATTTGCATTAAACCTTTTTATTTTCTCATTCTTATCACATTTTAGCATGATGTGTTTGGATACTAGCATGTTGTGTAGACGTCTGAGCATTGTGCTAGTGTTCTGCAATGTTTCAAGATTCAAACAACCACTTCCGAGCATGTTTTCCACTTGTTAGCAAGTTTTTTTAGTGGTAATGGCTTAGGACGCCTCGAAATGGCTCAATAATTTTCTTTTCCCTGCTTAATTTTTTTTTCAACTCATTTGGTCTTCTTCTCCTTCTTGGATTCAATCTTGACATATTCTCCCATCTTGCTCTTGCTTACATAGCTCCCTTGTTTGTTATAGAAGCCTCAAGCCTTTTCAACTTGCTACAACAAAATTTTCTAAAGCTCTCACAACACCCTTTACAAATCTCTCTTAGCTCTTGCAACTCTATTTCTCTCTCCATTTGTCTTCCTTAAGCCTTTTAGCTCTATCTCCCTTACCTTTTGCTTGTGAGCATCCAAGGATTTCACATAACCCCTATCAATTGCATCTCTATTTGGTGATACGGGTTCTCCTCCTCGAGAGAGGATTTCTTTTATCACTCCTTTGTTCATTTCTTAATATCTATCTGGTTGTCCTTGGAGGTGGGAACACAAAAAAAATTGCTTGACTGAGGTAAACCCCCATACAACCCCAAAATTTTCTCCAAATCTTATGCATGCAAGTATTGAAGATATTTCCTTGCTATAGGCTTCATTATTGGGGTGGTTGTAATAACTTTATTTCTTCTCTTTATCTTTATCATTTATACTTCACTTTACTTCAGTGCTATTACATTCTGTCATTTTCTCGTATTCCAAAAGTTCTTAGTAATCAGATTGCTAGTAGTCACTTCATTGTTCTCTATGATAAAATTGATTTTTGGTCCGAATGGATGCCAACACACCATTGAGATGCTAGCACACTGTGTTGTCTTCCTTGACCCATGCTATAATCCTTTGGTTGAGAGCTCGTCAATTTTCCTAGAAAACCTTTGTGATTTACTCCTTCAAATTCTAGAACTTTCATTATGTCCCTTAAGGTCATTTAGGGAAATTCGCCCCTTAGGAGTCTCTTGGGAATAAAGAGAATCATGAGTAGTGAAATCCCCCTTCTCTACATTTTTGTGAACTTGACGTGAAACACAATATTTTTGAGAAAAACTGGGAATTTATCTACCCCAACTTGGCAGGGTCACAAATTTTGACTCGGTGCTCAAAATTCAAAACTATTTACACCATTGGAAAAGTCTTCAGTAGGACTAATTTGGTCCCTAAAAAAGAGTGCCTTCGCCAACCCATTTTTAGTGATTGACACAAATTTCAACCCCAAATTCCACTTCGAAGACCTCTGAAAATGTGATTTATGACAACATAGAAAAAATTGAAAAAATCTAAAAATTTGGATTTTTTGGTTTTCTCAGTTTTGTCACCCTTGGATTGCTCTGGGTCAACCGACATGTCTATATGTCTATTTTAGTATTTTTTTCTATCCTTCTTCCTTCTATCTCTTTCCAAATTTTTTAAGAAGCTTCAAGAAGTTCTCTTACAAGCATGTGAAAGTGAGTTCTTGTCTCCTTTCTTATTATTCTTTGTTGATCACTCTCCTGAGATCCCTTCTAGGGATATTTTGGTGCAAGAGGATGAAATCATTGAAACCTTTCTTAATGTTACTCTAACTTCTATTCATTCCAATGCACTCTCTTTTGGAGATGATGCATTTGTGAATGATGAATCTCTTGTCTATTCCAATGCACACTCTTCTAGAGATGATGCATTAGTGAATGATGAATCTCCTTCCATATTTGATCCTCCCTAGATTGATGTTGAGAATAATTAGTCAAATAATTATTCCACTAGTTGTGATGATTTTTTAAATGTAATTTATGTCTCTTCTATCCCTCAAAGACCTAAGAGACCAATCATTTAATGTACTCCAGCTAGTCCTTCCCCTAAGAGGATATTTTCTATTGACAGTGTCCCATTTGATAACGATTCTCTTGATCTTTATATGGCTCCCTCTTAAAAAGAGCTAGCCCATACTTATAATAATAGAATGAAAAAAAAAATCAAGTCTCCCTTTAGTACCTAAACCTACAATTGAAGCACCCAATGATTAGGATGTTGTTGACAAACATCGAGTCACTCTAGTTAAGATCTCACTGTGGAAATTTCCTCAGTATGCCCTAATTTACCAAGGTATGCTTCAAGAAGCATTGCAGAAGATCCTCTTGCCTACCTCCACTAGGCTAACAAATGCTAATATGTTGATGACTCATATTCATGCGGATTCTTTGAATATCATATTCTATCCACAAGAACTTCCACCCCCAGACATGTAGAAACAAGTAGATCATTTAATTATTATAGTTAATATTAATAGCATCAACATTAGATGTACTCTCATTGACGTTGGTTCAATGCTCAATGTATGTAGCATTGATCTATTTCCTAAGATTAATATTGATTCATCTTCTCTTAATGCTTCTTCTATTGTCATTCATTGGTTCAATAATTTTAGTCAATAAGCCCTAGGCATGATATTCTTGCCTTTGAGGTTGGGACCCATTACTGTAACCACCCTTGTCTATGTTATGTCAAAAAATTACCATATAACCTTCTTCTTGGTAGACCATGGATTCATGCTATGGGTGCAGTCCCATCTACCTTGCTAAAATATATTAAGTTCATTTGTAATAATTGAGTAGTCACAATTAGTTCTGACCCGGGGGCTATGCACTTATGTGAAATGGTAGTTGTTGGTTATGTTTTGGTTGTGCCTACTCTTATTCCTTCAGTATCTTCTAATGTGTTGATTATTACTCTAGCAATACCTACTACAAAGGATACTCTTGAGATAGATGTCCCTAAAGAAGATCATTCTAAAGCGAGAAATCTTAAGTCTAATCTTTCTACTTCTCAAGAGAATGCATGTCTTGGTGATGATTGAGGCTCTTTAGATTTTATAGAACCCTTCAATGGGGAATATAAAGTCAACTCAATCCACTTAAACCCTTCGATAACATCATTTGAACCCACTATCAAAGATGCTTATTCTTCTATATCACAGGATAATGTAAACACAAATTGTAATGTTCTTAGTGTTAATCCTCCTTCTAAGGAAGATGATCACGCTTCTATTAAAGAGGCTAATGTTGGCAGTACTATCAAGAAGGATGAAAATGATCCCATAGAGGATTCCAATCCCTATTGCTGGAATAATGCTCTCTATGAAGATCCTCCTCCTTCTCAAGATTTATAAACACGTTATGGCCCTAGCTTTAAGCTCGTCTCTAAATATGGCTATGAGTGTAAAGGTTGTGGGTGTAACAAACAAGGCATTTAGGTCCCTATAGAATGTATGGACTTAAAGGATAAAATACAAAAAAATTCATGATTCAGGTGCCATCACTCATTTATTTGTTGATGCACCTACCTCTTCTTCAAATGACAAGTGATATTAAGGTTTACCTCTATCTTGTATGTTCTAAGTATCTTGCACGGTTGTCCACCCCTGTATTTTCACATTTCTCATCACTTTTAGGCTATTCATGTTAAAAATACAACAATGATGTATTGAAACCACATGATGAAGGAAAAGCGTTAGCCTTTAATCGTTCATCACATTTACCTTGTCTTTAGAGAAATGAAAAATGTGATACACATGATGTATTTAATGCACTTACAAGATGACACATGTCGATTGGAATAACCTTTCATCATATTCATTTACATCACACATCAGGTTTTTGATATGAGCTTCTCAATGTAGAAACGTGATACAATGGAGTTGCATGATGTGCTACCACATATCCAACATCTTCGAGTATATTCCTTATTTATTTTTATCACCCATCACACATCGTTGAAAGGTGTTTGTGGGTGAATGTGCATTAGCAATGTGAAGGGGTGGAGCTATGGTACATGATTAAGACAAGTGGCATAATCATATTTTTTTAGTGCATATCGCTCATAGATTTAGGTGAGCAAGGATGTGACTAGAAAATTGAAGGATAGCAGTGATGAAAGGGATTTGAAACATGTGTCCCTCATATGGAATCAAGGGACTCATCACATATCATGCTTTAGAAGAAAACTAGTGGTAAGAAAACCGCGATGTGAAAACATTAAGCAATGAATAGGTTAGCAAGGTCATTGCATATTGTTGAAATGGATTATGGAAGCATTAGCATTAACATGATATAAAAGGGCCACACAATGTGAAGGATACGTATAAGGAATTTATCATCATGTGAATGAATTAAGTGAGCATTAATAATCAACGATGTGAGGGTAGCGAGCGATGAGAAGGAACAATATACATCAGGCATTGTAGATATGAAGCCAGTGATGTGGAACAAAGAATGATATACATGGGGCACATGATGGACACAACTTAAGTGAACAATTTCAAACATTCTCATAAGTTATTTTGGAAAGGGGTTTCCTAGGTAATAAATAAACATGACATACTAAAGCTTGAAGATTAGATCAAACATAGGATAATGAAAATATTTTAATACTCTTGACCATAGAAAATATTAGAAACAAATTAGACCAAAATAAAAGGATTTTTAGGCAAAGGAGTAAATCAATATCCCTAAAAACAAGGGGTAGTCAACAAATGAATTTAATTGACTCAAGTAGTAACTTAGGCAACCAAAGACCTACAATACCAAGTCAATGACAAATTAGATCAAAAAAGGTGCAAAGGACTAAGGTTTTACATGAAAGGTTGATAAAACCTAAACCCTCAAACACAGACCTTAACCAATAGACAATCAACAAGGCCTAGTAACTAGCAAAAAATGGACTATAACTTAGGGGAACACAATTTTTTTGAAGGGTTCCACCATACCCTTCATAATAATTTAGCTAAACAATTATCATTATTTAATTAAAGTGTGTTAACATTATCCACTATATTAATTAATTAAATTTTCTCATGTGTACACCTATTATTCATTAAAAACTTAATTAAATATAAATTTATATACTTATTATGCATCAGTCATCTATTTTGTTTTAATAATTAAATCCTAAAAATCCACTTCATCTAGTTAACTACCCATTTTTTTTAGTCCACTCATTAATGATCTTAATCCACTCATCAATATATTTAGTTCACTCACTCATGATCCTAGATAACTATTTCATATAAATAGTCAAATCTCTCCAACATTCTCCATGCATTTAGTTAATTGTTTATGTAAAAGATTAACTCATAAATCAACTTTGTTAACTCCCCTGAATATTTTTTAAATTAATAAGTATTATTTTAATTAAACATTAAAATAATTTCAAAATCCTTCATGTCTATCACCTCTCCTCATCTGCTCCACCAATATTCAATTAGATTTGAGACCCAAGATTGAATCTCAAGATATTCATTATATATCCTAAAAATATATAAATTAAACATTATTTTCATCATTTAGATGGTAACTCTTTTATTCATCAATGCTTTATTAGTCTGATCATCTAAAAAATTTAGTTGTGATGCAAAAAAAATTCAACACCCATATATATTACAAGCATGTCTTCACACAACACTTAATATGAGGTTTTTATGATTAGAATAACAATGTTTTAATTATTTGATATAATTATTATTTTGATTCTATTTTCATTACATTAGTTTTGGTGAACCTAGTGTGTTCCATATTTAATCCAGTACTACTACCTATACCATAACCACTAGTAGCACTAGATTCTCCACCATCACCTTTATAAATTGAATTATGAATAACTAAAGACCCTTGTGGAACTAATTTTGATTACATATCACACTACAGAATTGAAGCTAGAACAGTTTTAGTTGTACTAACTAAAGTGAAATTCCCTTGAAATTTCTTATGAATTCTAAGGCCTAGAAAATCATGTGGTTTTCTAATGTCTACCAATGCTACCAAATAAACATTACCTTTTTTTGTCAACCCCAAACCACCACCTTCATAACCCAGTTTTTGGCAATGGCTACCCTTAAAGAACATTTTTATTTTTTGATGTTAGCCAAGCTAGGTTTATATGAATACTATAGACTTCAATCCAAGGGTTGTTTTTCAATTTCAGTATTAGGTTGAGCATAGATTACTTGAGGGAGGTGCTCTTTATCCCACAAATTTCTAAATTCTTCATATTTTGAGATCTCTTTTTTAAACTCTATGATAATTTTTAGTTCATTTAGATCCTTCCTCATAAACGAAAAGGAAGTTATTTTTATTACATCCACTTGACCTTTGTACAAGAAATTTTTAGAGACTCAAGCATTTATTTAAACTAAACTTTTTAGAATCTCTTTGATAAAACATATTATATTTCTTGGTTGAAATATTTGATCGTGACTATATTTATGAATGTAATACCATTTTTTGGGAAATTATGATCATGGGAACCACTCCCATCAACTAAACGATTAGATAAAATAATATGTAATGCATACAACCATTTAAAATAGGTACAAAATAAAAGAGAAGATCCATGCTTAGCATAAATAGACCTCATACATATTTTTTCTCCATTTTTGTATGAGAGAGAAGTATTATTTTATCTCTATTATTAATTCTTTTCACATTGTTATTTTTTTTCATTCTTATCCATTATTTAGAGTTACCAAGATAGAGTGCCATAACTTGATCTAAAGCATCCACATTCTCTAAATGAAATTTTTACTCCCATTTTTTATAGTTTTCATAATTAATTTATATTTTGGTGTAAATAAGGTCTTGTACCTAGTTCATTCATTACTAGGGGACTTATTTACACATGTTAAGTTTACTTAGGTCATAGGAAGGAATCTTTCTAGAAGGTGTTAGTTGTCATTAGTTGTTATCTTATCTTTTGAAAACTACTACATGCGAACCTAGGTAAGTGTGATTATTTGTGTCATGTCATATAATTAAGACATTTTCATAATCCTATGACATCTTGTATCTCACCTTGACTATATAACCAAGGGGTCTCTCTCATTGTATAATCACACCATATCATTGAATCATATTGATAAGAATACAGTTTATTCTTGTCACATTCCATTTTCTCTTTTTGTGTTTTCCATTTGGTCTCAAGATCTTGGCAGCCATAGCTAATTCTAACATTGTATTAGAGTAGGTTGGGTGCCATTGGGTAGTCTTTTTCTGAAGAGAGATACCCGATTTGGGGAGGTTCCATTTTTGGCTCTTTATTGTAGGTTCATATCGGAGCTTGCTAGTGCGAAATTGAGCTCCCCATTGAGTTCAGGAGGTTCAAGAAAGTCAAAATTTCCTTTTATTTTGTCCAAATCGAACATATGAGGCCAAATATATGAGGGTTTGAAGTAGAAGAGTGGCTGCTAGATCCAAAAGGTAGCTATATTTTTGGAGCATTTTGGGTCAAATTTGACCCTGCCATCGCATACAGAAGGGCCAGACACCCTAAAATTGACTGTCAATTCATCAATTTCAGAGCAGCTGTCCAATGAGGCAAAAATGTTGGGACTAGGGAGTCGTATGACCCCCGAAGTCGTGTCATTATCACAGGGTACAAATTCAAGAAAAAATAATATTTTATTTCTCTATCAAAATTTGTAATTTTTTTTTTGTTTGTACCACATTAATATTTTTGAAAAGATTTTATAAAAAAGAAAAAAGAAAACGATTTTTTTTTTTTTTGCGAGTCAAATCTGAAGAGTACCATTCTCAAGGTACGGTTGTCCCCGTAGGCGCCTAGTGGACCATCATGTGCCCTATCAGCCATGGCCCCCGCGGGCCCCCACCTCCTTAAGAAGCCGAGAAGTTTACTCAGCCGATGACGAAAATAAAATCCAGTGATAAAAAATTTTAACTAGTGTGGCACTTAAAAAACCCAACAAGTCAAATCAAGATTTTGGCGAAGATTCTAGAAGGTATGGTGAAAGAATATTCTGGGCAAAAAAGAATGTATCGGTAGGTTCCTGAGATTTTCCGGGAGGAGATTTTAGGCGTGATGACCATTTAGCTGTCAAACTTAATCCAACTTTGCATGTGATAGTCATTTCCATGTCAAATTCAGCCTCTTGGTTTGATGATGTCATCTGTATGTCAGTAGTTCATTTGAAAATTTTAAACTCCCTCCCATTTGCATTTTCAATTTTGAAGTCAATTTTTAAATGCTCATAACTTATGCTCACAACCTCCTTTTTGCAAGATTTTATTTATTTATTTGGGCTAATTTTTTGTGCTCTTCACTTTGGTGCAATTCATTTTTGGTTTTGGTGCATGGATATTCCAAAAATTTTAGATTCTCATGTGTTGCTGCTTTGTCCTTATTTTGGGAACTTCAGGTGCTCATATCTTGCTCCTATGATAACATTTTTGGCTGCAGTATTTTTGAAAGTGCATAGTTTTTCTTGTACTTTTCAATGGTATGATGAGATTGATCTCATTTTTTACCAATTCTTTTTCTTTATTCTGTGGCCAAATTTGGCATTTGTAAGCACTAAGATTAAGTCTAGCTTGTTGTTTTTGGCTTCTAGAAACTATAAACACACTAAATATAAAGTGCCAAATCAGATATTTCTTGGGGTTTTCTTGATTGAGTGATTTGAGGGGTCTCTTGGTGCATTGTTTTGATTTTTTTTCTTATTCTCTCTTGTTTTCATGAATCATTCTAAGGTTCCTTTTCTCACATCATATAATTATTCAACATGGCATCAAAATGCATGGAGTATTCTAATGAAAGAAGGTCAATGTCTATATGTTAAAAATAAGGTATGTGAACCTATAGATGTAGATAAAAAGATAAAATGGATGATTGAACATATCAAAGCTCTTGGGTGTCTTTGTAGACTAGTTTCTCAAGATTTTTTGTTCCAAATTGAATCATGTTAAAATTATTATGAAGCTTGGGAAAAATTGAAAAAATTGTATGGTACTATAGATGAAGTAAGAGGCTATCAAATTGATAATGAACCGATGAGCCTTGATCTTAATAACTTTGACAACATCCAAGACTACATCACTAAGGTTAATGATCTAAGAGAGAAATGTAAAGCATGTGGAATTGATAAAAAGGACATTCAGTTGGTCTACAATATAATGAACAAAACTTGGTCTTGATTATGCTTCTTTTGTTTCTAGCTTTCATACTCATAGATTGAATATGGGGTATGCATATACTACACCTTCATTTGCATCATTTTCTGAGATGTTGATAAATGAGCAACAAAATCTTATCTCAATGGATCTCATCAAGACTTCTAAATATCAGGCATTGCTGGTTAGTCAAGTGAAAGAATCAGAATCAAATAAGAAACAAAATAAAGCAAAGAAAAATCATGTTCAAAAGGGGAACCATCTAAGAAGGAGAGGCCTACTTGTGCATATTTCAAGAAGGATGGACATGAAGAAAATTATTGTTATAAGAAGGATATTGATGAGTTGAAACATCTTCTCAAAAATCATCACATTGATTTTCCTTCTAGAATTTATGAACTACCTTCTTCTCCTTCTTCAAAAAAGTCTAAAAAGGACAAAGGTCAAGCTTCAACATCAAGATATAAAGGACAAGCTCTTTGTGCTTTTTCAGGTCTAGGATCAGGGAGATGGCTTCTAGATTCAAGAGCATCTCATCATATGGAATCTTCATAGTCTATATTCTCTTCATTTCATCTTTGTACTATGTCTCCTATCTTGATGGGAAATAATACATACATGAGTGTAATAGGGAAGGGATCTATTAGTTTTGGGGACAACACTTTTAAGGATGTTTTGTGTGTTCCACATTTGATGAACAATCTTATTTCCATTTATCAGATTACACGTTGTAGAAATGGGAGAATTGTGGAATTCACACCCGATTTAGTCATCATTTGAAACTTGGAGAGTAGAGAGATCATTTCTACTGGGGTGGTTGATCATTCATTTCTATTGTATACCTTTGCAGATTTTTCTTCTGATGATGACATTGTTCCTTCGGTTGTTGATCATATTTCTAATATGAACCATGATTCAAAGGAGACATTTGGCTTCTTGAACTTGGGAGTTCTCACATCAGATTCAGTACTTGAGCCATGAATTCTATCTCCTTCGTCTATTGTTTCAGTTGATGATGCTTGTGATTCCATAGTTTTGGTTTTGTATGATTCAATGCAGTAGGACATACCTCATTGTCTTTCATATTTTTCTACTTTGGATGAATTCTTGATAGGTATTTCAGAATTGTTTGTGGACTCTCATCTTGCAGATTTGGGGGACACCATCAATAGAATTCATCTTCTCTTTGATGAAGATGATCCTTCTTCAATTTTTATGAGGGAACACCTCGACCCTTTGAATTTTTGCGTGAGTGTGGATACTTTTGGACAGCATTTGGAGGAGGCTTCTTTATCTTCAAAGGGGATATCACTATCTTTGGATCATGTTCTACATTCATCTCTACTAGATGTTGGATTGTCCTCTTCAAAAGTGTGGCCTAGAATGCATGTGTGGACTGTGTCATCTTTTGGTATTGACATGGAGACACTTGAGCATGCTTTAGAGACATCATACATCATTCATCATCCTGACATCTTGCATACATTTTTGGTTTTGTTTCTTCCTAAGGGGAGGCATGTTGTTCGGTGAGACTGTACCATCTTTAGCATTCAATGTTGAGCTTCTACCATCATTGCAAGAGACTCAACATTGAGGGGGTACTACATTGTCTCTCTCTTATGGGGGGGTCTTTGTCCTCACATGGGTTTTTAGGTTCTCATTCTTCATTAAGAGAATTTCATTTTTTTATTTCATCTCTCTTTTGGGGAGGAGTGTTGTCCCACTAGGTTTTCTCCTTTTCTCCATTTGTGAGAGATTGCATTGCATATGTACATGGGTACCTAACAAGGCCTAGTAGCTGAGACCCATCTTTGTGTCATTTACATAATAATATGCTACTCCCAAAGTTGCACTTAAGGGGGGGTGTTGGTGTAAATGAAGACTTGTACCTAGTTCATTCAATACTAGGAACCGTTTTTAAACATGTTAAGTTTACTTAGGTCATAGGAAGGAATCTTTCTAGAAGGTTCTAGTTTTCATTAGTTGTTATATTATCTTTTGAAAACTACTATATGTGAACCTAGGTAACTGTGATTAGTTGTCTCATGTCATATGATTAAGACATTTTTCATAATTCTATGACATCTTGTATCTCACCTTGACTATATATCCAAGGGGTCTATCTCATTATACAATCACATCATATCATTGAATTATATTGATAAGAATATTATTTATTCTTGTCACATTCTATTCTCTCTTTTTTTGCTTTCCATTTGGTCTGAAGATCTTGGTTGCCATAGCCAATTCTAACATTATCATTTGCTATGATATCATTTGAATCTAGTTCATTTCCAAGCTTTAGGTTTGTTGCAATCGAATCTACCAATAGTGAGGAAGGCCCCTACATAACTAGAGGATAAATGGTTAGAGAAATTTTCACCTTCATAAAGTGCACAAGTCAAGCATCCATGATATAATGTTGTGGAAGAGCACCAAGCCACAAATAACCACAATAAATCAATTTAATCATGGGCCTAGAACAATGATTACAAGTGTTTCATACTTCAAAATATCTTCAACAATAAAAGGAAAATCTTCATAATCCAAATATTGTGACCAATTATTATTAGCCACTTTGAAGGAATATGATTTGTCTTTCCTTCATGGGTTTAGATGCTTGAAATGCGTGGATGCTTTAGGATAAAAAATGAATGCTATCCAACTATAAATAATAACATCCACGTGAAAAAAAAAATGTTGTCATTGCTATGTGCATTGAAGAATTCAAATTTTGGGTCTGTTGCTTTAGCCATGGAAAAGTTGGGTGGGGGGCCCTAGTTGGTATCCCCTTCTAGTTCTTTGTCCTCTTTGAAAGGTGGCAATATCAACATCTTGACTCAGGCTGCCCACTCCTTAGGGTCAAATGATTTTGGTGGACTTTAAGTCTTGACATGATGGTACTTTTAGTATCCATCACGATATTGGTTCCTCATTTTTGAGAAGGAATCAAAAGTCATATGTAGAAAAACTAGTGGGAAATTCATCTATTTCAAAAAGGGATTTGTTCTCCTCCTTTGATTCAAAGGAGTATTATGTGGTGGAGGTTCTAGAAGTATTTGTCCTAGATGAAATAATGGATGAATTCGTTGTGTGCCTTCAATTGTCATTGGTAGGGAGGTTTGTAGCCTTCAAACCTAATATTGAACAGGTACACAAATGGATGGATTCTGTTTGGACTCTCAAAGGTGAGGCTAGTGTGATTGCTATATCAAATATCCTTTTCCTTTTTAGTTTTAACAACCATGATGATCTAGTATCTATGCTTATGGTAGGTCCCCGGGCATTTGATAAGAACTTTAGGAACTTCTTGGTGTTGTGTAAATGGAAACTAATATTAGACCCCTTGATAGACATTTGCTCCAAGTTATGTTAGGCTTCTAGGTTTACCTCTTGAGTTCTAGAATCGTAAGGTGTTTTAGGGGATTGCTAATACCTTTATAATTTTTATAGCTATGGAAAAAGTTACCTCACAGAGATCTAGGCTTTAATTTGCATGAATTTGTGTTAGTATTGTTCTTAACATTGTTCTCCCCACTTTTATCACCTTAAAGTCCACTTCGGCTCCTAGAATCAAGTTTTGGAATATGAGTATGCTAGGCTATTTTATCAAGTTTGTCAAAAGTTTGGTCATCTTAGTAATAGCTGTAAGAAGATTCCTCTCCAAATAAATAAGGAGATTGTAGTCATACATCCTCCTATTAACTCCCCAATTCTGATTGGGGGTCAAGATGAGGCTTTAAATGGGATTCCTAAGAAGGGAGTTGAAACAAAGGAAGATGATTCTATCTCATTGGCAAGTGTTACTCACCACACCCTGGTGGATCAAGATGTTCCTAATAGTGAAAATTTTGTGGGGGAGATTCCCCTCTCTCCTACTAATTCCATAAATTTGGATAAAGGCCTGGACCTATGTGTTTCTTTGAACAAGGAGGAATTGACACCTCAAGAATTTATACATGTGAAGATATAGGAATCATTGGCTATCGTGGGATTTATGGAGTTAGCTCCTTCTTCTCATCTTGTAAGTGATATTAATGAAGACCCTTGGACTCAAGTTAGTGGAAAATCAAACAAGAAGAATAAAATAGATGTGGGAAATGATTCAAAAGTGGGTAGAGAAAACAATAAGAAAGTTAGACTAAGATAAGTAGTAAGAGATATTGCCTCGGGAAAGCATAAGACCCTAGAGGGGCTCTCAAATGGGTTTAAATAAAATAAATAAATATGGAGTTCCCTCCTTGTAGGCTATGGAAATATTTTTCTGGTCCCTCTTAGTGTCTTCCATGAAGATTATATCATGGAACATTAGGGGACTTAATAGTCCTCTTCAACAACATATTCGTAAATTTTTTATTATTGACCTAAAATTTGATTTTCTCCTAATTCAAGGGACCAAAATGAAGAAGGTTATTTTTGATAATATGGTTAAATATCTTTGGCCTAAAGCTCATTACGATGTTTGTGATGTTTTTGGTTCTTCGAGAGGAATTTCTACCCTCTGTAATGCAGATAGGTTGATCGATAAGGAAGGTTTTAGTAATCTTAACTTCTTATAAGTTGCTTTTGAAGAAAGTAGAATAGGGTTTGTGTGGCACCTCGTCAATGTTTATAGTCCTAACTCCAGGGTTTCTCGAGCTTAGTTGTGGGATTCATTGTCTATTCTCCTATCTAACAACCTAAATGTGAAATGGATGCTTGCTAAAGACTTTAATACCCACCTCTACCCCTCAAAAAAGATAGGAGATGTGGTAACAGAAATAGGAAGCCTTTTCCTTGCTTGATTTTGGAATAATTAATGATAAATTAGACTTGATATAGCCTCGATCTAGTGTTGTGATGTGTTTTTCACATCCACATTAGGTTTTGGGCCCTTCTAAACTAAATAAACTTAACTTTTCCCTAATTTAATGTTGAAAAGTGTATTTATTGACACCTTCACATTAAATTTAGGAGGCTTGTAAATTAAGTAGACCTAATCAAGTGTTTTAATGTGTTCTACACATTCACATTGGATTTAGGACCCTTTTTAGCTAAATAAACCAATTTTTTCCTTAATTTAGTGTTGTAAAGTGTATTTAATTACACTTTCACATTGGATTTTGGGCTCTATTGCATTTATGACCTTAATATCATCATTAATAGGCCCCTAAGACCATATATTATTCATCCCAAGGGATATTTAAATAAAAAACCCAACAAGATCAACAAATAAGCTTAATTTACACACTCCATGACACTTTAGTAATCAAAATAGGTCCTGTGGGACCCATTCACCACTTTGGGTAAATGAGTTTGATCCAGGTGGGACCCATTCACCTAGCTTGGCAAATGAGTCCCATTTCGCCTATTTTCAAGGTTTTAAGAGAGAAAAAATGGGTTTTAAGTCCAAATTTTATGTATGTTGGCCTTTGGGATCTAATGCACAAGATACTAGGTGGATTACCTATATAAATGGGGTCTAAAATCATTATTTCATTAAGAATTCGTGAGATCAAGTCAAGCATTCAAGAATTAAGAGTTTCAAGACTTCACAATATCATCAAGATAGAATTCAAGGGGAAAATTCTTCATCAATTGTTGCAAAAATTCAAGATTCATCATCATGTCAAGAATATCAAGCATCAAGCATGTTATTGAGCTATTTTTGTGATGTAGCATTTTAGATCCAAGATCAAGTACTGTTCTACACCTATTATCAAGATCATGATCTACATCCTTCATGACCATTTCATGTTGAGTTGCATATTTACAAGACATCATCTACAAGGCATCATTCAAGGTACCATTGTTCATGATTCATGATACATGATTCATGTTATTTGTTTCATGTTTCTTGATTTCATTTAATTGTCTCATCATTTGGTTTAATTACCTACAAGGGATTTGACCAAGGCAAACCCTTAATCCCTAATAATCAACACTTTTTATCTTTCTCTTTGTTTAATTACAGATCTAGGTGCTTTGAAGACTTGAAGGATCATTAAAGATTAGGTTACAAGCTTGGAGAATTTTTTTGGAGTTGCCTTCTCATTTGCAAGGTCATAATCTTCACCAAAAAGTCACCTATAGCCCTGAAATCAAGGTTTCAGATCCAAAAAAAAAGAGGAATAGAAAGAGAAGACATTGGGGACCAGATTCAGACTTTGAAATTCTACAAAACCCTAACTGGACTCATTTTCCTAGATTGGCGAATGAGTCCCAGTTTAGGTCAATTTTGAGATTTTTGTAGTTTTGGATACCCTTTTTCCAGAAACTTGTTCTTGTGCAAAAACCTTGATTCGGGACTAATTCACCTAGATTGGTGAATGAGTCCTAATAGGCCTAAATTTAAAGATTATTAGCATTTCCAATCTTCATTCAAGCCTCTACAAGTTTACAAGTGCACACTTCTTGTTTTACAACTTTATGTTCTTATTTATATGAATTTTTAGGTCATTCTTTGAAGTTTCATGCATCACTAGGTTTTGTCTTAGATCTTGCATTACATTTGTCTTTGCAAGTTCTTACTTGTTGGTGAACCCCTTATTAGTATACTTTCAGCCCCTAGGAAATCCATATTGCAAGATATCTTTCCCTTTTGCATTGATATCTCTAGGGTTATCCTTGAGTGGAATCATCTTGAAAGTGGGTGTGCTCTATGTTCTAAACCATATGATAGCACTTCATAACCCATTTTAAGAGGTTCTAGGAGGTTTAGAGGACTTCTCTGATAGTATGTTTGATTTTTCTAGTTTTATCTCCAATGAGGGACTTCTTGATGTGTAAATTTCAAGTTCCAAATTCACTTGGTCAAGCAAATGCAATGGTCATAATCTTCTCTAGGTGAAGCTAGACAGAGTGTTGATTTTCAAAGATTGGGATGTTTTGGCCAAACTTTAGTTATCTACTTTGCCAAGGTCTACCTAATAACACAGTGCTTTAGTTTTAAATTGGGAGGAAGAAAGGAATTCTAGTCCCTTCCCCTTTAGATACGAGATAATATGGAATCTCTACTCAGACATCAAAGACCTTATCAAGTTGTGGTGGAATTTTCCATGTCAGGGTACCCCTATGTTTTGAATAGCTCAAAAACTTAAAATAATAAGGTACAATGTCCAAGGTTGGAAAAGATTAACATTTTGAAATATCTTCTAGAGAAAGAAAAATGTCCTCCAAGAGCTTAAATCTATCCAAGATAAGATGGAGGTTGGTTCTATTGATGAGGAAACAAATTTTAGAGAAAAGGAATGAAGAAAGGAATGGTTTTCAATTGCTAGGAAAGAGGAGATTTTCTAGAAAAAAAAGTTTAGGATGTAGTGATTGAATGAAAGTAATAGTAATACAAAGTTATTTCATCAATTGACACTTAAGCATGGAAGAATAAATAGGATCTACTCCCTAGTTGAAGATAAAGGGGACCTCCTCACCAAAGATGAGAACTTGGAATCAAAAGCCATCTCCTTCCAAAATGATGATAGACTTCAACATCCCTCACCCAATGATATGGTCTCTCTTATGGAGGTCATCCCTAATTTTATTCTCCAAGAGGACATTAATTCTTTGGAAAGAAAGGTATCCTTGCAATAGGTTAAATTGGTTGTCTTCTCCTTTGTAGCCTTTAAAGCCCCAAGGCCGAATGACTTTCCTCTAGCCTTTTTCAAGATTCCTAGAAAATTATAGTTGACGACCTCCTCCTTGTTGCTAGAGACTTCTTAAGATCTAGTAGGCTACTTCGCCAATTGAACTCTACTTATATTATTATTATTCCCAAGAAGGATGATGCTGATTCTATGTCAAAATATTTCCCTATTAGTCTATGTAAAACTATGTATACAATATTTTCTAAAATCATGGTCAATAGGATAGAGCCCTTGTTAGTAGATTAATATCTGGAAATCAGAAAGGGTTTGTGGCAGGAAGATAGATTTTGGATGTGTCCATTATTTCTCATGAATTTATTCACTCCATGGAGCACTCCAAAAACCCAAGTGTGGCTCTTAAATTGGACATTTCAAAAGCCTATGATAGGGTTTCTTGGGAGTTCTTATTTGTTGTGTTGGAAAAGATTGGATTTAGTGGGAGATTTCTAAGATTAATTAAGGAGTGTGTCTCTACTACTTGTTATTCTATTCTCCTCAATGTTGCTCCTACTAAGCAATTCACTTGTGGAAAATGGTTAAGAAAAGGTGACCCCTTATCACCTTACCTTTTTATAATTTTTGTTAAATTTTTTGGTTGAAATCTCTACAAGAATCTTGAATGTGATCACCTGCATGGGATTCGTGCTACTTCCTCATTGGCTCTTGCTTCCCACCAATAGGTCATTGATGATATCATTCTATTTGGGTCTTTTTCTATTGTAGAAGTAACTAACTAGCAGGATATTCATATTAATTATGTTGATTCTTTTGGCCAATCTATAAATTAGAACAAGAGAAAACTATATTTATTTATTACTATTCAACAAGTGAAGGACATGATTCTAAGAATCCTTGGATGTGAGGAGGAAGGTGTTTCAGATATTTATCTACACTTTCATCTTTGCAGTGGGAAACCTCCTAACTCATTTGGAATGACATCATTTGAGAGAATCTAAAGGAAGTTAGCTTGATGGAAGGGAAAATTACTTAGCCAAGCTGGAAAGCTTCAGCTTTTGAAGTCTTCTCTTCAAAATGTTCCTATATATTACCTATCTCTTTTAAAAATTCTTGTGTTTATTATAAGGAAGATTGGAAAAATTCAAAAGAAATTTTATGGTTGAGAACAAAAGATAAATCTAGGATTGCTCTTGTTAGTTAGGAGAAAGTGTGCTCCCTAAAATAGCTTGGGGGATTGGGAATAAGGAGATTAAAGGAATTCAATAAGGCATTTATAAGCAAGATGAGGTGGCTCATGGTCCAAGGAAATAAATATTGGTAAAGCATCCTCAGTGCTAAATATATGGGGAATGACCCCCCTGGTTATTTGTTGTCCCCCCAAGATTTTCCAAGAGGGTTTGCATTTTGGAATAATATTCTCTAAACTAAGAAATTTTTGCAGCAAGGATCTAGAAGGAAGGTGGGGAATGGGAGATCTATCAATTTATGGGATGATGTTTGGGGAATGGGTGCTAATCTATCTTCGGTGGCCAAATTATCTCCTCTAAAACAAGACCTCTCAAGTATTTATGGTACTTCTCTCTATGGACATGTCAATCGGTCTAAGGAGGCTCCTAGATGGAGAAAGTTTGAGTAGGATGTTCTTGATCTAAGATTAAGAAGAGGTGGAAATGTGTTTCCCCCTTCTTAATTGTTCTCCACTATTATCTCACTCTTGGGTGACTATTTCTTGGCTATTCAAGGTGGTGTTGATGATTTGGTTTGGTGTGATAACCCCTTGGGGTCCTTTTTGGTTAAATCTACCTACAAAAAAATGGAAGGAGCCTCTTTGGTTGATCACATTTTTATTTGGAATCTTATCTAGAATTCCATACTCATCCCAAAAGTCAATTGCTTTTTATGGGATTCTATACATGGAAGAATCCTCACCATATATGTCCTCAATAGGAAAGGATTTCAATTTGTGAACATATGTGTTCTCTATCTCTCGACAGAGGAATCTATTATTCACCTACTCATCCATTGTCCTTTTGCTAAGGAAGTTTGGTCTTTGGCCCTGTATAACCTCCTGTCAGACTGAGTGTTTGTAAGTGACCTGAAAGACCTTGTGAGCCAATGGAGCTCTATTCATTTTTCTCATCCTATAATTAGGGATTTTTGGAAGTAGGCCCCCCCCTCGATTTGTTGGTAATTGTGGAAGGAAAAAATAATATAATTTTCAAGGAAAATTAAAGGAGTAGTGGAGAGGTGTTTTATTGTACAAAATAGAAAATTATAGAGAAATTGAACTTGAAAGTCTTTGGCTTCTCAAAAACCATGCCTAATTATATAGACATTAGAGCCAAGAAGATTCGAGGTCTCAACCAGGACTTAACTAATATCAATTTGTCCAATATCCTTAGTAGGAAGCTGACTCTATGTGTTAGTGTAATTAATATTTAATTACACTTGCATAACTTTACTTAGGTTTTGCTTAGGTAATAATTAGTTTACTTAATTAATAAGTAATCTTTATTTAGTTGAGCTATTTTTAGGTCAACATTAGGGTTGCATAATTTTATTTTATAAAAAAAATCATCTCATTGTAATATTTTAATTCTGAATAATATCAATTTGCACATTTCATGCAAAGCTCGCTTTTTCATTGTTTTTCTCTTATGTGCAAGGTGTTTAGGTGTTTAGGGTGGCGCTAGCCATTTGAACTGTGAGCTCATCTATGCAGCATTTTGGATCAGATTGGGCTTGATCATTGGATTCAAAGCACTAGAAAAATTCAGGAATGACTTTTATTTTTTGATTTTGGTCATTGTTAAAGAAATTTGTGAGGGTTTCAAGCTCGATGATTTTTTGCAAGCTCTGAAGGTAGCTGATTTTTCAGAGCATTTTGAGCATGAACGAAGGTCACCATTGCATTCGTAGGGGCCAAAAACCCTAAGGACACCTATCATTTGGTCGATTTCTAAGCACTTGTTCCGAAAGGCAAATATTTTTTGCCAGAAAGGTCATACAACCTCCCCAACACGCACTCTGAGGCATGATTTTTGAAAAAAATGCAAAAAAACTCCCAAAATTCCATTTTTTGGGATGCAGGCCGGTGCTCCCAGTTCAAATCCGCTCGTGATTAGGCAGCCACACAGTGGCCACCAAGTGGCTGCCAGTTTGCCACAACTGGGTTGCGCCACCAAAACCCGCCGCTCATCGAGCTCAGTCCCCGCGGGCTCCCTACAGCTAGGCTGTGGTCCTATTGGGGGACCGAGCACTATGTGCCTAGCCCCCAACCAACCTTCCAAACACCTGCAGTCACATGGGTGACCAGGGCCTCTGCCCCAGCCCCTGGTCGCGCACAGGACCAGGTGTTTTTTTTTTAAGCCCCTTGGGGTGCCTGTAGGACATATTGGCTATTTTGGAGCACTTTTGAAAAAATTGGGTGTAAATTTTGCATACGGTGTCCTTTTTTTCCCAAACGTGATACTATTGGAAAGCTGATTCCGATGCCAATCTAGTGGTGTCGGTACTTTTTTTTGATTTTGCTCCAGTTTTATTTTGCAGGTCCTTGAACTCAGAACTTATGTTTTTCACTCTGGAGGGCATATCTTTTGACTCGGTGATTCTTTTTTCGCGATTCTCATGGCGTTGGAAATATGGTTCAGTCCTCTACACAGATTTGAGGTCTATTTTCATTTTCTATTTATGCATTTTTAGGCATTCTCTCCTTTTGCAATCATTGGGTATTATAATAAATGAACTGATATAAAGTTCCATCAGGGGGGTTTCTTGCATAATAATTTGATTAGAGTGTGCATGCACTTTGATCTTCATTATGTTTTGATGAAAAATCTCATGGATTGTAATCTAGTTTCTTAGTTTCTTTTGGTCACTTTTTTGTCTTAGCTTGACACATATCAGGTTTCATTTTAGATCCATCTAAGTTCGAGGGCCACTAAATTTGTGGTTAATGTTCTCGAGTCTTTATGGTACTTGTTCCCATAGAAAAATTTTAGTCTCAGTTTAGCATTGGCATCGAGATTCATGGCTTCTAGATTTTGTCATCATCATATCATCTACTGTTTCTTTATGGATTCCAGGGTTGTTCTTGTTTGGTGTTTTCGAGTGTTCTGTGGCATCGGGTCTGCTATTGCATTATTATGATTCCGATATTGTTTTTTGTAGACAAAAGTATCTTTCCTTGCTTTCTGGATTACGTTTCTAGTGTTACTCGATAGTTTTCTTCTAGTGCTTCTTTGTAGCAGTCATCTCATTGAAGGGGGTTTTGTCCCATTGGGTTTCCCTTCTCTACCTCATTATTGCATTTGTACATGGGTACCTGATCAGGCCTTGTTGTCGGGACCCATTCATGCTTTCTTGCATTCATCTTAGTTTTAGGTGCATGCTTATTTCGTCTCCCTTATGGGGGGTGTTAGTGTAATTAATATTTAATTACACTTACATAACTTTACTTAAGCTTTTCTTAGGTAATAATTAGTTTACTTAATCAATAAGTAAGCTTTATTTAGTTGAACTATTTTTAGGTCAACATTAGGGTTGCATAATTTTCTTTTATAAAGCAAATCATCTCATTGTAATCTTTGAATTATGAATAATATCGATTTGCATATTTCATGCAAAGCTCCGATTTTTCATTGTTTTTCTCTACTATGGAAGGTGTTTAGGTTTGCATGAATGATCTTGGTTTCTAACACTATGAAGGCCTCCCCCTGGGGATTGGGTTAAACTAAATTTTAATGGTTGTTCTAAGGAAAATCTCAGAATGGTTGTTGTTGGAGGTCTGGTAAGAGACCATAAAGGGAGGTGTATTTAATCTTATGCTAAATCTATTGGAAATGCTACCAGTGTGGAAGTGGAGGCTACTACTTCTTGGAGAGGTATTAAGAGGTTGAGGGGTGATCCCGCAATACTAGTTTACAATTTTGGGGCAAACTAGACACTTAACTGATTTTTTATAACTAAATCTTCACTTTCGGGCTCCTATAGAGGCTAAACCATGAGGAATTTGAAGATGATTCAAACTAGTTATTTGTGATATTTTGTCTATAGATTCTAAATGTATTTTTTTCAAAAAAATTGGAATTATATTGCACTTCTTTTTCCATCTCCTCCAAAAACTAGCTAAAAAAAAACAACATTTTTAAGAAGTGACGCTCATCGTATACAACATAATATTTTTTGTATGAAGGATAAAATTCTATTTTTTTTGAATTAAGAATTGTAACTACGATATCTAGCACTTTCATTTGGTTTCATAGTGTTCTATTAAATATTTTTCCTTAATCAAGTTTCAAAGCCAAATCAAATACAATTCAAACATAGGTGGACTGTTTACAACATAACTTCTTTCTATATTATCTAAATTCAATTTATTTTTTTAATGGTTATAGGACATCAATACCCAGCTTGAACGTATTTTTCAAAATTTTATTTTGATAATTTGTTATTTTTTCACATGTGCAGAACAAAGAGCTTGATTTTTGGTGAAAAACCTATGTTTAATAAAAGTAAAAAATAAAGTACATAATAAAAAAAAACCATATTAAAATTATATTTCATGGATAGCTCATTCAAAGGACTATCATTATCTAGTTGGGTTTCTGAAGTTTTCTCCATTTTCATCCTCAAATTGAGCTTCGAAAGATCATTTTTTATAAAAAATTACTAGTTTGTGGAGAGAGGAAAAAAGAAGGGGTTGGATCAAACCTATATTCGAATGAACCCAAAAATTATGTTCAATCAAACATGGGTTCATTCAAACCCCTTTAAAATAATATGTGAATTAATGGATGGGGGGGCTTGATTATAGGGGTTTGACTGAAAATTTTCTGAATTTATATATCTTATTTGTTATTGTTGCATTTTTTATTATCTTTGAGGCTATTGTTGTAAGCTTTTTCAATTCTTTTGTCATATCTTTTTTACATTTTGGAGGAGAATTTGCTTTTAGCTTTCAATCATTTTTAATTTGAAGAAGAAAATGGGACAAAAAGAAAAAAGAAAAACCAAGGCTCAACAAAAATTTTCAAAATAAAAAGAAGAAAATAGACACAAACAAAACTTGACAAATTATCATAGAAGGAAACAAGGTATGTGCTTATTTCTTCTCTTTCTCATCAAATATGGGTAAATTTATTTACTTACAATAGTGGGTTTATCATATGTTTTATCTAGCAACAAGGAAAAATGTATCAAATAATTGATATATAAGAAAATTGAAGGTTTTTCATTTCAATTTTATGAAAATGAAAACTCAAATGCACATCCTCAATGAGTTCTATAAAACTAAAATCTGCATGTTATCACTAGATTTCATAGTACTACATTACTCTCAATTTCCTCTCTTTCTTCATAAATATTTATTTCTAGCATCAATGGTTCATCTTTATACATTCTTACTTTCAAATTTTCTTCATTAGATCCATGGTACTTTATCACAACTCTATATTCTTCTTCTATGCTACAACCTTCCTTTTTATCACCATCTATCCTTTCTTGCAAATCCTTGATTTTTTTATTCTACATCATCACAATTTATCTTTCCTTCATAAATTTAGATTATCTTGAATGTATTTATTATTGTTACATGAGCTTATGTGCATTATTCTATATTCAATTTCACTTAGCATCCCTTTTGCATTCTCTACTAGTGTCTCCTCCTTCTTGAAATACACATTTTGATCCTAGGGCCTTCATCTTCCTTCCTTACTTGGAAACAACCAATATGTAGTGCCCCACCTTTTTTTGCATTCTATTAATAATATTCCATATATCTCCTACCTCTTAAAATAGGTTTCTAAATTTGTCTTAGAGTACTCTATCTAATCTCCATATCAATTGCAAACATAATTGTGGTGCCTACTACTACTCTTTTATGAATCCTTATACTAAATGCTATACTAGTTTTGATCTACAATATATTCTCTTTATTTATATTATTTTGTAGCTCACCCAAATTTGTATCTATCTATGTTTATTTCCTTCATGTTAAATCCTTATATTTATTTCATCCAATCATGCATAATCAATTATATCTATGGTAGAAACACCATCTTTCACCAGTATTTCCCCCTCTATCTTGGTATCTCCCTTTGTATCAATCTTAGGTAGCTTCCTTAATGAATATAGCCATCTAAATACATCATCTTCTTCTACATCTCTTTCTTTTTCTATCTTCTTGTCATAATCTTAATCCATGATATTCATATTCAATGATATATACACTATCTAGCCCTCCATGTATAAAATGTCAATTCTTCTTTTTGGGAGTCAAAGATTTCATTACATTGTACATGAAACAATTTGAGATTAAGAAAACATTTAAAAGCACCAAAGAGTCCTTTTGAATCTCAAACACCTCAAAATTTATTTTTCCTTTAAACCCAATAGGTTGACCTCTATATTCTACCATACATGCTAATGAAATTTTTGGATTTGCTCCCTCATCTAGTACTATATCATAGGGAGTATCATGTAAATTTTGTTTCCCAAGCTCCTCCCAATTTATTTTAAGAATAATTTTAACATCTACTCCCAAGTTTTTTTTAATATATTTTTCATCCATAAAAATGAGTTCTATATGATTGTGCCCATTTAAAAATATTAAGATGTGAAAGAGATGCATTTTGTTGTAATTATCATGCTCTAATTAATGTCTATTCTAGAACATGTTCCAAGCCAAAAATTAAATTATTTGAGTGTTGAAATTTATATATATTTATTGTTTTATAACTTGAAAATTAGATTAAATTGTCTAGTATTAATATATAGGGATTGAAGGTTGAGACACAAATCCTAACGATCTCCCATTATGGGATACATTATCTAAGAAAAGTAAAATATTTAAATTTACTAGATCAACTATCTACTTAGGTACAAAGAGGCTCATAGACTTACCACACTATTTGATAACATGTGCTATTTTTTTATGGAAACCATAACATTAGATTATTTTATATATCATGATTGAATTATAGAACCTGATAGTAACAAGTCTAAAGCTTAGTCACTAGCACATGCATAAATTTAACTCAAATAACACATGAAAATATAATAGTGAGCTATCGTGTTGTAACACACTCATATTTTTGATGAAAAATAGTCATGAGTAATGTGTGTTATTTTCTTCATGTAATAGGATAAAGTTATTGTATATTGTAAAGTGTATTTTTGTTGATTTGTGGAAATTTTAATTTAATGAATCATTTATCTATAAGATGGAGAGGTCAAATTTCATTAATTTTTAGCAATTTGAATTCAAAATTAAATCACTTTTATTTTCATTTATGTTGAATCATTTTTTAATTATAAGAAAATTTGAATATGTTAACACTTCCAAACACTCATCTCTAAGTTGAAATAAATTATGCACGATAAATTTTATGTTGAATGAAATGCATAAAATAACCCCCTCAATTTCTTCCATCAATTCCAAGGCATTCTTGTGTTTATCAAGTATAGATTTCAAGGTGTCTCAAAAATAACAAAATGGAAATTTTCAAACATTAGTAGAAATCTTTAAAATTTAATATAAATGCAAAAAATATGCATTGGAAATATTTTGTAACATCATTTGAGTTTATAATATCTATATAAAATATTCAATCAAAAAGAACATAAATACAAGTCCTAGAGACAAATTTGCATTATCGTTTGCATTATTGTTCATGTCCCTTTGCATTATGATCATTCATGTCCATTTGCATTATCATTCATCTTCATTTGCATTATCATTTTCATTATCGTTCATGCCCATTTCCATAAAAAATCATAATAGTTCATTATCATGTAATAAATTTGTTATCATAACCATGTAAAATGTCAAACTTCATAATAAAATAATGATCAAATTAAAATAATTTTATTTGCATGAATCATGAAATTATTAAAGATCATTAAAATATTAAATAACTATCATCTCATTACCATTCATGGTGCATAATAAATCATAAACATTTCATCATCATTCATAATTAATCATGATATCATTTCGACAATCATTTTCATTGCATTTTCATAAATCATCATGTTTAAAAAACATTAAAATCAATGAACTACATACGTCATTTACATAATCCATATTCCATTAAATCCATAATAAAACATTATTAAAACATTTTCATTCACATTTAGAAATGCACTTAGTCACTTTATTTAATCATTCACCATGGATTTGTTTTGGAATTTTATCATTTTCACTTACATGCATCTCATTTTACTATGCAATGTGGGATTTTAAAATCTCCTTTTTGCAAATATTTTGTCCCACATTTATTTCTCTTAATCTCTCAATCCTCAAAAACATCTATTTAAGGAGGTTTTCCTAGATCATTTTTCCCACCACACTCCACATTACACTACACACTACTCTTGCATATTTTTACTTTGGGACGTCTTGTTGAAGACTAAAAATTGGAACTACTAACTAATTTGGTGCAAGACAATTGATTGAAGACTTGATTTTGAAACCAACTATATTTTATCTTAGAACACATTTTGATTGGTGCTTTAAAAAGAACATTTTCTTTCCATCATATAGATTTAACTAGGGGGTGAATGAACACTATTTGTTATGCTTGAGATGGTAGGGAGTATGATCTCACCTCAAGTGCAAATTTGGTGATTAGAAACCAAACCCATCATTTTTGTATGTGTTTAGTACCTTAGAGGGGCTTGCCTCACAAGAGGTAACGACTCCATTGGTTTTTTCTCTCAGGCCGGTATATAAAAGGATGAGTCTAAATTGTCAAGTCCTCATGGTGTGTAGGCCTTAGTCGTGCATGTGCCATTCAAAAATGGTTACCTACCTTTTCTTTTAAAGGTATAAGAGCCCCTAGTAGAGTGGTTAAAGTCTTAAGTGGCTTGTTGTACACTCGCGAGGTGCCATGTCCCTGAGTACTCAATAAAACCCTCTTGTTTTAGAAATCCAGAATCTCTTTTATCCATTGGTGTAGCAACGGTCGTTGCGAAGGCATCCACATTCTCGCAGTTCTTAGTAGAGGTGAAGAGTTTGTCATGGGAGATTCATGAGGTCTTGAAGCATGGTTGACCCGAGAAGTGAATGTAATTTAAGGGGGAGCCACTGTGGCCAAGCTTCTAAGTCACCTACTAAGAATAAGTGTGGCTTGGGAAAACCACGTGGAATCTAGTGAATATAGTCCTTGCCAACCTTAGGATTTGTGCTTGTATTGTTAAAATAAAACATTTTTTTTGCTATGTCTTGTGTGTGTGTTTAAAAATAAACCTCAAAAAAACTTCACACCTAGTACTTATAAACACCTTAAACCTTGCAAAATCCCAAAACATCAAACAACAAAAACATACAACATGAACAAGTATCACTTAGATTTCTTAGGGCCATCATCCTTTAGTTCCGATTTTTCAATCCTTGCATTCCACCTAGTCTTTCCATCCCATATAGTCCTTGCGTATTCATATCCCTTTCATCATAGTCCTTACATATTCCTATTATTTCATACATAGATCACATCACATAGTCCTTTCATACACATATATCATTCCACCTAGTTCCTGCATGTACAACCCCTTTCGTATATCAAGATCATATCACCTAACCAAGTTGCATACATTGCATGACTTTAGTCCTTTGCATATTCATCATTGATCAAATATAACCCTTAGCTTGCACTTCCACTACTCTTCCTAGGTCTCAAAATCAACCCATTGGCTATCTATCACCCACATCACTTAAGGTTTATCATGGACTTGACTTAGGGAACATACCATTATCCTTTCTCGTCTAGGGAAATCCTTTTGGAGTCCATTATTTCCTACATGTACCCTATTAGTATTTGATCTCATGAATTCTTAGCTTATCACATCATATCATACCATTTTCATGCATCCCATCTTAGAATCATATCCTTTTCATTGCATCCTAGTCCCTACATATTCCTAGTCTTGCATACATAGATCACATCACATAGTCTTTGCATACATATATATCATTAAACCTAGTTCTTTCCTGTAGAAACCCTTGCATATATCAAGATCATATCACCTAACCAAGTTTCATACATTCCATGAATTTATTCCTTTGCATATTCATCATTGATCAAATAGAACGCTTATCTTGCACTTCCACTACTCTTCCTGGGTCTCAAAATCAACCCATTTTCTATCTATCACCCACATCCCTTAAGGTTTATCATGGACTTGAGTTAGGGAACATAACATTATCCTTGAGTATAGGGAATTCCTTTTTGAGTCCATCATCTCCTACATGTATCCTCTTAGCATTTGAGCTCTTGTAACCTATCTTATCACATCATATCATACCATTTTCATATATCCCATCTTAGAATCATATCCTTTTCATTGCATCCTAGTCTTGCATACATAGATCACAACACATAGTCCTTGCATACATATATATCATTCCACCTAGTTCTTGCATGTACAATCCATGAATTTAGTCATTTTCATATTCATAATTGATCAAATAGAACCCTTAGCTTTCACTTCCACTACTCTTACTATGTTTCAAAATCAACTCATTTTCTATCTATCACCCACATCACTTAAGGTATATCATGGAATTGAGTCAGGGAACATACCATTATCCTTGATTCTAGCGAAATCTTTTTGGATTCCATCATCTCCTACATGTACCCTCTTAGAATTTGAGCTCTGTCATTCTTAGCTTATCACATCATATCATACCAATTCATATATCCCATATTAGAATCATATCCTTTTCATTTCATCCTAGTCCTTACATATTCCTAGTCTTGCATACATAGATCACATCACATAGTCCTTGCATACATATATATCATTCCACATAGTTCTTGCATGTACAACCCCTTGCATTTATCAAGATCATATCACCTAACCAAGTTGCATACATTCCATGAATTTAGTCCTTTGCATATTCAACATTGATCAAATAGAACCCTTAGCTTGCACTTCCACTACTCTTCCTAAGTATCAAAATCAACCCATTTTCTATCTATCACCCACATCACTTAAGGTTTATCATGGAATTGAGTTAGGGAACATACCATTATCCTTGAGTCTAGGGAAATCCTTTTGGAGTCCATCATCTCCTACATGCACCCTCTTAGCATTTGAGCTCTTGCATTCTTAGCTTATTACATCATATCATACCATTTTCATATATCCCATCTTAGAATCATATCCCTTTTATTGCATCCTAGTCCTTACATATTCCTAGTCTTGCATACATAGATCACATCACATAGTCCTTGCATACATATATATCATTCCACCTAGTTCTTGCATGTACAACCCCTTACATATATCAAGATCATATCACCTAACCAAGTTGCATACATTCCATAATCTAGTCCTTTGCATATTCATCATTGATCAAATAGAACCCTTAGCTTGCACTTACACTACTCTTCCTAGGTCTCAAAATCAACCCATTTTCTATCTATCACCCACATCACTTAAGGTTTATCATGGACTTGAGTTAGTGAACATACCATTATCCTTGAGTCTAGGGAGATTGTTTTGGAGTCCATCATCTCTTACATGTACCCTCTTAGCATTTGAGCTCTTGCATTCTTATCTTATCACATAATATCATACCATTTTCATATATCCCATTTTAGAATCATATAATTTTCATTGCATCCTAATTCTTACATATTCCTAGTCTTGCATACATAGATCACATCACATAGTCCCTGCATACATATATATATCATTCCACCTAGTTCTTGCATGTGCAGCCCCTTGCATATATTAAGATCATATCACCTAACCAAGTTGCATACATTCCATTAATTTAGTCCTTTGAATATTCATCATTGATCAAATAGAACCCTTAGCTTGCACTTCCACTACTCTTCCTAGGTCTCAAAATCAACCCATTTGATATCTATCACCCACATCACTAAAGTTTTATCTTGGAATTGAGTCTAGGGAAATCATTTTGGAGTCCATCATCTCCTACATGTACCATAGTCCTTACATATTCCTATTCTTTCTTACATAGATCACATAACATATTCCTTTCATACATATATATCATTCCACCTAGTTCTTTCATGTACAACCCCTTGCATATATGAAGATCATATCACCTAACCAAGTTGCATACATTCCATGAATTCAGTCCTTTGCATATTCATCATTGATCAAATAGAACCCTTATCTTGCACTTCCACTACTCTTCATAAGTCTCAAAATCAACCCATTTTCTATCTATGACCCACATGTACCCTCTTAACATTTGAGCTCTTGCATTCTTAGCTTATCACATAATATCATACACTTTTCATATATCCCATCTTAGAATCAAACCCTTTTTATTGCATCCTAGTCCTTACATAAATTCCTAGTCGTGTATACATATATATCATCCCGCATAGTCCTTGCATATATATATCATTTAAAAAAAACAAATCTATGTGTCCTCCAAGTCAAGTTGTCCACATCATGTCCAAGTCAAAATTCTCATCCTCCATACCAACCATGCATAAGCTATCATCCTCCATCCACCTACCTTCATCATCAAGAGTTTCCTAACACAATCCATGCCATTAATCCATAGTTCAAGTGTCCACTTATAACCCTTATGCTCTATTCTTCATTTAGAGCCTAATAATTTCTTATCATCTATTTTCAAATGCATTTTTTCCATGGAATTATTAAGTTCAAGAATCTTTGAGTTCATTTGATTTAATATTTTGAAATCCACTTATATATCATCATCTCTCACTTTCTTTGCACAATATTTTGTGACATGTAGAAATGGATCAACAAGCAGGAAGTTACCAAGTAGAATTCGAGCCCAATCTAGATATTGGACCAAATGAATCAGTTGAAGAACACATGGACCTTGAAGATAGGGAGGAGGTCCGAGTTTAAAAAATGCATGTTGGAGGGGTCAGGATCACTTCCTTCTACACCAATGGATGAGCATATAAAAGTAGCTAAAAAGGTGGGGAAACAAATTTCTTATAGAAATTTAGATCATTTACTTGAAATGGATATGGAGAAACTGAAATTTTATGCTGATCAACCTAAAAATAGGAGTAAGAGGTCAATGACTAAATCTGTAAATAGAATAATCCATGATGATTTCAATCATCTTCAAACACTTGAAAAAAACTAATTTTTATCATGTTTACTTCTTTGTAATGAGCTGAAAGAGTCATTACAATTGTTGGGTGTACATTCTGCATCGAATAAAAGGAAACACATGAGACTACAAAAGGATATTGTTGAAAATGTTAAAAAATGTTTATATTCCATTGGGAAAGGATCTCGATTAGTGGATAAGGCCATTGCAAGAAAGGTGATTTTGACATTTATTTTAAATAAATAAATATCAAGAAAAAGAAAAATGTCAGTACTTTCCACTTAATTTGGTTATAGTAGAACCGCACTAGTAAAATATGAGAAAAAGAGAAAGGTTTTGGATGATAGTTCTGAAGGAAATTGGGCAATTATGTGTATAGCTCCTCGTTTTGATAGGATTGAAGATGTTGTTAGGAACTTGATCTCAAGTTTTTGGAATGTTTAGACCTGTCCATCATCAAATACTAGAGATGTTATGAGGCATAGGATTGGACCTAGTATTTATGAAGATCATATTAAACATTGGCTAGACATAATAGATCTTGAGATGTATATGAATTTCTTTAATATGTATCCTCATGTAAAGATTGGGCAAAGAATATTTGAAAGGTTAAAGCCATATTATGTGAAGATAAAAAAGTTTTTTGAAACTTGTTGTTGTCATTATCACATTGAATTTGATCTCTACTATCAGGTGTTTCGAAAGATGAGAGAAGAAAGATATGGTTTTCGAAAGGAACCTGCTAAATAGGTAAGTTTGTTCATAAAGGATTTGTTATGTGATCATGAAAATGGACCTCAAATAAAATGCATAAAAGGACTCTATGAAACATGTGGAAATTTTTCTAACTTTCCTTCAACAAATGAAGATGATGTCGTAACAAGATGCTGATCCAAATGACCTATGACCTGGTCTATAGGGATCCCATAGTCTGATGTGATGTAAACATATTCATGCAAGAGGTTCTTAGCCAAAGAAATTATAGTCCTTTGTGCCATGTCTCCTGTAAGTCCATTGAGTAGTGTGGGTCCAGGGATTCCCACTGCATGAAAAGGATATGCGTTGTTGTCTTGTGATGTAAATTGTATGTCTCACGAATGTCGAGACATCAAATACTAACCCACACAATCAATAGATATCTGAGTGGTCGCGGTTGCAATGTCACCGACACTATTAATTTCTTACTTTTGGGAAGCAATGATAACCTGGTCTGCTAAGGGGGCTAGAGCTGGGGTGAGAATAGGAGACCTATCACCAACCAACACCCTAAACACTGGGGCTGGTCTATTTGCTTGATGATAAGTGGTCCTATCAAAAATTCTACCATGCCCTTGACCAACATATGGTGGAATGTCCAGGTAGTTGACTTTGAGGCCCAAATGGACCTCAACATACAACTACTAAATAAAATATAATGGAATTTGGTCATTGTTTGGATACTTACCATGTGCTGCGATAAATCATGGGTATATCAATGGGGCCATAAGAGGATCCACACATTTTGTGACTTGGTAACCCTTCACCTTACGACTATTTTGATAGAATGGAAAATAAATGTTTTTTATCATTTCTTTGGTCACATCCTCTTGTATTTGTTTATAAGATACCTCACTATGGAATTCTTCCCACATGTGGGAAAGAATCGTAGCTACTCTATCAGGGGGAAAACTACTAGCCTATCCAAGTTTATCTCTTAATTGTTCTAAGCTTTATAAAATGGACATGCAAACTTTTGAATATATTCCTGCATCTATACCATTAGTTAATGACTCTCTCAATCTCCTAATCTCACTATTAGTATGAGCAAAGATTGTTTCTCGAGGTGGACTAGGTGAATTTTCCATTGTGATATGTATGTACCTAAAGGAGGAATGAGACCTTGGTTTAATATATCTAGATCTAGAGAATAGAAATCTAAAACAGTTCTAAATAAATTTACACTTGTGTGCACATGATATAGAATGCAAATTAAACATGAACACTATCTCTATATCTAGATTTAATAGATCTCACTTGTGCATGTACATAAATTCAATAAATTTAATGTAACTTCTAGATAAATTTATTACTAAAAACGTTTGTGCAACAAGTAAATCAATTTGAAATACTAATAAATCTTGAAATTTACATTTAATGAACAAAGTCATGCATGAACTCATTTCACCAAAATTTATAAACTTCTAAGTATACATTTAAATATATAAAATGATCTTAAATATATGGTCCACATGAATAAATCACAAGGGCCAATAAGTTCTAAATTAGCTTAAGCTTTGAAAGCACACACATGTATCTAGATTAAAGACATGTTTCTCTCAACTTATTCTCTAACTATGTTTCTACCATAACAGAAACAAGACAATGTGTTTCTTTTAAAATCATGGGATTTATAGCGTGAATGATTTAATAATTGGAAATTATATGAAATTTTTTTGTATATCATACAATCATGTGGCATGTAACTCCTTAAATGATTTTTTCCTCTTTATTCCATTAATAACCTAAAGTGGGATAAATGACTCACAAATGATGGGATGATAATCAAAGGTTATATAATTGGATTCCTAAGATTTATTCATGCCAAAATATCTAGATTCTTTTTCTAAAATCATTATTTTCCATCTAGGTCTTTTCTACCTCTTTTATATTTATAGATAAAAATTGAACTCCTAATATGATTGATTAAAGAGGAGGAAGAAATGTAAGTTTTAAGTTGATGCACGGATTTCTCTAATGCATCCATTCTATAAATGTACACTAAAATGTAGGATGACCAAGTGTGTAACAAAAGCTTTAAAAAGGGCCACTTGATTTCTTCTTCATCTTGAAACAAACATTGAATTAGGATAAGTTGAAGGAACTAAGGGTTACTAGTTTTGTGATTGAAATTATTATTGTTAATTATAGGTACCTCATTCTCTATTGATTAACTTGTGGATGGTGTAGATTTGATTTTGAAACAAGATTGTCTTATGGAATTAGATTATATATTGTTGGCTTAAAACATCAAATAAATTATATAAGTATGTTTTAGATTAAGAATCAATAAAAGGAAAGGCATTCTTGTATTCAATCTTTGATTAAATGAATAATATAAAGTAAAAATATTTTGATGGAAATTTTTCTCCCATAAATTTTTCCCATGTAAATATCCAAGTATTATGTAAGATTGTGTATTTTTATTATCCTAGATTTACTTGAACCAATATAACTAATCACTTGAACAGATTTAATATGATATACGTACAAGTCAACATGTGTCTTGATAGTAGTAAAGAAGGATGAAGAGGATAAGTGCATCCTATTAAATTATTCTTTACCTGGTTCATGGGAAAAAATTGATAATATTTATCAATATTAATAATCTCACTAAAATTCAAAAATATCATATGAATTTTGTTAAGAAAGGAAATTAGAAAGAATTCCATGGATGAAACTTTATTTTGATAACCTATTTGTTAGAGCTGGATCTAAGGAGAAGAAAGGTGAGAAAAATAATTAGGATAGATTATAAGTCTAAGGGTAAAGATCTAGACTAAATATCTTGGAAAATCCAAAGTAATTTAATGTTATAATTGTGGAAATAAAGGGCACATCAAGAAGGATTCAAAATTAAAAAAATCAATATGATTCTTGTAGTAAATCCTCTAATAATGATGAATACAATAATGATACCTTTATTTCTACTAATTTCATTGGTGATGACTCTTGGTTGATTGAATCAAGTGCTTATGATCATAACACACCTTATAATAAGTTGTACCTTGGATATATAATGCGATGAAGGTAAGGTTTGTCTTGGTGATAACATTTCCTTGAAGATATATGGTCAATAAAAGTAAAGGTTTCATTCATGGATGCAAGAGGAAGGTCAAGTCTCTTAAATGTTTTGCACATACCAGACAATTTTGGCAAGGAAACTTATGTTTATGTCCAAAATGGTTTCAACTCAAATATAAATGTTAGTTTTGATGGTAAAGGTTGCAAGTTAGCATGAGGAAACTTGGTATGTACACTAATGAAGAGTAGTGTGGCAATCTAGATATAGGCTGGATGCATCAATTTTTTTAGTGTGCTAAAGTAATGACATCTAAATCAATGTTGTTGTGGCATATTAAGATGGGTCACCTAAGTGTACAATGTCTAAAAAGTTACATATTTAAGAATATTATGGATGGAATTAATGATTATTCTATTTTTATTGTCTTTTCAGAGCATTGTATCTTGGGAAATAAAATAAAATGTGCTCTTTTACCAGAATCACTAAAGAAAAGGAGATTTTGAAGCTTTAATACATGTAGTGATGAGTTTTTTCCTATGGATATATATCCACTCCATTGGTAAATATGTATATATCATTTATTGATGATTTTTATATGTACTTTAGGATTTATATTATTAATGGGAAGTATGAAATATTTTTGATATTTTAGGAGTTTAAATCTCTTTTTTAGAATCATATTGTTAAGAAAATCAAGGTGCTTCTAGGATAGATAATGTCAACTATTTTTTTCTCTAAGCCCAGTTTAACACAATTTGTAGACACAATATATTTTTTCTCATGAACATGACACCAAAAGATTGAAGTTAAAGAAGGACTAGATACTTGGGCTTGAGCTTAAAATGTAGGAGATTCTTTTCAATAATGATATATAGAATCTCCTCTTTCTTTGAAGTATTCATAGAAAATTATTTTCAACACATCCCATCTTCAAATGATTATAAATTTTACCTAACACATAATGAATCCATCACCCTACCTCTAAAGGAGGTGGAAAATATTTTGAGAGCCATAATTTTATCAATGACACATGGTGCAATGAGCACCCATTAGTAAGATCCTTGATATATTATTTTGGAGTGACGAATCCTTCCTTATTCAACATTGGAAGTTCCTTCATAGTAGTAGCTAGTAACTCATATCTATTAACAAGTATGAGAGAGCCAAAATTATCTTAAAGGGATAAAATATGTATTCATTTTTTAATAGGAGAGCCATGAGTGGATAAAAAGGAAGAACTAAAACCAAAGTTGTTGGATCAAGAGGAGGAAGGTCTTCTAGTTCAAAAATACTTAAGAATATTTCTTTGGCTCGAGACTTGATTTTTATTTGTCTCATACAAGGCCAAATTAATTTTTGAAGAGTTAGAGAATGCAGGACCATCAAGTGAATATACACTTCCTGGAAGAGGATAAGCTCTCTCAATATGGACCTACAAGTGTGTGTATTCCCAAGTAATGTACATGTGATATTAAAAGTTAAAAGAAAAGAGAGATGAATATAGGTCACAAATAAAAAGGGTATAGATGATGTACATGTGTATAAAACAATAACACATAGGAGTTGATGCCAAGTGTCAAGTGTAGTGACAATAGGAAAGCCTAAATTGTTAGCATAAATAGCTTAATGAAAATACAAAATAGTATGGATTGAGGTTTTAAGTTAATATATTTTATTTTACTTTATGGTTTGGATCCTTCTTTTAGTTATATCTACATGGTTCCTACCAATTATTTTATACCTTTTAGGTTAGTAAATATTCTAGGAATTTAAGTTTTTCATATTTTTTAAAATTTTCCACTTGCATCACTTATCTTTCATCCCATTAATCTCCAATTTTTTCCATCTTAGGGTTCCTTCTAAAATTATATTTGTTCTCTAGTCCTCAATGGTTCATGTTGAAATATTTATTTTTTAGTGCATTATTAGTGGCTAAATTCATAATTTAATCCCCTTCTTCTACTTATATTTTTTAAAGTTTTGAGGATTTTCTTCTCCTTTTGGATTCTATAATTTATTCTTAGAGGCACCACTTAACTTCTACTCTAGTGTTTCAACCTTATCCATCCACTTTAAATCAAGAACTTTCCAAATGCTTGTCTCCTTTCGAAATACACTCTAATGTTATTTGTGAAGGACTAAATTTCTACTATATGTAGAGATAGATAATGTGCTTCATTTTAGTACATTGTGGATTAGCTTGTCAATATCATGGAATGTAAATTGTTTACAAACTATTTTTCGGGCATCATCTAATTATTGATAGGTTCTTCCTCTCTTTTCTTAGTTAAAATATACCTTTTTTTGCAATAGGTGATCTCTAATGTTGAGGAGAAGACAAATACATGAGAAATAAATAAGAGATAAGGTATTATGTTGAAGATAGGTAGCTTCAGTCAGATATAAATGATGATTGAAGTCATGCATCATCATCATTTATATTAGATCACCTTCATCCAAGTATAGATTGAAATATTCCTTTGAGGATATAATTTATATATACAAAACAGTTCAAACTTAATTGTGTTCGCTATTTCAAGTTGACAAATTTGGTTGTTAAGGGGGATGAACTTAGACACATCTCTTATGAGACGCGTCTTCCTTGAGATGTGTCTCTCATGAGACACATCCTTCCTAAATTCGTGTCTCTCTTGAGACTTAGGGCGTGACTCCCCTATCCATATTTAATATGGTTTGATTCCTCAAAAGAAGAATATAGAAATTGAAAAATGTTCTGCAATTGAGCATTCACATTAAGAATAATTTTAGGACAGAAAATCGACATATATTTTTTCACATAGATTTACATAGATCATTCTCCTGAATCTGATCTGCTAGATTTGATTAAATTTATCATATTAGATACCACATATTTTATGAATGTTATAAATCCATGCATGATGAAGGACACATGATATTATATTACACTAGCATAATCAATTGATAGATAAGATGTTAAGCTCTCTATTATGTGTGTATAAATTAATTTGTATGTGTATATTCCTATTGTTTCTTATGGTAATCTACCACACACTTTATATTTTCCTTATTCACCACAGAAGGGTAATCACTACAACACATAAAGAAACTTTAAAGAAAATGCAGTTGCAAGTGAATGGATTTTTTGAAAAGGCTTTAGAAACTTTCAATCAAATGCAATTGGTGGGTGTAAAGCCAAATTCCACTACAATTTGAGCATTGGAATAGGGTATGGATGGACAGGGCACCGAATTTGTTGAAAAGGATTTAGAAACTTACAAGAAAATGAAATTAGCAAGTATAATGCCAGATTCTACAACCTCTGCCAGCGTTCCTCGCAGCCTGTGTCAAATGGGAGCTTTGGAACGGGCTATGGGCATCCATCGTAGGATAAAAAGGAATTTTCTCAGATGTTGTAGTTGCAACTACCCTGGTAGACATGGATGCAAACTGGAAGCATAGACAAGGCACGTGAACTGTTTGACAGAATGTCTCCAAGAAATTTGCTCTCATGGAATGTTTGATTGTAGAGTATTCACCAAATGGATTTGTTGAAAAGGCTTTAGAAACTTTCAAGCAAATGAAACTGGCAGTTGTAAAGCTAGACTCTACAAAATTTTCCACCATCCTCCCAGCTTGTGCCACACGAGATAATTCAAACAAGGTATTGGCATGCATCAAAATGTGGAAACGTAGACAAGGCACACGAATAGGGTATGTATGCAAAATGTGGAAACATAGAAAAGGCACATGAACTGTTTGACAGATAAAATGGGTTTGTTGAAAAGGCTTTAGAAACTTTCAATAAAATGCAATCAACAGTTGTAAAACCAAATTCTACCATTTGAAATACAGTTTAAAAATTTCAAGAAAAAGCAATTTCGCATGACCAACCTGTGCTTGACATGAGAGCTGAGGGTGCTGAGGGTGGTGAATTATGGAGGGTGATGCAAACTTTGTTGGGGTTGTGCTCGCTTCGTTCCCCATTGCAAGCTCGTTCAAATAATGAGTTAAAATGACGATGATCACTTCTTCTTTTTCAATCGGGATTTTGGAGGTTCGAGCGAACCATGTTTCACTCGAACCTATTTTTTTATTATTTATTTTCCATCGTAAAAGGGTTTGATCGAACCTTGGGGTTCGCTCGAACCCTTTTAGGGGATCATTCAAACCATTAGGTTCGCTCAAACCCCTTAAATTTGTGGGAGGTTGGAAAATCAAATTTTCCTTCCTCTCTCAAAGTGTTAACCACTTATGTGGGATCACCCTAAGAGAACTTGGATTTGACAAAGAAATCATCAAGGGAGAATCTAAATTAATCTTTGACTGCCTCAATGGCCTAGTCGAGCCCCCCTTGAAATTCAACAACCTTATTCAGGACTCTAAATGAGTGTTTAATTCTATGGAAGGTTTCTCCATGTCTCACATCTTTAAAGAAGGAAACACTCTTGTGGATGTGATCTCCAATGTGAGGCACTCTTATCCCTTGTGGTAGTTCTAGAAGTTTGAATACAATTCGACTCAAATTAAGGAATGGCTTGCTAATTACTGGTCATAGGGGTTTTCTCTAATTGATAATGACAAATCTTTTCTTATTGGTCATTGGGTTGCTACTCTGTCTAAGGGACTATAAGCCAGTGGTCTCCCACCCCCTTTTGAATTTAAATTTGAATGGTATCGGTTAGATGTTGATGTGTAATGAAAGTAAAGGTCCAGCTTAGAAGGTGATGTGTATCAAAGGGAATGGTGAGGTAGTGAACAAAATGGAGTTGATGATGTCAGTTTGCTTTTGTATATTAACTATATCCTTCTATATGGTTTGGCAAAGATGTAGTCATCAAATGATATTGACAAGAGGTTTTAAGGGAAATTTTCCCATGATCTAGGATAAATCTAATAATAATGAAAAGGTAAGTACCTTTTGGACTTATGTTTTTAAATATATTTTCTTCAATGGTATTTATTTAATCCTCACTGAGTACCACAAGGGGGGTGTTATTGACATGGCCACATATAATATTTATCCTAATGCTAAGGATTTGAGGCTAATTTTAATAATGACATCAAGGTTATGAAGCTCTTTTTCAATGAGTCCTCATATATTTCCTATACCTTCAATTGTCAATTATCTTTTCAATGGATGTTTGTTCTACAAATGGATTTTAATATGCATTATTATTTTGTGGAGTGGTTTTATCCACACAGATTATTGGTACTAGAACAAGATTATCAAAATCCAGTGAAAGATTTATCAGGCTTCCATCTCTAATATGACTATATAGTTAAAAACCTCTAGAGATCATTTTAGAATTTTAGTGACTTTAGCAGTATTTTGCTAGTGGATGTCAGTGCCTCTAATATTCTGCTAAATTTTGGTGGTCTATATTATCGTGAGAACTATTTACTTTTTTCCAATTTTTTCTATTGTGGTGGTTGGTAAATTTTTTTTCCCTTTCCACTATTATTGCATTACTATGGGGGGTCTTAGAAAGTGATTTGAGCCACTTTCTTCTATGTTGTTGCACTAGAATGTGGAGCTTTCGAGTCATTTTGAAGATGTTGGAATGACACCTTTTTTCATGGCCATGAGAGGATTTAATGATAATATAACTGCTAAATTCTACAATTTGTGGATGGGTGATAGAGTTGAAATTGGGAGCATTGGGTTTGAGGTGTCCCCATGCTTGATTGTTGTTGCAACTGGCTTATAGTATGGTGGTTTGAGAGTCTCTAAAATTAGCAATAATTATTAGAGGTTTATTGATAGTTTTCTTGAAGGGGATGAGAATATCGAGTGGTACCAAAATGGATATGATATGGAATGGATCCCAACCACTTACAAAGTGACCTCTCTGCATATCATGAAATATTTACCCTGAAGGGAAAGTACACAATAATTCACGGGTATCACTTTTGCTTTCTTTGCCATATTCATAGGATATAAAATATTAATATACTTTTCTTCTATTATATTCTCTTAAAAAATGTAAGGTGAAAGGGGATTTTCCTCCCCTTCACTAGGGCCTAATTTTGTGCATCTATAATTATACCTCGACTATCACTCCCCTACCTGGCCCATATTTGGGAAATAACCCCAATGGTAATGTTGCCCATGAGAATCAACTAGAACCCCACCATCTTCCTCCTCTTAGAAATAATCTTGGTGAGGACACCTCCTTTGTTAAACCTCCCTACAAGCAACCCTTAACTGTTCTCTCAGTTATGAAACAATATTCTATCAAAGGGGACCCTATTATCTAGAATGTGAAAGGTAAGGAGAGTAGCTCTAACCCTCTTAATAATACCTTGGGAGCTAAGAAGAAGGGTCTTGATAGTGTTGAATCTAAAACAACTAAAAATGTTACCATTGAGATAAGAGATGAGGAAAAACAAGGAAAAATAGATGACTAGCAGTGGGAAGGGTGGAAGAAGGTCGGTAAGGCTCTAGGGCTAGTCGACCAAGGGAAGAAAACTAAGCTATGAAGAACTTGGAGAATATCTTGAAGAAGTGCCTCTAGCTCCCATAAATGTTAGAAAAAAGGAATTATTAGTAGTCCTAGGTGAATACCTCTTGGAGGACTCTACCAGTAGTGATGAGGATGAAGAGATGGAGGGTGCCAATTAGGAGGTGGTCCAAGATTTAGAGGACAATGAAGATGAAGGGGTTAAGGAAATTAAAAAAGAAATTAAGGATGTGGTTATGAAAGTTATGGAATATCTGGAAGAGTATGCCATGACATACATGGAAGATGATATGTAGGTTAAAGATAAGAAATTTGAATTTTATCTCACTCAATTTTAAGAGCTACAAGATAAAGTGAACAAAATGGATAATTCTTAAAATAATTTAATGTCTATTACTCTGGGTATCATTCTGAGGGCTATTTTTGGCACTGTGAATGGTTTAACTAAAGTTAGGAAAGGTTGTAGAAATATGAACTCCTCTTAGGATGAGGAGGTATAAATGGATGATATAACAATGAAGCAATGGAGTAGTGCAACAAGGAGACGGAGCAACCAATCGAAGAATGGAACCTAATCTGTAATCTCAAAAATTAACGTGTGTCTACTATGTCTCTTTTTTAATGTACGTTATGCACTGGTACTTTCTAGGCTTGTGTGTCCTCTTGTTTATGTTGGTCTAGGCTCTATTTTTTGGTCTTTAGCTATATGGTTAGATTTTTTCTTCTACTATTTCATTATGGTTAGGGTGGTTGTTTTGTGGTGGGGTGTTGGTCTATTTTTTGACCTTGTTATTTTCTGGTGTTATTTCTACTGGCCGATAGGCCTATTTTATTCTCTATTCAGACTCAGGGGCCTCTTCCCCTACTTTTGTTATTAAAAATAATGCATACTATCCTTCACAAGAAAAAATGAACACAAATAAGCTTGAACATCATGATAAAATCTTGAATGTCGTAACAAATGACTGATAAATATTCTCTTGAATTCTCTCGACAATAATATTTCCTCATAGGATTTCCCTCATAAAGTTGTTAGTTTTGAATTGATAAAATGACTATGTTTTTGTAGGTTTTTATCTAATTTCTCAAAAATTAGATTCTAAAATCCTACAATTGTAAGTTAAATTTGAATCATCAAAAATTCCACAAAAACCATACTTAAAAATGGGTCTTAGGAATTAAAGGGGGCCCATTTTGTCATGGGTGAATGGTCCTAGCCTATAAGTCTAGGACACATATAATCCATGGTGATTAAAATATTAAATAAATTAATTAAATGTTTATTCCCCTTTCAGGAAATGGGAAAGGTAAGGCTTTGGAATGCATAATTTCAAAAATTAGAAGCTTAATTAATTATAATAATTTAAGGAACCCAAAGATAGTGTGAAATTGTAAAGGTATACAATTTCCTACACTACATTTAGCCCCCACTTTAGTGAGAGTATGAACTTATGCTCAAGCTCACACTAAAGTAGAAAAATATGCATCAAGAGTTGTTCAAGTGTATGACTATTAGAGAGATAGGATGACAAAGATCAAGGAGGTGGCTAAGCCCCCAAGATCTAAGATCCCATGGAAAACCAGCATAATGACAAAGGGACACACATAAATGTAAGATATGTGTAGAAAGACATGATACAAAAGCATGGAATGTCAAAGCTAATGCAAAAAGGAAAAAGAAAATTAAAAAAAATATTGATCAAGCCTTGATTGTTAGCCCAAAAGGGATGGATCAAGCCTAAGTTTTTTGTCTAAAAAAGTATGCTCACTCTACAAGGAAAAATGAGAAACACACACTAGGTCTACAAGGTGTGTACTCATATGTCAACAATAAAAAAAGTTATACTCCCTGATTGTTGGATGTTGTGGTTGCATTGCTGATGTGTGGTTTTCATTGATGTCAACACTATTAGCATTAATGATGCTTAAGGCTGTATATGTCGAGGATATTGAGAAAATTGTAAAAATAATATTGTAATTCGCAACCAATGATACTAAAAAGGTCATAATATTGGAAAGTTTTGTACATTGAAGATTTGAAGGTGTGCTTCAAAGGGTTTCTTGCTGAAGCTTTCTAGTATGTTATCTAGAAGTTTCAGAGGTTTGCGTTACGATTTGTGGAAGTTATGAAGATCTGTGTGCCTACAGTTATTCAATTTCTATAGATGATGTTTTTGGATAAAGAGGATGAAATTCTGGAAATTTCATGTGTTGTGCATGTAGGTGTGATGTTCATGGATGAGTCTAGATCCTACTCTATCCTTGTTGTACACCCGCACTGATCAGAGTGTTCATGATCAGATATTTTTCTGATGTGTGCTTGAGTTTTCATGTTCTTGGCCGACATGATGGTGTTAGCATGTTGTGGATCCCTGAGGATTAATATTCTATTGTTTGGCATGTTTGAAGGTGTTTTTTTGGGTCCTCACTATGTTGTGACCAACTTGCCTTGGTGCACATTGAAATTTATTCATGTATTAAGGCCACAGTTGCAATTTATGCTTTATTTGATGCCGATTGAATAGTGGATGTAAATCTGTGTAGCAGATATATATAAGTGATTTTTTTCCTCATTTAGAGGAAATTCTTAGAGTGTGCAAGAGGTGTACATGTGTGAATAAAGTTCAAATCATTCAAGAGCATAACAAATTGTGAAGAAGTTTGAGCAGAGTGTGGAAGAGTGTGTAGAATTTTTTATGCGCCCAACTGGAACTGTAATCAGGCTTTTGTAGAAGCTATTTTCTTAGTTCAACTTCATTAGATGGAATGAATCCGATTATTGTATGTAAGGTAGTGAGCCTTCCTTCTGAGCAGTCTACTCTAGGCAGTGCTCCTAAATGCAAGTGCATTCCTTTTTCATTCTCCATTATACTTCTAATAGGGTATAGTCTTGTGGACTAACATCCACCATGGTTTTTCCCCTAATAGGGTTTCCACGTATAAAATATTGGTGTTCATGTGTCTTTGATGTGTTTTTGATTTATGCTTGCACTGTTAATTATCAAATGTGAGGTTTAAGGTTGAATAATGTTGAATAAGTTTGATTTTGGAAACAACTGATTCACCCCCCCTCTCAGTTGTCTATCCTTGTTTTTCCAACAATTGGTATTAGAGCTAGTTCCTCTAAAGAATCCTAACAACTTGAGGAGATCCGAGATGGAATCATACAAGAAGGATATTCCTAGACTTGATGGTACAAACTACTCTTTATGGAACATCAGAATGGAGTGTCATTTGAAGTGCATTGGAGAAACTTTCTGGAAGATTACACAAAGTGCATATACTATTCCTCAGAATGGTCCATTTTCTGAAGATGAGATCAAGCAAGTAGAAGCTAATACCAGGTCTATTGAAGGTTTGTTGAGTGATTTGACTGATTTGGAGATGAAAAATGTGTTAGGATTGAAGGCTGCATACCAGAACTAGAAAAAGTTGGAAAAATTTTATGAAGGAGATGCGCTAGTGAAAAGTGCTAAGCTACAAAGTTTAAAAGGCAAGTGGGAAGACATGAAGATTTGTGAAGATGAGAACATTCTCTCTTTTTCTCAAAAGTTAAACGAACTAGTGATGAGCATAAGATGTTCTTGTGGAACCTTGGATGAAGAAGAAATTGTGGCTAAGATACTTAGATATGTGCCTCCCTCCTACAAAACAAGAGCTCGTGCTATTGATGAACTCATGAAAGCAAATTGAATATTATAAGAGACATGTTGATTGCCAAACTTGCTACCTTTGAGTTAAGTGAATTTGGTGAATTTGCATTCAAAGCTATAGTATCCGGAAAAATCCAACAAAGATACAATTCGGGTGAGAGTTCCAAAAGGACATTCAAATAGGAAGATGAGATGAAAAATATTGATGATGAAGAAAGAGAATTAGAAGAACTAGAAGCATTGATTGTGAAAAGAGAAGCCATAGGTCATGGTAAGTACAAAGGAAAGTTACCTATTAAATGTTTTTCTTGTAGTAAAATAGGTCATTTCGAATCTAGATGTCCTGAAAGAGTTTCTAAGTACAAACTTGAGAAGACTAGATTTCAAAGGAAATTCTATTATGCTGAAGAAGGTGTAACTAATGAAGAATCTAATAAAGAAACTGGAAATGAAGATGAATGGATATTTATTGCTATCAAAGAAAATGGTCAGGTGTCCATTGAATCTACTAGTAATATGAATGTTAAGAAAGCTCTTGCAATAAAACATGAAGAAAAGGATGAGTGGGTAATTGACAACGGATTCTCACATTATATGAATAATGACAAAAGCAAGTTTCTAAGCTTGGAAGATAGTTATGGTGGTGGTATTGTAAGATTTGGAGACAACACTTCTAGTGTGATTTGTGGCAAAGGAAATATTTATTTTGGTGGTAAGAATAATAATGATGATGTTCTTTACGTAGAAGGCTTAAAGAATAACTTGTTAAGTGTTGGAATGATGGTAGATAAGGGTTACAATCTTCAATTCAAAGATGGTAAGTGCAAAATAAGGGGAAGTTCTAGAAATATGATTGCTTCAGGTACAAAGACAAAAGGTAATATCTTTCATTTGAGTAATGCTAGTGAAAGTTGCTTAATTTATCAGATTGATGTAAGTTGGTTATGGCATAGGAGGTTGTGTCATGTGAAATTTGATAAATTTATCAAGATAAGCACTACTCAAGTAGTCAGAGATCTTCCTAAGTTAGTGAAGCCTACTAACACTATGTGCAAGGAATGTCAGATGGTAAAACAGACAAGAAATTATTTCTAGAGAAAATAATATAGCTCTAATGGAGTACCTGATTTGATACATATTGATCTATGTGGTCCATCCAGAATTAGAAGTCTACAAGGTGAAAGGTATTTTATGTTTCTCATTGATGATTATTCTATAATGATATGGGTTCTTTTCTTAAGAGAAAAACATGAAGCATTAGAAAACTTCAAAATTTTCAAAGCTATGGCAGAGAATGAGATAGGTTAGAAGATCAAATTTCTAAGGTCATACAGAGGTGGTGAATTCAATTATTTATGTGAAGAGAATGGAATCCAAAGAAAATTATCTACTCCCTGGACCCCTCAACAAAATGGAGTTGTTGAAAGAAAGAACAAAACCATTCTAGACACTGCTAGAACCATGATGCTAGAAGCAAATGTTCCTCATTTCTACTGGAGAGAAGTTGTAAGTACTATTGTGTATACCATTAGCAAGGTGTCTATCAACAATAATTTTGGTAAGACACCTTTTGAGTTATGGTTTGGTTATAAGCCTACTTTCAAGTATTTCAAAAAATTTGGAAGAAAATGTTACATCAAGAGAGATGATGATATAGGAAAGTTTGATGCTAGAAGTGATGAAGGAATATTTTTGGGTTACTCTACTAGAAGTAAAGCTTACCAGTGCTTTAATAAGAGGCTAAACAAAATGGTTGAAAGTGAAAATGTCAAAGTTGATGAAGATATTGTTAGACTATCTAGATATAGTGGATATGATTTAGATGATCAAAATGATAATACTAACAATGATGTTCAGACATAAAATCAACTTCAGATTGTTCTAGTGAACCAAGTGAATCAAGAGGTAGAGACTAGCAAAAATTCAGAAGAAAGAACACAAGAACAAGAAGTTAGAGAAAATCCTAGAACTCCCAAATATGTAAGGCAAAATCACTTTGATATTCAGATCATAGGAGACAAGAGCAAAGGTGTGCAAACTAGATGAAGAATTTTGGAATAGCACTGTCTAATTTCCAAAGCTAAGCCTAGCAATATCAATGAAGCATGTAAAGATGAACATTGGATGGAAGCCATGAAAGAAGAACTAATGCAGATAAAGAAGAATGATACATGGGATCTTGTTCCTGGACCTCAGGACAAAAATGTGATTGGAACCCCCAAGGTGAAGTGGTCAGAAACAAAGCAAGACTGGTTTGCAAAGGGTACTCACAGATGGAAGGAATTGATTTTGAAGAAAATTTTGCCCTATTGCTAGAATTGAAGCTGTAAGATTGTTTCTTGCTTATGCTACTTTCAAGAAACATAAAGTCTATCAGATGGATGTAAATTCAACATTTCTAAATGGTGAGCTAGAAGAAGAAGTTTATGTTGAACAACTAGATGGAATTAAATTGACTAGTGAAAAGGACATGGTATGTCAATTGAAGAAAGCTCTATATAGACTTAAGAAATATCCTAGGGCTTGATATGCTAGGTTGGATAAATACTTATTGAAGCTTGGACTCAATAAAGGTACTACTGACAATAATATGTATTTCAAGTTGGATCAGAATAAAGAATTGATCATTGAAGTCTTTGTTGATGAGATTATTTTTGAAGGTGATGATGATTTATGTATGAAGTTTTCTGATGAAATGAAAAGTGAGTTTGAAATGTCAATGATAGGAGAGTTGAAATTATTTTTAAGATTGAAAATCACTCAATTAGATGATGGAATTTTCATATCTCAGTCTAAGTATGTGAAAGAGCTACTGAAAAAGTTTGGCATGGAAGATTCAAAGCTAGTTGGTACACTTATGATAACCAGATGCAAAATTACACAGAATGATGATTTTCCTAAAGAAAATCAGAAAAGATACAGGTCAATGATTGGTGGATTACTCTATTTGACTCAGACTAGGCAAGACATAATAAATGTTGTATGCATGGTTTCTAGATTTCAAGCTTATCCTAAAGAGTCTCATGTAACTGCTGTGAAAATAATTTTTAGATACCTGAAAGGGATAGTTGATCTTGGTCTTTGGTATCCTACGGATGATGATCTTATCCTGAATGATTTCACTGATGCTGATTGGGTAGGAGATGTGGATGACAAGAAGAGTACTAGTGGCGGTGCATTCTTCTTAGGGAAGAAATTGGTATCGTGGCTAAGCAAAAAGAAGAATTATGTTTCATTATCTACTACTAAGGCATAATATACTATTGCTACAAACAATTGTACCCAAGTATTGTGGATGAAGAAAATGTCGAGAGATATTAGAATTGAGTATGAAGAACCCATTGCCATATTCTATGAAGTGCCATTAACATTTACAAGAATCGAGTGTTTCATTCAAAGACAAAGCATATATCCATCAAATATCTTTTTTTGAGAAATAAAGTGAGTGACAAAGAAGTTAGAATGGAATATATACCTACCAAGGAGAAAATTGCAGAAATCTTTACTAAGTCATTTCCTAAGGATACTTTTGAGTACCTTAGAGGCAAGTTAGGGGTGATTTCCCCTCCTGATCAGAACTAAGATGCAGGTCTTTGCATCAACCTATGAATTCATAGACATATCTTATTCTAGATTGATGTTGTGGTGGCTTCTACTTAAGGGGAGTAGTCAGATGATTCAAATATATGATGAAAGCATGTGTACCTTTTCCATTGATGTCAAAGGGGGAGAGAAGAGCAATGCGAAAAATATGGGAGAAGAAAGAAACAAGAAAAGAGTGTACAATCTCAGGGGGAGATTGTTGGAGAAGAGCTAGTTGGGCTGATGGCATTATTTTTCACATCATGTGTTGCCATCAATGCCAAAGGGGGAGATTGTTGGATGTTGTGGTTGCATTGTTGATATGTGGTTGTCATTCATGTCAACACTACTAGAATTAATGATGCTTAAGGTTGTATATGTCGAGAATATTGAAAAAAATGTAAAAATAATATTGCTAGATGCCAGTGATGCTGAGAAGGTCATAATGTTGGAAAGTTTTATACGTTGAAGATATGAAGGTGTGCTTCAAATGGTTTGTTTCTGAAGCTTTCTAGTATGTTGCCTGGAAGTTTTAGAGGTTTGCATTAAGATTTGTGGAAGTTATCAAGATCTATGTGCCTACAATTATTCAACTTTTGTAGATGGTGTTCTTGGATGAAGAGGATGAAATTATAGAAATTTCATGTGTTACACATGTACCTATGATGTTTATGGATGAGTCTAGATCGTACTCTGTCCTTGTTGTACGTCTGCATTGATCAGAGTGTTTGTGATCAGAGATTTTTCTGATGTGTACTCGAGTTTTCATGTTCTTGGCTAGCATGATGGTGTTAGTGTGTTGCGGATCCATGAGGATTAATATTTTATTGTTTGGTGTGCATTGAAATTTATTCATGTATTAAGGCCGACAACTGTAATTTATTCTTTATTTGAGGCCAACTGAATAGTGGATGTAAATTTGTGTAGCGGATATATATAAGTTATTTTCTCCTCATTTAGAGGCAATGATCAGTGTGTGCAAGAGGTTTACATGTGTGAATAAAGGTCAAATCATTCAAGAGAAGATCAAAGTGTGAAATATTTTGAGCAGAGTGTGGAAGAGTGTGTAAAAGTTTTTGTGTACCTAACTAGAACTGTAATAAGGATTTTGTAGAAGCTATTTTCTCAGTTCAACTTCATCAAATGGACTTTATCTGATTATTGTACATAAGGCAATGAGACTTCCTTCTTAGTAGTGTGCTCTAGGTAGTGCACCTGAATGCGAGTGCATTCCTTTTTCATTATTCATTATACGTCTAACAGGGTATAATATTGTGGACTAACATCCATCGTGGTTTTTCCCCTAACAGGGTTTCCACGTATAAAATCTTGGTTTTCATGTGTCTTTGATGTGTTGTTGATTTATGCTTGCACTGTTAATTATCATATCTAATATTTAAGGTTGATTAATGTTGAATAAGTTTTATTTTAGAAAAAAATGATTCACCCCCCTCTCAGTTGTCTATCCTTGTTTTTCCAACACTGATAAATTTGATAAGGTGCCAAAAAATGATCAATGTGCCATGCCAATTCTACACTAAGTTCAACCCCTTTGTATAAAGTGAAGAAAAAATGACAAAATGTCAATGAAAATCACCTCAAAAGGTGCAAAGAAATAATTTCAAAATGAAATAATAATAATGTATGCCCCCACTTTAAAGGAATTTCTAAACACCATGCTGTGAGCAACTACTTTAAAGTAGAAAATGCTAAATTCCAATTGATAAATGGGAAATGAGAGCTTATTTAGAAATCCCTATGCCAATGATATATTTTAAAATAAAGTTGCACCATGAAGTAGGAGGTTTCCCCCTCATGCGGTCCCAAAAGAATAACACTTAAGAGATACATAGATTTGAGGTCAGTGTTGTCTTTGGTACAACGATATAATAGAGCTTGGAATCATCATCATTCCCTAAATTTTTCATGGAACAACAAACATAAAGGAGGAATGAAACATAGAGAGAAAAAAAAGAAAATAATTTGGGTCAACATGGAAGAGACCTAAATGTGTAGACATCTTGCATCGTTCCCAAAAGGAAAACACAAGATAAAATAAAAGACAATGTTTACGACTGATAGAAGAATAGAGATACAAATAGAATAATGTCATGAAAAATTAACTTCCTTAGTATCCTTGTACCAACATAGTAACAAGGGTCATCCAAAAAAATCTCACAAATATAAAGACACACCAAGAAACACAATATTGGGAATCACATTACATACAAGCAATAAAAAGGAACATAAAAATAAAAGAAATTATATCACGTGCGAGCCAACCTAAAGCAGGCCATTCACATCCAAATCTTGTTCATCATATACAAAAGGAAGATAACTAGCTAAAGGGGCAACGGAAAGTGCCATACTAGGACAAGGCTACCTAAACCATTCCTCCCCAAATATAGGACAAGAATGATCCAAGATAAATGATATGGTGCTTCTTGTGATATGGAAACATGATTTGCATAAAGTGTAATGCATATAATAGTGTGTATACAAATATTCTATAACTATCACATGAAAGGATAAAATTTTGTGCATGCTAGCCAATTTAATCCCTGGAGAGCTCAAATTATCTTAATATATCCTATAAATTATTATAATCATTTGTATGATGTCCAAACATTCTATGATACACACAATATGGTCCATTTTTATCACTTTGTTTCTTGGTTAAGTGTTGAGGTTTGATTTGTGATTTAATTTCAAGATGTAAAAGGTTAAACATATCATGTGGTGGGATGAGAGGAGGTGTTGGTTATTGCATGGAGGGATAGAAGAAAGCATTGCTCTCAAGGATAAACAAGGAATTTGGTATAAAGTTTTACATGGTATCTTCATCTTGACCTAAGAATTATATCTCAAGAAGACATTCATTAGGATGTGAAGACTCATGAATGTGTTCAATTGCATTAGGAGCATCAGAAAACACATAACTTGAAACATCAACTAAAGATAATAAAGACATCCAAATTTGACCAAAATATGTATATCCATGATGAAACTTTTCTTTAAATGTCAAATACAAATATGGATGAATTTGAAATACTATTTTCAGATCTGAAATATGATGATTGATTGATCTTAAGATGCAAGAGCCTAAAAATAATAACTTTTGAATGCAAAATTTGATTTTAAATAATTCACATCCTTTCACCAACTAAACTAAATGCAAACATCTACAAAAATATGTAATTTTTGAAACTAAGACAGAGATATACAAGTATAGGAAAATGAAGTAGATAGAGACAAAGCAGTGTGCAAAATTTTGAAAAATCACCTATACAAGGACAGGTTCACCCAAGGGGGAAAGCTTCTGAAAATTTTAAATCTGAGTGTTTAACTTGATATTTAAATTCACTATTCCTAACTACAAATAGATCCTTCAGTGATAATTTTTCTTGAATATTGATGAAATATAAATTTAATTTGAATGATAATTTATGAACAAGATGACACCCTTTTAATGCAATTTTGAATGTAATGCTGATCTAAATGACTAAAACATACTTTAATGCAATCTATTATACAAAATGTATGCAATTTTTGGGATTTTTATGAGTTTTAAATGATGCAAATATACAATATGTAACCCTAAATCAAAAAAAAAAAGATGATGCAAAACCTAGATCTAGGGTTTTAAGGATCTCCAAATCAAAAGAGTATGATGTAAGAATGTTAGATTCACCAAAATGAAATTATACAAAAGAGGATCCCCAAATTTCTATTTTCATAAAACTTAAAGGATCTCAATAGGTGCGATTCCGTAAGGGTATTTCATTAGGAAAGAGATCACAAGGTATAAATATTGACTTTCAACATCAATGGTGAGTCAATCAGACCTAGATCTCATTCCTTAGGATAATATGTAAGATTTGGAATAAAAATGAAATTATTTGAAGCACTCAAAATAATTGAACAATAAGACCTAACACACAAAATGCAAATTCTCAGGAGTAAATAAACTAAAATTATAGTTTGAAGGGTCTAGAAACATGTACCTATCACCAAAATTTTCTTTTGAGACCTACTGATGGTCTTGTTTTCCCTTGGAAAAATGGGTCCTGGTTAGGGCTTCCAAAATAACTTTTGACATTTCTTTGATGCTGGATCTTGGCTTCTACTTGAGACAGGTGCCATTGTTAGAAAGTTAGAAATAAAATTTGCAACCTAGTTTTTGTGGCTTGATAAAAATGATGGTAACTTGTGCAATAATGAAAAATTTCTCCTTTGAGATCTCTTCAATCTTTCTTCAACCTATAATTTGCACACACACAAAGAGGTAAAATTGTTTTGTTTGAATTGGGGTTTTCCTTAGTCAAAACCCAGTTTGGTAATTCAACATTGATAGAAAGATAGTGAAAAAGGAGAAATAAATGATAAAAATATAATATTTAAATCAAGGTTTAATTAATATATAGTATTTTAATCAATGTATATAATATTTTAAGCTTAATTATGTCCAATAAATTAAGGAACCCAAACATAGTGTGAAATTGTAAAGGTATACAATTTTCTACACTGCAAGTTCAATAGTGAATATTTTTGAGTTTTTCTATAATTGGGTACTTGGATGAATGCTTATAATCTAAAAAATAAATATTACAATTGAAGATTATACTGTTCTTGTGGAATTACGAGTTTATATTTGACTAAACAAGGATTGGTTTGCTGTAGATCCATCTATTTGAAGCATTGAATCATTGTTGTCATTGTCCTTATGGTTTCTTAACATAGTTTCTTCTTACCCTATTATTTTTAATTTGATTTTAACATTGAGTTAGCTTAGAAATAAGGTATCACATAAATCAAAAAATCTAGTATTAAATACCATTTTCAAATCTCAAAAATAGAAAAACAATTAGGTTTCATTTCAAACCTAAATCATAAAAAACCATTATATAAATTTGAGTTATAGTAAGGCCCCTTATTGAACAAGAATACATCAAACCATTAAATCATTTTTTGTAAATTTGAGACCTGAAAAACAAGGCCTTGGGGTAGTCTTATTTGAGTAATTGGATTTATATTTCCTTTCAAGAGAGTAAAATACCTAGTATTTTATCTAAGATGTAAAAATTCTCATGAATAAAACCCACTCAAATTGATGGATTTTTCTCAACCAATGACACAACAAAATAATATTATTTTAAATTAATAGCCACTCAAATTTTATCTCTAAAATTGAAGGGAATCATTAATATACCATCATAGAAACTAGATTGGTTGGACATTGTTAAACATTATATATATTTATATATTTCAATAATATTATATTTTATCAATTGTCATTGATTTCCATTTTAATTTGATGGCTCTAGGTAAATTCCATGACACTGCAAGCATGTTCCTTTTAAAGGCTTTTTGACCTCCAATATTTATTTTATTAATATTTTCACCAGTCGAATATAGTGAATTATCTTCCCATTAAGTATTTTGTTGAAACTTTTCTCTTATTTTTAGGGAGACCTATTCCATAAACTTTAGGTTCAAATTTGGGTGTTTCAAAAATTGTTCTCATATTAGAATTTAAGTTATTGATCTAATTTCATCAAACAATGTAAATCCTATCATTTAGTTTATAATTCACTATAAAAAACTAAAAGTGTGAAATAAATTTAAAAATTTACCATTAAATTTTATTTTTTAAATTATGGAAAAGTTCAACAATAGAAACCAACAATGTGAATAAATTTTGAAAAAAAATTTACCACAATATTTGTGAAAATTGTGAAAAAACAAATTAGCTAAAAATAGCAATGCAAGCAAATATAAAAATCCACTATAGAAATTATATCTAAAAGTTATCATTGGTCAAGTTCAAACAAGTAAAAGTAAAAATATATATTAAAAATAATTTTTACAATATGTGTTGATTATGAAATAAAATATGTAGTTTTGAATTAGTTATAATGGTTTGACAACTACCACCAATGATCTCATATATTCCATCATAATTTTTAAACCATTGAGGAAGTTTCACAATCACCCCTTATGTCAAACCAGTATTTTCACCACAAATCTAACAATATTGATATAAAACCTATGAAGTGAAAAATTGAAAAATATACTAAAAAAAATAACTAAAATCTAAAAAATTTAGCTACTAATTAATACATAGGAGACACCGATGACACCAAGATTACTCAAACAAAACTATAATAAATGGAAAATTAGTTTTTTCACACATTACACACCTATCCAACCACTTCCATAACTACTATCATGACCTCACGCTTATCAAAATAATTGTAATCTCATTCAACATAAGAAATCCAAAGCTCTGTTTTTTTTTTTATCTCAAATAATGTGATTTAGAAAAAGTGATCCTAGATCCAACAAGGATTAGCTCTATTTTTCACTCACATGTTGTGATGTAGAAAAATTATCCTAGATCCAACTAGGATTAAAGCTCCTTTTCAATTAACATCACATTGGGACACAATATTTAATAGGGTTTTATGTTTGACTTGTTACCACAAGGGAGAGCCAATCTTCTAGGGTCTTGTCTCTAGTTTTGTGTTGTTGTGATGATAAATTTGATGTGTGATTTAATGAGCCTATTTGGCATATAACCCTAGATATGAAAATATAATTTATCATACAAATGAAAATATAAAGTAATAGAAAAGCTTCACATCTAAGACTGAGATACACAGTGGAACATATGACATAAATTTGAATTTTATTTACATGGACAAGGGAATTGGGTACCCTATCTTGAAATGAACCTTTTTAGGATTTTCATACTCTAAAAGGTAGGTTACAATCTGCTATGTGCTTTCTAAAATTTTCTCCTACTAAAACGCTTAGGTCTGACCTGCACAAATGAAAATAGGGGAAAACTTTGTGATGTATAGAGGCTTGCCTATGTAAAACCCTAATTTTGTATTTGTGCCTCCACGTACAACAAATGATGATGATCAAGAGGGCATAACCTAGGTCTAGTAGAGGTCAAAATAATAATTAACTGCAATGATAAACAATAAATGACAATGTTACCTTGATGTGAAATCCTTGATGAAGTGATGTCACACCATAAGTTTCCACAAATTTTTACCTCGATTGCTTGATAGCCCTGCAAAAGGTTATTTCCCAAAGCATAGTAGATCATTACAACTAGCATGTGGAGGATAACTCAACACATCTTCATAATTTGGCATGATTGATCATAATGGATCCTTGCACATGTATAATTTGATTCATTCTTCTTTATGTCTTGCAAGCTTGACCTTGATTGATGAAATCATTGTAATAATGCTACTAATTCTACCTTTGAATTACCTTGACTGATTTTTGGATCTCCAATTTTCTCAATAGTTTTTTCTAAGATTAAAATGGTCAAAATGATTTGTATTTATATAAAACTCTCCTAATTTCTCAAAAATCAAATACCGTCAAAATTATATTTTTAAATATTAAAATGTTGACAATGATATATTCAAATTGGGGCCAAAATAGGCTAGACAAGGGTATTGGGTGACCCAATTTTTATAGGGGAATTAGGCACGCTAGTCCAAGCTTATTTTGGGCCTTTTTTCATTGTAAGAATAATCCGCATTGAAGAGATAGGATGACATTGAATCTAGGGGATGCGCTAGCCACTAGGTTCATGGTCTTACAACAAAACAATATAAGGAAAAAGGAACACACATAAACATGAGGTACAATACAACATGAAAAACACAAAGCACATAACAATGACATAGAAACATAATGAGCATACAAAGAAAACATAATACAATACATAAAGAAAACACATGAAAGACACAAGGAAAACATGATACCATACAAAAAAGTAATCATGCTAAAGACACAAAACCAACACAAAGAAAACATAAAACAAACAAACATAATAAAACAAAAACACATTGTTAGGAGTCTAAAAAGGATTCAAGTTGGTAAGGTAAAGAGACCTTAATATTAAATTTGTCTCAAATATTAAATATCATACATCAAATGTGTCAGAGAAATTGCTGCTCTCATAAGGATTGGAAAGCTACATTATGCTAGATCTCTCATGAAACACATGGATCCATTAGCAAGAAAGTTGCATTATGCTAGGTGACCATGTAAAAATTCTCAATTTCATGAATCATCAAGCTCCATTATGCAAAATCCATGGATTGTTTTACACTCTATCTAATCTACATTCTATTTGAGGATATATTTTCTAATAGGCATAAAATCAAGACTACAAACTCTATATTTGCTAAAAAACTCAACCCACCAAAATATTGACATAAAATAATTGTGATTTTTAAGTTCATATATGACAATGATAAGTACTATACCTTTTGTCAAAAAAATGTACATATATTGACTTAATTATTGGATTAATAATCAAATATTGCAAGAAAGACTTGAGATGAATATTGTTTACTCCTTTTAAGCACTAAATCCAAATGTGATAATATTGATTTCTCCTCTAATGATCTAGAATTAGAGAGATGTGTGTAATAAGATGTGATGTTTGGATTTTATAAATGAATGCATGTAAATATATTTAAATACTAGCATGTGACATCAAACTTTGTAAAAATTTATTTAGTTAAATTTGGGTGGGAAAGGTAATATGCGTAAAGAATCTAAGCTAGAAGAATAAATTCCTACACTAATCTTGAGAGGAGAATAATGCAAAAATTTTACAGATATTTAACAGTTAGAGAAACTTAACATAAAGAAACATAAATATAATGCATACCATGACACAATGATGTACATGGGGAAAATCCTTTCGGGAGAAAAAACCCACACTCCAAAATCTGCCCAATATATTATTTAGTAAATCACAAAGATTGCAATATTCTTGTAGAGAAAGCTTCTTACAGGAGTATCACCACCAGAGATCAAGAGACAACACAAATGATATCAGACTTTCATAATACATCACTATCTCTACCGCAACCATAATACAATGCCCTCATAAAATAGAGTTACATTCTAGGGCAAGACAGGCCAACAAAACATCCACCATTAGATCAAAAACCTAATAATTAATGGTCTAGATTTACAATGTATCATTTATCTAATGTATGTCGACCATTTTAGTAGTTCCTAAAAAAGTTAACAAACAAATATTTACATGCATCCCACTCCTCCCCCCTTGATGTTGTTGTATATTACACCTATCAGTGTAACTAGGAAATATATATATATAAATATCCTATCAACAATAACCTTTATATAATTGCAAGGTTGAGACACATTTTCTCAACAATATGAGTAGTTGCCTAAATTTTGAATTTTTAAATTTAGGTGGGTCAATTCACCCTTACAAGGATGACCTTGTGACCATATATCTAGTTGGATCATGATTAAAAAATAATTATATTATGATTAGTGCATGCATATGTGTGATTAATAAACAAATAGGTTGAATGTATTGACTAACCTCTTATCGAATAATTTTTTTAGCAAAACAACTTGTATCATTTACAGAGTTTAATAAAACATAGACTAATTATAAGAATTTTGTTTATTGAAATAAAATTATTTCAACTACAATAAACATAATTATATAAATTGTATGGAAGAAAATTTAAAAAATTAAAAATTAAAAAGTTTTAAAACATTTTATTGAGTTTTTTAATAGTAATTTTTTTTGACACTATGATGGTTAGTTTTGGTGTTGCTGTTATTGACATCAAAGTTTAAATCCCACTAGAGTGTTATTGTTGATTGTCTATATTGGGGATGAGGTCCCATGTTTATGACATCATTAGTTCATAGCTTCAAGTAATTTTTTTTTACCTTTTTTAAGAAAATAGTAAAAATATATTATGTTTAATATCTTGTGGATTCTCCTTTTAATTGAATGATGTATTTCTGATTACAATTTTATATATTTCAAAAAGTATAATATGATTATATTATATTGAGCAAGGTATTAACTACCAAATCAGCTCACAACAATTTACCATCATATTAAATGTCCGTAAACATTTTTTAAAATCATTATCAAAAAACTAATTTATAGAGATGTTTTTGATAAAGGAAAAAATAGGTTTTGAAGGGGACTAAAAACATTTACAAATAGTTTTTGAATGGATCTAGAACCCTCAACCAGAAGGTTGTCTAAACATAAAGACAATAAATAATAGAGAACCAAGGATAAAAAGGCAACGAAGGCCAAAGAACCACAACCGACTACAAATCCGTAAGAAAAAAAGCTTGCAGGTAGCCAAAAACCAGTCCCGAATCAATAACCTTCAAGATTTACATATAGAATTACTCTTGTGGGAGCAGAGATTCATGTAATGCCCCGCCACACAACCCTAGAGCAAGTTTTAATTCACAATAAAAGCGTACTATTTTTTTTTTATTTAAGTGAATCAAACATACATGCTCATCTACAATTGACAACATCCCCTAAGGCTACACAACCGAGATTACTTAAATCCCCATTAACATACATCATTTAAAAATCATTGCATTTAATTACTCAAGTAGTAGCATTCATTCATTATAAATAAACAACAAGATAAGAAGATAAACATCCATAGCATAAATCCATTACATGAGTACTTCATTACATCACTCATTCCCAGAATGAGGCAATAGTACATAAGTGTTACAATTACAAAATTTCCACCTCATAAATACAAGAGGGGTAAAACCAAGTTATTACATTTGAAATAAAATAGTGCTAGAAAAGAAAACAAGATCCGTGATCTGTCCAATTGGATGTCTCGCCACCATGTATTGAAGAACAAGGGGGACCCAATGGTTTATGGTGCATGTTCCACCCAACCAAGTGATACTCGAAGGCCCACCCCCCATGCTAAGAGATAGTAACCACAAAACATGGACAAGGATCTACTACCTCTAACCAAAGGTAGAATCATACTGACACATACTAACTCAACCAAACTCATGCACAATATAAGTCTAACACTAACATGGTCACATTGCTTCCAGACATAAACTTAATCGAGTATGATAAACAACTCATACACATAACACATAACTCAATGTTATCCTACACAGAGAGTCATCACATAGTTAGATATGAGATCTCCTATGGGCATTCTTCATAGGCTCCAGAGTTCCTGGTGAGCTCTAAGAAATCCTGACCCTCATACTTACTCATGTGGAATCGACTATCTCTCGTGAGGAAAAAATATTGACCTTTCCATTCCAAGCCTTCCCACTCATCCCAAGTCTAAACGAGATCTTGTGTCTATGAGTGAGGTTAAGATATCTTGATTAATTTGAAGTGCATCCTAATCAACTAAGTACATTACTTTCATTATCACTTGATTAAATCACTTCTGAAGGTTACTCGGTTTACGTCTTTGGGCTCAAGCACCTAACAAAAGCCACTCTTCTAATGGATAACACACTACATAAAACTAAAATCCAAGGGTAACTCAGGTGCTTACTGAACTTAAATAGCGCAATCTCTCGTATTCTAGGAGGCAATTATAAGGAAACTCACTCCTAACACTTTGGAGGAAACAAATACATAAAGCACTACCCAAGGTAAACACGAACGATTGACTTGACAAAGCAACAACCCACATCCTCAGGAAGACTTACAATTAAGATAATAATTTACCCTTTTCCCAAGTAACCAACATAAAGAAATTTAATATCAAAATGCAATGGCAAGGAAATACACTATTTTTGGATATCTTAAATCCATTTCCCTATTTAATGCTTCTCGCAAAAAATAAAATAATAACCTTCCAAATTTTCATTAAAACATATAAATCCCTTTAATTAAAATACATATCTTTTCCTATCTATTTAACCATGCACACTATTCATTTCAATTTAAATCATTAGCTAAATATTTTGCATGCAACCAAAATGCCTAAAATAGAATATCAAATATATATATATTAAAATTACCTACATTAAACATTGATTATAAATCTTCTATTTTTCTAAAAATAACCAGACTATTAAACTGATTATTTCTTAATAAAACCCATACTTAAATATACACTTTCCAATATAAATATATATATATATATATATATATATATATATTAATATATAATATTAAATATATATACTATTTATATTAAACAACATAAAAAATATACTAATTAAATAAAAACTTAAATGAAAATTTAAATACAAATTTAAAATTCACATTAAACAGAACAATCCTCGAAATCCATTGATTTCCAGATAGGTGCATAGGAAAGGACACTGAGTGTCTATTAACAAAATTAATAAAGAACAAAAGAAAACATGATAGTGGTGCGCCGATAGTACCTTGTACCAGCCAGCCACATCCACACGTAGGGAATGGGGCAGCGCTTCCCATTGGACAACGCGTCCCCTATAAGGTGGGTGCGTTGTCACATGGGCAACACCTCTCCCCACCTTAGTACAGTACGGTGGACGGTGGGGCTTTGACTCCCACCTCCACTCTATTCTCATAAGACTTAAGCAAACAAAAATAAAAATAAAAACAAAATCGCCATTAGTATTAATTTCGATTTCGTATAGCGATGAAATTTAAATTCCGTGCACGACAATTTGATAAAAGAAATAAATTTAATCTTTAACCACATAATAAATATATATATATATATTTATATTTTATGTGTATATATATTCAAGAATATAATACATATAATGTATAAATATATACACAGAATAATTTTACTGGTAAATTTGGGCATATTATTCAGAAATAGCCATCTACATGAAAATAAATAAAACTTTCCAAAAACCTTTCTTAAATTCATAGAGATTTAAAAACTAAACTCTTTTAAAACCCTTCCTTTAAATTTCAAATAATACAAAAATAGGAAAACTAAAATGGATCTATATTTCTCCATTGAAATTTTTCTACAGAGGATTTGTTTTCAATAATAAACGTAATTAATTTCTACAGGGATTAAATTTCCTACAACATCCTACATGTGTTGCACAATTTAAGGTTTAATTTAACAAATGATTCTACAATTTTCCTCCATTAAATTAAATAAATTCTACAGACTATTTATTTACAATTTCACAAAGGAATTTTCAGAGGGAATAACAAAATTTCCAAAATTTGAATAATAAATTTCTAATCTCCAAA
>CM021106.1:531224101-531292386 GCA_007115665.2 Sequoiadendron giganteum
TATGAGAATTGATGATTTCATTCGCAGTGAAATGTGCATTGAAGTTTTTGAAACTAAATTTGTGGACAAGAAAAAAAGAGAACCTACCACCATGCGTCCCATCGACGAAAAAAAATATGGAAAAATAATTTGGTATCATAGGTTTGTATCTTTCAACATTCATTTGTATGTTCCACTGATATTTTACTCTCTCTTGCTTCAAGATGATGAGATTATGCCTTTTTCATAGCTATTGGTGTCAACACGGTCCCACAGACCACAAAGACCAACGTGATCCAGAGAAGAAACAATAGAATATGTTTACACAAATGCAAGGTTGTCAACACCACTTCATGGTACAGGTTATGAATGGAAAAACTAATGTTGCCTATATTATCTACAAAGAAATGTTCCACGTCGATAAAAAAGGCGAATTTTTCCATGGCATTGGGAACACAAGTGGACATAGGCATTCTATTTTTGCCGCTAATCTATCTACAAAGTGAAAAATCTATATTGAAAGACTTTTTCTCATAGAGTCAGTGTCAATGCAATAATGGATAGACACATCAACGATCATGTCTTATGTGCCACAATATTAAAGAGAGCTCAATTACTTACAAGAAAGGATGTAATGAATGTCTATTGAAAGGTACATTCTAATCACACACAAAAAGACAAAGTTGATTCAACAAGTATCATGATGTGGAATGGACAAGACTTTGACAACTTCTTCTACTTTCAATGGCCCAATGGTAAAGATAGACCTTCATTATCGAGGTTCAAATGCCATGGATGCTGGATAAGATGGTTAGCCACTCGCACAATTCAGTCATCTCGATGGATTCCATGTTTTCCACTAGCATATATGGGGTGAGGCCTTACAAACATTGACAAATAGTTCTTCATCTTTTGAATGATCTTGCTGGCTATAAACTTGACAATGCTCATGTTGAGTTGTTATGTCTACAATTTCCATTGTATTCTTTGCTCATTTTTGATGAGAAACAAAGTGGTGTGCTATTTGCATGGGTAGTGTCTACATGAAACAAGATTGAGGACATCTCTACGTGGCTACGTGTATTGCATGACCGTGGAAGAAGAGATAGACCCAATTGAAGAATCAATGCATTTTTTACCGATGTTGCAATTGTAGAAATCCAAGCCATACAATATGTGCATCTCTTTGTTCATTTTTGTACCTTTCTCATTTACTATTTATTTCCAATTCCACTCTCTTGCAGATAAGCGGTAAACAATATCATTTGTACTGTCTATTAGGATTGTCTTTCAATGTCATGTGTTGCTATGCCTTTGGTATGTTAAAAGGGCTTGGTTGAAGAATGTATATAAGTATGCAGCCAAGGAAAGGGCAATGGGCATCTTCCATAGACTTGGCACAATCATGATGGAAATCGATGATAATGATTATAGCGTAACTCAACTATTGAACTCTTTCTTTGAGGAGTTCAATGATCAGCCACAATTTTTAGAGTACTTCAACAATGTAAAGGAGAAGGTGGAATTGGTGAGTTGAAAATATATGTCACCTCGTAGGATTCACACCATTCACATTATTTGGTGTTACCTATAATATATGTCATGGTTTACTTGAATATTGGATTTCTTTTTTAACATCCATGTGGGTGAAATGTTTTAGAATTTTCCCACATGCCAATCAGGATACAAATGTAACCATTGATTCATACCATTGGTTACTCAAAACTCAATACTTGCATGATCATTCTAACAAATGCACTAGGAGAATGGACTATTTGTATTACACACTTGTGTATAAAATGGAACCATTCTATAGGCAAAAGGAAAAGTTGCAGTATTATGGTTTTTTGATGAACTATAAGTTTTTAAGTACGTGATCTAGTTTGGAGTGGGCCAAGGAAATTTTGGATGATCACTGTGTTCCCAATGAAACACATCCTGGAAGGTACTGGGTGAAAAGTAAAAATAGGTTTGACCACTACCTTGTTTGGAAATTTGGGGAGCACATTTTTGTTTGTGAGTGCCCTTGGTATTTGTAGGGGAACACTTGCAAACATGTCTTGAAGGTTTTTGGCTTGATTAAAAGATCATCTACCATTGAAGGTGTGGTCCACGATAAGTGAATTTCAATTTTAATTTTGTTACTTTATGGGAGTCAATTATGTTTTACATTTTCTACTGCCTAATACAAGTTTCATTTGTTTGGTCGTTTAGATGGGGGAGGTCAACCAATTGATAGAGAGATAGATTTGAATGATACATTGTCACAAGGGGGTGTCAAATAAAACAATCCTATTCTTCTCAACCATACACAAGCTCCTTCTATCACTCATGTATATGATGAAAACATGCTCAAAATGTGTATTTGGAATGACACAAACCAAATGTTGAACAAAGTGATGAGTACACCGCCACAGTGTCTACAACAGGTGAAATCATATGCATAGTGAGTGGAGAGGTTTCTACATGACCTACAACAATCAAATACATTACCCTTTGAATTCATTCTCTATCCTGATGAAGTAGGGATAATACAACTAGCACCGTTTGCATGCATCAATGGTTTAGTGCAAGTAGGGATAATTGTCGACATGCAACCCATCGTACGAAGCATGCTGAAGAACACTGGGATCACCCAAATCCTCTGTATGACTCCTTTACCTTCTCTACAAACAATATCTCCAATGTGAATGTGAATATGCAATGTCAAACTTTAGGAGAAACTACTATGGATGTGGTAGAGTATACAACATCTAATACGGGTGACTATGAGAAAACCCATTTTAATTTCTATATTGTAATAGGAAATGGTATTATAGATTTATTTTTCTAGTATGTGCTTCTACCATTTCATAAACTTTTTGATTTCTTTTTTTTGCCTTTTTTGTTTTCTTGAGCTCTCCAATCCGGGGAAAGGAGTCCTCACCAATGATTGTCTTTCACAAGTGTAAACCCAATGGAAGGTATGGTTCAAATTTAATAACTACATGTACATAAGCCCAATTTTGGGTATGACATTATGTAACACCATGGTTCCTTATAAAAAATGGCTATGGTGGCAGGCTGATGTCGGCCAACGTGCGTTCACTCTACTGCTTCTTCAAGAGATACTAAGGATTGCACAAGCATACTTCAGTGAACCTTCATCTGTAGGTAAACATAGTGCACATAGTCCTTCCTCAACCCATGAAGAGCAAGAAGAGTTTGTTCATTCAAAATTTTATCTATTTCTTTCACATTGCTTACTTCTTTTCAAGTGTTCTCATAGTCCCATGTCACTAAATATGGGCATAGTGTTTGCGATGCTTGAAAAACACCGTCCCATGTCACTTTGTTCCTTGTGATTTTGTTTTTCGTTACCACTGAAAATGGTCATAATCTTTGCACTATTGGAAAACACACTATCCCTACACACTTTTCCTATCACCAATCTCAAACCCATTCTATTGAGGCATATTTTACAACAGTGGGCTTCAATCCCACAAGAAATCTTCACAAAGACAATACTCTCAACATAGCATAATTTAGGTTTTCAACTTCTTAGGCCCAAACTAGAGTTTAATCACCATCTTTAGACTACTTAGAAGCTTTAATTCAAACAAAATAAACCTTTACCAAGTTTGCTCTTTCATATTTTCATCATTTCTCCATGACTGTCCTTAATGTGCTACCATGAAACTCAAACACAAACTTTATTTTCCAAGGCACAACTAGCCAATCAATTCTTAATAAATCTTTATTTGAGTTAAAATATCAAAATAAAACACTTCACAAGGTCTTCCCTTACACATCATTCCCATTTCCTTCATTGGCTATTCAAATTCCTAGTAGCCATTGAAATCAAGACTACCAAACCTATCTTTTAATTTAGATCCCTCCTTCATACTGTGATTATCTTTTTGGATACCCATCATAGATTTTTAAAACATATATGAAAACCAACATATGTTACTTTGGAAAGCAGTGATCAAATTGGAACTGTTAACGTGCAAATTAGGCCTAATTGGGTCTTAACCTAGATAGGGATTATTGATTATGCTATCTTTTCCATCAATTTATCCTAACCATTACTTGGAACCCACCAAATTAGGTATTCTAAAGCTTAATAATCCATCAAATATTTATTCCCATAATCACTTTTTATAAATCCTAGGTCTTAGGTTTCTTGAACCCTCTGTTTTTTGGATTGTAACATAGTTTTCAGTCAAGGAACTCCACCTTTCCACACATTTTCCTTTACCACTTGACTTGTGACCTCTGAAATATGAAGGTACATACAACAAACAATGTCTTCATCTAGAATTGAGAATTTCCATTGGCCAAAATGGGAGAAACACAATTTTCATTATATATGTTTACCGTAGAATAGGGTTTTACAAGTCTATACAGTAAAATCTCAATATATTATTCAAATTAATACAAAGTTTCATGAAACCAATTCAAAAAGGAAGGTGATTGGATGGACCATTATTCACAAGTACTTAAACATGTATACCTTCCCGTATAAATCCATACAAGGGCCTGAAATAATGAAATTTTGTAAAAAATGCATAAAAAATAGAGGTTTTCCTTATTCATTCTTCAAATCTCAATCACCCACACCTTCTCAATTGGTTACAAGGCCTTTTTAACGACAACTCAACATGACCTTTCAGTTTATATCTACTTTCCAAGTGAACCAAACTAATGTGACTCTTCACCTTCCTATGTTGCATTTTTGCAACTACACAAATTTGTGTTGACAACTTTTAGATTTTTCCAAATTTGAGACAAAACCTTGAGTATTGACCCTCGTAATGACTTCAATAAACAGAAAATGACTTACATGACCCTTGAATAATGTTAAAACATCAAAAATTGATCAACTTTCAAGATTTGTTTCCTAGAATCATAATATTGTCAAGATGCTCCTGCATTACATACAAAGGTTGTTTTATATGTTTAGTCTATTTTGAGTCTTTATGTTACATGAAATTTATATTTTAGATAAATGGTCATTGTCTTTGAACTATTGGAAAACACACTGTCCCTACACAGTTAGTTCGTTATGAAATTTTTTCTTTAACTTTTAAATTTTTGAGCAATTGAATCATACAATCCAAATGTTTTGAAACTGCTTTCATTGTATTGGAACCATTATTTATTTAGGTATGCATAAAAAAACAAGTTTAGCAAGCCACATAATATACAAGTGTACTCTATTTTTAAAAAAAAAATAAAATATAAAAATTTATGACATTGTTTGTTGTTCTCTTTTTTCCTGAGTATTAGCTTTGTTTATTTTCTTTATGTTGTTATCTATCATAACCAGTGCAAGAATCAAGCCTCGATTTGGATTTATAGAAGCCGACATACAAAATGTGTTTCTAATTAGATAATATTATTGTATCTACTGAATTTTTTGTTATCTTTCATTTCAGGCATTTTAGCTCCTGTTGTTCCAGTCATGCATTTCCATATGCCTATTGGAGAAACTACACATGCTGCTTTACAAAGAATAGGTACAATATCTTCAGTGAAAACATTATCTATATCTTCCACTTTTCTTGCTTCTTTTTTAGTGTTTCCATTACATTGACAATGTCTTTCTACTTAGAAAATGCAGTCATACATTCTAAAAAAGTTGTGTTGTATTTCATTTTAGGCATTTCAACACCTACTCCTCCAGTTGTATATAAGATGTCGCACTATTCATGAGCATAGGTCGCTAGTTGGTTAACCAAATACCACCATTATCTTTGATGCAATATTCTTGTTTGCATTGAAGAACTAAGTCTCCCATACAGGTTGTGAGAAAAAATGTTAAGGAGAATTAATAGAAAAGGGCCAAAGCGCATTTATTTGAACTACCATAATTATGCTCAATTCTTTAAAAATATATTTGGTGTATGGGAAAAAATGGGCATGGATGTTCAATATTACAATCTACAAATAGAGAGTGTAAATTTATGTGATTGGCCAATGTCTCTTTACCGAGAAATTTGAGACCTCTTCCTACGTGGATGCATTTGGAAGGTATGCATTCCACTAACTGTAATCATACACAAGCACAATATTATAGATGAGTTGAGCATGAGGTATATGAAATTCCTTAAGGGGTAATATCTAATTAGAAATCACATGGGTCTTGTGGAGGAATGGTTGCTGGCCATCTTAAAATTCAACCATATTGTCAGGTTTGAGATCCACCATGTCAGACTATCGTTTAGGCTGCTACATGTGTATCACAGGGTGCCAATGTTGTATGCTGTCAATTCCATGTAATACCCCGCCACACAACCCTAGAGGAAGTTTCAATTCACAAGAAAAGCGTACTAATTTTTTATTTTATTTAAAGTGAATTAAACATACATGTTCATCTACAATTGACAACATCCCCTAAGGCTACGTAACCGATATTAATTAAATTCCCATTAACATACATCATTTAAAAATCATTGCATTTAATTACTCAAGTAGTAGCATTCATTCAACATACATAAACAACAAGATAAGAAGATAAACATCCATAGCATAAATCCATTACATGAATATTTGATTACATCACTCATTCCCAGAATGAGGCAATAATACATAAGTGTTACAATTACAAAATTCCACCTCATAAATACAAGAGGGGTAAAACCAACTTATTACATTTTGAAATACAATAGTGCCAGAAAAGAAAACAAGATCCATGAGCTGTCCAACTAGATGTCTCGCCACCACGTACTGAAGATCAAGGGGGACCCAATGGTTTATGGTGCATGTTCCACCCAAACAAGTGGTACTCGAAGGCCCACCCCCAATGCTAGGAGATAGTAACCACAAAACATGGACAAGGATCTACTACCTCTAACCAAAGGCAGACTCATACTGACACATACTGACCCAACCAAACTCATGCACATTATAAATCTAACACTAACATGGTCACATTGCTTCCAGACATAAAATTAATCGAGTATGATAAAGAACTCATACACATAACACATAACTCAATGTTATCCTAGACAGAGTGTCATCACACAGTTAGACATGAGATCTCCTTTGGGCATTCTTCATAGGCTCCAGAGTTCTTGGTGACCTCTAACGAATCTTGGACCTCATACTTACTCATGCGGAATCGACTATCTCTCGTGAGGACAAAATAGTCGACCTTGCCATTCCAAGCCTTCCCACTCATCCCAAGTCTAAACGAGCCCTTGCATCTATGAGTGAGGTTAAGATATCTTGATTAATGTGAAGTGCATCCTAATCAACTAAGTACATTACTTTAATTATCACTTGATTAAATCACTTCTGAAAGTTACCTGGTTTAGCTCTTTGGGCTCCGGCCCCTAACAAAAGCAACTCTTCTAATGGATGACATGCTATACAAAAATAGACTCTGAGGGTAACTCAAGTTCTTACAGAACTTAACCAACGCAATCTCTCATATTCTAGGAGGTAGCAATTAAGGAAACCCACTCCAATACTTGGAGGAAACAAAACACATACAACACTACCCAAGGAAGAAACAAACGATTGACTTAACAAAGAATCAACCCATAACCTCTGGAAGACTTTACAAGTTAAAACACAAATCGTCCTTTCCCAAAATAATCAACACAAGGACATTTAATAACAAAATGCACAGACAATGAAATACACTATATTTGGATATCTTAATTCCATTTCCTATTTAATGCATCTCGCAGAAATTAAAATAATATCCTTCTAAATTTTCATTAAAACATAATAATCCCTTCCATTAAAATAAATATATTTTCTCTATCTAACTAACCATGCACACTATTCGTTTCAGTTTTAAATCAATAATTAAATACTTTGCATGCAAGCAAAAAAAAAAACCTTAAACAGAATATTAAATATATATATACTTAAATATATATGTTGCATACATTATTTATTTAAATACATATTTTATATTTATATTCAAAACTATATTTAAAAATAAAATCTACATTAAGCATTGATTATAACCTTCTATTTTACTAAAAATTACCACACTATAATATTAATTATTTCTGGTTATTATTCATACTTACATATCCATCTTCCAAAATATAAATATATATATCTATATATTAAATATTATATAATAATATATAATATTAAATTATATATACTATTTATATTAAATAAATTATAGAAAAGATATACAATTAAATGACATTCATTTAAGAAAATCTAAATGCGAATTAAATTTTGCAAAAAGAAAATGGACAATGGGCGGATGGTACCGTTGCCCCCATTTTACAGTCATCCGCCGACTGTACATAGTACATTGGCCGTCAGAGGTTTGGGGAGGCTGCACTCCCCATGGGACAGTGCATCCCCCCAAGTGGTGGGCGTACTGACCCATGGGCAGCGCGTCCTTCCCATGGGGAAGAGTGGGCAGTGGGGTCATGACCACCATCCACTGTGTAATTAAAATTTTATTTATAAAAAAATAAAACTTTATCTCCAATACAAAGTGCGTAAATTCGCACAGGCTACGTCTCTACAATTTTCGCGTACGACGTTTTTTCAAAAAGAATAATCATTTAAATCTTTAACAATAAAATAAATAAATATATTTATATGTTATGTGTATATATTTACCAGAATATAATACATATAATATATAAATATATATATTTACACAAAATAATTTTACTGGTAAAATTGAGAAAACTAAATAAAAATAACCACCTATAGGAAAATGAATAAAATTTTCCAAAATCCTTTCCTAAATTCATAGAGATTTAAAAACTGAATTCTTTTTAAACCATTCCTTTAAATTCCTAATAATACAAAAATAGGAAAACTATAAGGGATCTAGATTTCTCCATTAAGAATTTTCTATAGAGGATTTGTTTTCAAAACCAAATCTAATTGTTTTCTAAAGGGATAAAATTTCCTAAAAAATCCTACATGTGTTGCAGAATCTAAGGTTTAATTTAACAAATGATTCTTCAATTTTCCTTCATTAAAATAAATAAATTCTACAGACTATTTATTTACAATTTCACAGAGGAATTTTCACAGGGAATAACAAAACTTCCAAAATTTGAATAATAAATTTCTAATCTCCATTAATAATTTCTAATTCCAAATGAATTTAACAAACAAATTCTTTAAACAATAACTATTTTCTTTAAATAAATCAAGAACAAAATCACAGAATAAAACCTGAAGTTTGAAGCTACAGGAAAAAAATGATTTTCTGATGCAAGCCTCCTCCAAAGATCTCCCGAATTCTCTTCAATCGTGCGATGAATCCAATCCAAAAACTCATCCAATGTAAGAAAAATTTCCTCAAATCAATTCTACAATCAAAAATTTCTTCCAACCATTCCGAGTGCAATTTTTCACAAAAAATCTTCTCCAACTTGAAAAAGCTTTTTTTTTTTCTCTCTTCAAAAACTCTCCCATGAATGAATTTGCAACCAACTCCTCCTATTAATTAAACTCACCCTTGTGGCATAAATCAAAAATATCTTTAACAACCAAATCCACTTTTTATGCAAATCAAAAATTAAAATATCTAAATATTAATTAACTCCCACATTTTGAAAACTAACTTTGCTCTTAAAATAGAATTTCAAATTACTTTCAATATTCTTTACTTTTTATATAATATAAACCACATAAACCTTAATTAATTAATTTTAATTATTTAATAGATAAATTCAATCCTTTTTGGGAATAAATTTAATTAATTAAATAAATTAAATATAATTAAATTAAATTTTATTAATAAATTTAAATATAATTTCTAAACATAATTTTAATATTAATCTTAATTAATCATCACTTCTAACCAAAGCAATTATTCTAAAAATTGATTGAATAACACACACTTTTGAGAATCAAATAACATTAAAATAATGTAAACTATGACTCAACAACCAAAACTAACGACACACTAAGGCTAGGGCATAGACTTGACACATGTTACCTAGCTAGTATCTCCTGTTCAACTTAATCATCGGATCGACATGCTCAAACCCGTGGAACCAGGTGGAGTTGAAGTCATGTACCTGCAAACCTGAGAACCAAGTAAACAACATCATAAATATATCCAGCATATAATGCACACTGTGGAGAAGAAATTAAAGATTCACAGGGCACTCACATGCGAGTGATGCGAACCCATCCTCTTCACCAATACACTCATCAAAGACTGACATTAATATCATAATCAATAATCTCATATTAATATCTCATGTTAACACTACTAATATCATCAAACCGTTAAAGCATGTAAAACAATAATCAGATAAACACATCACACAATAATAGTTCTTCGCTCAATAAGTAGCAATCAAAACACCATAGCAAAATCTATCCAGTACCAAAGTAGTTGCAACCAAAAAAGCATAAAATAATCTGAATAAGAAGCAAAACTGGTGGGTATTACATTCTCCCCCCCAAAGACCAGGCTTACTCCTAGAAGCCTGCAAACAAGTAGGGATACAACTCCCTCATCCTAACTACATCCTCCCAGGTGGATGAAGCATCATCCGTGGGATCCCACTGAACTCTAACCTAATCAATATATCGCCCTCAAAGAGCAAGCATTCCGCGATGTGTTACGGCCACGGGCTCCAAAGCTAGCTGCCTGTCCTCTACCTGTAAAGAATTCTAATCAAGGATGTTAGAAACATCTGGATGATATGGCCGAAGACCTGAAACATAGAAAACATCATGAATACATGCTACACTAGGTGGGAAAGCAAGCTGGTAAGCAACTGGACCAATATTTTCTAGTATCTTAAAAGGTCCCACAAAGCGAGGCACCAACTTAGAACCCTTTTCATATTGGATTGGACTATTTCGTGGATGCACTCGCAAAAATACTTTGTCACCGACAGAAAACTAACGATCCACTCTATGCGCATCCACATACTTCTTCTACCTATCCTGTGTTGCTACCAGGTGCTCTCTAATCCGATCCACCTGCTACTCCATGTCCTACAACATCTCTGGACCCAATAATACTCTGTCCTCTAGTCGCTCCTGACTCAGAGGAGTACGATAGGGACGCCCATACAAAGCCTGAAAAGGTGCCATGCCAATGGAACTCTGGAAACTATTGTTATATGAAAACTCTACAAGATAGAGATAATCCTCCCATCGTGTCTATTGGTCCATAAAATACATGTGTAACATGTCTTCGAGGATTTGATTAACCCTCTCAGTCTGTCCATCTATCTCAGGGTGATATGCTGAACTGAAGTTCAACTGTGTCCCGATTGCATGCTGTAATGATGTCCAAAGAGCTGAAGTAAACATTGGATCCCTATCAAAAATAATCCGATGTGGAATATTGTGCAACCTCACAATATCCTCCATGAACACTCTAGCAACTGATGATGCATTATAGGAAGCGTGCATAGGCGAGAAGTGTGCTACCTTCGTCAACCTATCGACTGTCACCATAATAGCATCATGTCATCGTGAGGAGTTGGGTAAACCAAAAATAAAGTCCAATGAGATAATATCCCATTTCCACTCTGGTACAAGGTGTGGCTGAAGAAGTCCTGGTGGATGTTGGTGTTCAGCCTTCACTCACTAACACTCCAAACATCTCGCTACAAAGTATGCAATATCTCATTTCATCCCTGGCCAGAAATACAACTGGTGCAAATCTGTGTGCATCTTCTTCACCCCGAGATGGGCTGAATAGGGTGCACGATGTGCCTCGGTCAAAACCAAAGTGCGAAGGTCACCTATTGAGGGAACGTAAATATGCTCTGAATGCCTAAGTAAACCATCTGACTCAAGTGAATAACCTGTGAACCTGCCCTCAAGAGGTCTACCTGCCTCAATCTTTGCTCTCACATCCTGATACCAACTATCCGCTGGAAGAGTAGCAAGAATCTGACTCTATAAATCCACCATAAGAGTCAACTCGGATATCTCATGCCTACGTCTACTGAGTGCATCAGCTATGACGTTCTCTTTCCATTGAATATAATTCACCTTGAAGTCATACTCATAGATAAACTCCATCCAATGCCTCTGTCTAGCATTAAGGTTCGGCTAAGTTAAAATGTACTAAAGGCTCCTGTGATCACTATGTAGCTCAAATTTGTGCCCAAAAAGAAAGTATCTCCATCTAGTCAATGCATGGACTACTACCGCTAACTCAAGATCATGTGTGGGATAATTCATTTCATGATCCTTAAACCTCCACGCCTCATAAGCTATAACTTGACCCTCCTGCATCAAGACTGCTCCTAAGCCCTCTAAGTATGCATCTATACAAACTACAAAATATCCTATGGGATCAGGTATCGCTAAAATCGGTGCACTGGTCAGTTTGTCCTTAAGAACCTAAAAGGCCGACTCACACTGCTCTGACCATCCAAACCTCTTCCCTTTCCTCTGAAGAGAAGTGATAGGATGTCCTATCCTAGAAAAGCTCTAAAAAAATCTCCTGTAATATCCTACAAGTCCCATAAAACTATGGATCTTTGCCACATTTAAGGGCACAAGCCAATCAGGAATAGCTTGGATCTTTGAAGGATCCCCAAATATACCCTCCCCTGAGATCAGATGACCAAGATACTTGATCTCAGTCTTGAAGAACTCGCATTTCAACAAGTTGGCATAAAGTTGGTTTTTTCACAAACACTGCATTACCTATCGCAAATGCTCCTCATGTTCCTAAACTCGTAGTGACCATACCACGTTCGAAATGCCATCTTATGAATATCAGAGTAAAAAACATGGAGTTGATGGTATCTTGACTTAAGATTTATCTTCGAAAAGATGGTAGCACCCTTGACTTGGTCAAATAAGTCATCAATTTTTGGAAGTGGATAACGATTCTTGATCGTCACTTTGTTCAACTATCGGTAATCAATGCACAACCAAAGTGAGCCATCCTTCTTCTTCAGGAAGATGACAGGTGCTCCCCAAGGAGAAAAACTAGGACGAATGAACCCCTTCTCTAGCAACTCCTCCAATTGCAAGTGAAGCTCTTTCAGCTCCTAAGTAGTCATACGGTAAGGAGCTCGTGAAATAGGCTCTGATCCAAGTATTAAGTCAATCTTAAAATCTATATCTCTCCGGGGTGGCATCCCTAGAATGTCATCTGGAAAAAAATTTGTAATCTCTTGGAGAATGGGATGACTATCAAGAGATACCTTCTCCTCTCCATCTCCTAATCCCAAGTCCTCCACTGTAATTGCAAACAATTGACATCCGCGGCGAACACATCTCCTCAACTGCATAGCTGAGATAATCCTCAAAGATATCAGTCTTTGAACTCCTATAATATCCACCTCACCACCAAGTGCATTAATACACCAAATCGACTTATGTCGACAATCAATAACTGCTCGATGAGACTTTAACTAATCCATACCTAAGACAATATCATAGGATCCCAATGGTATAACCATAAGATCCAAGGTAGTAAGGAGTGGTCCAATCTCCAACCTATAGTCAAGTACTACTGAATGTGATGCAACTTTCGCACTAGACGCTAACTCGACCTGCCACCTATCGGTTTGCCTTATGGCCCCCAGTCTACAACGTGACACTACAAAAGAAGAAATGAAGGAGTCGGATGCTCCTGAATCAAATAGAATAGTAACAGGGTTACCCAATAACATACCATAAGTCTCAACTATGGTACCCTGGTGCTCAGTCTCATGGTTATCAGTCTCTACAAACACATGATGGCCTCAACCAGCATCTCCCACTGTCAGCTCTAACACCGCTGGTCTCTATGTGAATCCTGACGTGCCCTTATTGGGACACATCCTAGCAATATGGCCCTACTGACCACAAGAGAATCAACCTATGCCTCTACCATATCCTCCACCTCCTATGGGTGCACTAGACTGTTGTGCATTGCCTCCAAAAGTGGACTGGGTGCTCTGAGCGGGTTGCTTAGAGTTGAAACACTTCATGCACCTCCAGTTCCTAGCACCCTACCTCTACTAGAAACCTTTTTGTTTCCCCTGAAATGATTGTTGTTGACTGCCCTGTGCTGATCCCTGTTGTGTCTTAGGAGGCACAACCCCCTGAATCTATCCCCCTTGAGCACTAGTCCTTGCTCCTGAACCACTACCAATAACAACACCTGTATAGCCTCCCAGTGCCATAGTCAAGTTCTCCTCCACCAGTTGTGCCTTCTCCATAGCTATCTCCATAGACTTGGGCTCAAAAAAAGACACATCACCACTAATACGGGTGTTCAAGCCCCTAATGAAATGCTACACAAGCATCCCCTCATCATCCCCTATTCCTGCGAACTGTTTAAGTTCGTAGAATCGCCTCTCGTATTGATCTACCATCATGGATAACTATCGTATGGCATAGAACTCATCACCCCTATATTGACGCCAATGATCAGAGAGAAAGAAGGCTCTTAACCGCTCAAGAAAGATCTCCCAAGAAACTGAACTCATGTCAATATGGAGCTTCTTCTCCTCAAGTCTCCACCAAGTGGCTAGGAATCCTCAGAGGTGTATAACAGTGCACTGCACTCTAGTATTACTATCAAAAGGGTGCATGGAAAAACATCGGTCCAAACCTATCAACCAATTTTCAGCCTCTAAACCGGTACCTAATCCGTCAAATCGAGGTGGATCAGAGCGTATCAAATCTCTCATATAGGATGATGCTAACATCTCCTTCTATACTGTAGCTATCCTCACCGTAGGTTTAAGCTCAGGTACTACCTCTCTCAAACCCAATAATGCCAAAGCCTCCTCGAGGGCTCTACGTGCAGCTTCGACCCTAGGAGGATCTAGCTGTCCACCACCACCTCTTGGATCATTCTATGAGGCCTAATGTTCCTCCTACTCTGGTATAGGTATGACACGAGGTTGCGATTCATGCCGAATCTCCTCTCGACTGCCTACTAGACCACATCCTCATCCTCTCCCTAATCTGCGTCTAGGAGGCATACTCCTGCATAGACACAAAAGGATTTTAAACAAGGTACTCTTGAAAACCTATGCAACTAAGCTTAATGGGTACATCATAATCCTAGAGCACTCAGTGTTTAAACCTTGGCTCTGATACCATGTGTAATGCCCCGCCACACAACCCTAGAGGAAGTTTCAATTAAAAATAAAAGCGTACTAATTTTTTTTTATTTAAATTGAATCAAACATACATGCTCATCTACAATTGACAACATCCCCTAATACTACATAATCAAGATTACTTAAATCCCCATTAACATACATCATTTAACAATCATTGCATTTAATTACTCAAGTTGTAGAATTCATTCAACATACATAAACAACAAGATAAGAAGATAAAAATCCATAGCATAAATCCATTACATGAGTATTTGATTACATCACACATTCCCAGAATGAGGCAATAATAGATAAGTGTTACAATTACAAAATTTCCACCTCATAAATACAAGAGGGGTAAAACCAATTTATTACATTTGAAATCAATAGTGCAAGAAAAGAAAACAAGATTCGCGAGCTGTCCAACTGGATATCTTGCCACCACGTACTGAAGATCAAGGGGGACCCAATGGTTTATGGTGCATGTTCCACCCAACCAAGTGGTACCTGAAGGCCCACCCCCCATGCTAAGAGATAGTAACCATGAAACATGGACAAGGATCTACTACCTCTAACCAAATGCAGACTCATACTAACACATACTGAATCAACCAAACTCATGCACAATATAAGTCTAACACTAACATGGTCACATTGCTTCCAGACATAAAATTAATCGAGTATGATAAAGAACTCATACACATAACACATAACTCAATGTTATCCTAGACAGAGTTTCATCACAAAGTTAGACATGAGATCTCCTCTGGGCATTCTTCATAAGCTTCGAAGTTCCTGGTGACCTCTAACGAATCTCGACCCTCATACTTACTCATGTGGAATTGACTATCTCTCGTGAGGACAAAATAGTTGACCTTGCCATTCCAGGCCTTCCCACTCATCCCAAGTCTAAACGATCCCTTGCACCTATGAGTGAGTTTAAGATATCTTGATTAATGTGAAGTGCATCCTAATCAACTAAGTACATTACTTTAATTAACACTTGATTAAATCAATTCTGAAGGTTACCTGGTTTACCTCTTTGGGCTTCAACCCCTAACAAAAGCCACTCTTCTAATGGATAACACACTACACAAAAATAAACTCCAAGGGTAACTTACTGAACTTAAATAACGCAATCTCTCCTATTCTAGGAGGCAATTATAAGGAAACTCGCTCCTAACACTTTGGAGGAAACAAACACATAAAGCACTACCCAAGGTAAACACGAATGGTTGACTTAACAAAGAAACAACCCACATCCTTTGGAAGACTTACAATTAAGAACATAATTCACCCTTTTCCCAAGTAACCAACATAAATAAATTTAATATCAAAATGCACTGGCAAGGAAATACACTATTTTCGGATATCTTAAATCGATTTCCCTATTGAATGCTTCTCGCAAAAAATAAAATAATAACCTTCCAAATTTTCATTAAAACATATAAATCCCTTTCATTAAAATAAATATCTTTTCCTATCTATTTAACCATGCACACTATTCATTTCAATTTAAATCATTAGTTAAATATTTTGCATGCAACCAAAATGCCTAAAACAGAATATCAAATATATATATATTAAAATGAACTACATTAAACATTGATTATAAATCTTCTATTTTTCTAAAAATAACCAAACTATTAAACTCATTATTTCTTAATAAAACCCATCCTTAAATATACATTTTCCAATATATAAATATATATATATTAAATATTATGTATTAATATATAATATTAAATATATATACTATTTATATTAAAAAACATAAAAAAAAATACTAATTAAATAAAAACTTAAATGAAAATTTAAATACGAATTTAAAATTCGCATTAAATAGAACAATCCCCAAAATCCATCGATTTCTGGATGGGCGCGCAAGAAAGGACACTGAGTGTCTATTAACAAAATTAATAAAGAACAAAAAATATATGATAGTGGGGCACCGACGGTACCTTGTACCGGCTGGCCACATCCACATGTAGGGAATGGGGCAGTGCTTCCCATGGGATAACACATCCCCCTATAAGGTGGGCATGCTGTCACATGGGCAATGCCTCTCCCCACCTTAGTACAGTATGGTGGACGGTGGGGCTTTGAATCCCACCTCCACTTTGTTCTCACAAGACTTTAAGCAAATAAAAAATTTTAAAAAATAAAATTGCAATTAATATTAATTTCGATTTCTTATAGCGATGAAATTTAAATTTCGTGCATGGTGATTTGATAAAAGAAATAAATTTAATCTTTAACCATATAATAAATATATATATTTATATATTATGTGTATATATATTCGAGAATATAATACATATAATGTATAAATATATATATATATTTACAGAGAATAATTTTACTGGTAAATTTGGGCAAATTATTCAGAAATAGCCATCTATAGGAAAAGATATTCTATTCTCCAAAAACCTTTCTTAAATTCATAGAGATTTAAAAACTGAATTCTTTTAAAACCTTTCCTTTAAATTTTAAATAATACAAAAATAGGGAAACTAAAATGGATCTAGATTGTTTTCTACAGAGGATTTATTTTCAATAATAAACATAATTAATTTCTACAGGGATTAAATTTCCTACAACATCCTACATGTGTTGCACAATCTAAGGTTTAATTTAACAAATGTTTCTACAATTTTCCTCCATTAAATTAAATAAATTCTACACACTATTTATTTACAATTTCACAGAGGAATTTTCACAGGGAATAACAAAATTTCCAAAATCTAAATAATAAATTTCTAATCTCCAAAAATAATCTCTATTCCCAATGAATTTAATAAACAAATTCTTTAATCAATATCGATTTCCCTTAAACAAATCAAGAACAAAACCATAGAATAAAACCTGTAGTTTGAAGCTACAGGAAAAGATGATTTTCTGATGCAAGCATCCTCCAAAGATCTCCTGAATTCTCTTCAACCATGCAATGAATCCAATCCAAAAGCTCAACCAATGTAAGCAAAATTTTCTCAAATCAATTCTACAATCAAAAAATTCTTCCAACCATTCCGTGTGCAATTTTTCACAAAAAATCCTCTCCAACCTGAAAAAGCTTTTTTTTTTTTTTTCTCTTCAAAAACTCTCCCACTAATGAATTTGCAACCAATTCCTCCTATTAATTAAACTCGCCCTTGTGGCATAAATCAAAAATATCTTTAACAACCAAATCCATTTTTTATGCAAATCAAAAATTAAAATATCTAAATATTAATTAACTCCCACATTTTGAAAACTAACTTTGCTCTTAAAATACAATTTCAAATTACTTTCAATTTTCTTTTCTTTTTATATAATATAAACCACATAAAACTTAATTAATTAATTTTAATTATTTCATAGATAAATTCAATCCTTTTTGGGACTCAATTTAATTAATTAAATAAATTGAATAAATTAAATTTTATTAATAAATTTAAATATAACTTCTAAACATAATTTTAATATTAATCTTAATAAATAATCACTTCTAACCAAAGCAATTATTCTAAAAATTGATTTAATAACACACACTTTTCATAATCAAATAACATTAAAATAAGGTAAACTATGACTCAACAACCAAAACTGACGACACACTAAGGCTAGGGCGTAGAGTTGACACATGTTATCTAGCTACTATCTCCTGTTCAACTTAACTATTGGATCGACATGCTCAAATTTGTGGAACGAGGTGGAGTCGATGTTATGTACCTGCAAACTTGAGAACCAAGTAAACAACATCATAAATATATCCAACATATAATACACACCGTGAAGAAGAAATCATGGATTTGTAGGGCACTTGCAAGCGAGTGATGTGAACCTATCCTCTTCACCAATACACTCATCAAAGACTGACATTAACATCATAATCAATAATCTCATATTAATATCTCATGTTAACACTGCTAACATCATCAAACCATTAAAGAATGTAAAACAATAATCAGATAAACACATCACACAATAATAGTTCATCGCTCAATAAGTAGCAATCAAAACACCATAAAAAAATGTATCTAGTATCAAAGTAGCTACAACCAACAAAGCATAAAACAATCTGAACAAGAAGCAAAACGGAGGGGTATTACAATTCATTTCAAAAGGAGGCTTAGATGACTTTTATTTCTTGCCCTTTACAGTAATCCAACCCTCTTCCACTTGTGCTGCCTTATCAAGCCAAGCCAGCACACCATTCTCCTGAAGAAGAATTCCTACAGCCGCTGTCTTAGAGATTTGATCCGTGTTCCTCCCTACAGGCATGGCCAAATTAGGAGAACCACTCAAAATGATAGCCGAAGCACTATCACCAAAAGTGGCAGCCATAGGCCCAATCTCTTTCTCTTTAGGGGTTTCAACATTGTCGTCTTGCATAGCATCAACAACCCATCCATTAGATACATCCAAAGAGGATGCCCCAAGGCCCTGTGATTCCAAAGCAACCACCTCCAAAAAACTCCTAGGTTGCTCAATTTTCTTCTCAATCGTATAATGTTCTTGAGAAGCACCTTTCCACCATGTAGCCTTCATGGCTTTTTCTCAAAATCACATTATGCAGCAACATGACCTGTTTTAAAACATCTTCTACATCGAAAGTGAATCCCATTTCCATAATTATTCTAAGGAGGGGATTGAGAAATTGATCATGTTCCAATAGTTCTGATAGTATTTGTTGATTTAATGTTCAATATTTTTAATAGTAGATATAAAACTAGTAGTGGTGACTTTAAAGTTATTAGTGTTGATTATGAATACTTATAATTGAATAAAATGTGTTCTTTAAATTTAAATAGAAAAAAATGATGTGATGTCAAAATAGGGCACAAACAACATACAATTTAATGCATAGTTATGGGTCTTTCCTTTTTGGGATCCTTTTGAATACTTGAACAAAAAGTATGTTGATATGACAACATATTTGATAATGTGGATCTCAGAAATTAATAGTTAATAGATTTTAATAGATTCCTTGCCAAATAAGTTACTATAAAATTTTTAAAATGATTTGAAATTATAGTATGATTTTAGAGACTCAACATTACAATATCCTCTACCCTACTCTTGAACATGTATTTAATGGCTCTAGGAAAATTCATCGCTAGCAATTCACCACAAAAAATTCACCACCAACAATTTACCGTCGAAAAATTCATCATCATGACAAATTCATCTGAAGGAAAATTCACCACCAGCAATTCATCATCGCGAAAAATTCATCACATTAAAAATTTGCGGTGAATTTTGGAAAAAAAATTGTGGCAGTAAATTGTTGGTGGTGAATTTTTCCACGGTGAATTGTTGAGGGTGAATTTTCTGATAGTGAATTACTGATGGTGAATTTACCTGATGTAGTATTTAATAGATACAATAAAAAAAACTAGAATGTATATGCACCATCTCATACAATATTTTAACAAGGAAATTTGTGCAACTGTATGGCAATTCGATAATGATTTTTGTTCAAGCCTTTAAAAAAATGAAAAATGAAGTAGAATTTTTTAGAAGCAGGTGATTTGAGATACAAGATCAAATTTCCTAAACTAGCACAAACTTGATGTCAATTTTTTTTTTTATAGAATGGTATACATAGTCTGAGCTCTATGAAAATGCACTCGAAGATATCTGGATTGTCTACACCTTAGAATTTTGAAAATTTGCATCGTCTCTTTCCATAATAAAAATATTTTTTTTCTCTAAAGATCTAGTCCAATTGACTTCCCCTATCGAAAAACTCCCCGCACTAACTAAACATGATATAGAGGATTTAGATTTTAGAGAGCTTGGAGGAGTGCATTCAAATCAGAAAAATATGATGGAATTGGAATTTTAGTGGTAAAAGATTAGATCCCCAATCCCTAAAAGAAATGATCCTTAAATGAAGTTAGTCTCGACCAATCTAATGCAATGCATGAATATATGCACACAATAATCCAATCATCCTAGAATGGAATGGTCTATTAAATAACAAATTTGATAATTATACAATTTTATGATTATCATAATAAATGAGGAGTGTAAGATGACTTAACTCTATGATCAATTTGATAGAGGTGTTGGACATTCTTGATGTTCACTTTATTTGAGGACATATTTGTTGACGGTTATAGAATAATGATTAAGAATTCTAATTTTCTAATAAATTTAACAAATCAAAATATTTTATGGTGTTCTATTTGTTTGAATTAGAGTACTTTTTATTCACATGACTTTTTAGTTTGTATATGACAAGGAAAATTATGAGTGTTATGCCAAATCATATAAAGAAGTTGATTTAACAATTGAATCAATATCAAAAAGATTGCAAGCAAGACTTTAGATGAAGATTCTTTACACCTTTTAAGCACCGATTACATATGTTTTATTATTAATTGCTCATTTAATGCTCTAGAATGAGAGATAGGTATGATGAGATGTTATGTTTGGATGTTCTAAACAAATACAAGCGAATGTATTGAATGTCTTTAAATACTAGCACATGATATCAAACTTTGTAAACATATATTTTGTTGACTTTAGGTGGGAAAGATAATTTGGGTAGCTAGCCAATTTTGAATTTATACAATTAGGTGGGTCAATTCACTCTCACAAGGATGACTTCATAATCATAGACACAAGTTGGATCATGATAGAAAATAACTATCTTAGAATTAGTGCATGTATGGGCATGATTAACAAACAAATAGGTTGAGGTATGGTGGTATGCATATATAGGGATAACATAGCTATATACATAAAATTGTGTTCAAATAGTGAAATTTGCATAATAATAGAAAATTTGATAATGAAATTTTTCATGTCAAACAACAAAAAGAAAAGAAAAGAAAGCAAAACGTTATCAGACAAGTGACTAAACCCCTCACTTTAGATTATAGAACTTATGAACTAGCAAGAGATGGATTATTTTGTGAAAGAATATTCGGGCCTAAGAAAAGGGGAGTTTGTGCTTGTGTAAAACCTCGAATAATGGAAAATGAGAAGGAAAAGATTTTTTGTACTCGATGTGGAATTGAACTTGTTGATCTTCGAATTCAAAGATATCGAATGGGATAGATTAAATTGGCATGTCCAATTGTTCATATTTAGTATTTCAAATGAATTCTACTTTTTAGATCTATAATAGAAAATAATTATCTTAAAATTACTGCATGGATTGTGTTTAAATAGTGAAATTTGCACAATTATAAATAATTTGATAATGAGTCTTTTTAAAAAAAAAAAACAAAACGATATGAACTTTACTTTTTAGATCTAATACTAGATCGAATCGCCTAAAGTTCCCGAAAACTTATTCTTAAAATATTTTATGGAACAACGTACACTCGAGCTTTAGGGAATGCATTCGAAGCTCTCTGGGTTGAAATTGTATCTTCACACTTTTGGCAATTTGCGCCGTCTCTTTCCATAACCCAAAAAAAAAAAATGCTTTAAAGATCTGTTACAATCGACTTAGCATAGAATTTAGATCTAAGAGAGCTTGAATTACATTCCAATGAGCTCGCAGTTTATAGAAAATCTGTGTGCATTCTTTCCCTTTCCATCTAAATTTATATATATAACCAAGATTCTGAATCTTTCAGATTGTTCGATCTAATAGATGTCATTAAAATTCTTTCATGCAACAAAAGAAGTACAGCGTTCGGTGGAAACTAAAACTTGAGCAGAGAACAGCATCTACAAACTCATAATTTATACCATTCACAGCTAAATTTTAGAACAGATGGCTGAAAACAAAAGTATTATTGCTAATACATTACAAAGAAAAAACTAAACATCAGTTGAACACATGGGGAATTTATATGCTTGGACATAATTACAATAAAGCCCATTTTGGGATCTGGCTGTCCAAGATCTAAACAAAAAATTTGGAAGAATGGGTCTACGTTAATACCCACTGTAAATACAGAGCTTGCCAAGAAATCTACTACATCAAAACTCTGGCAGCCAAATGGTATTGTCATTTTCCCAGTGAAAATCCACTCCGCTTTTATTGATTAAAAGCTACAGTGCTGAGCCTATCTCTTCTGCATCAAAGCAATCAGTGAATTCAGACGTGGGCTTCAACCTCCTCTCTTTCAGATTTCTCCCCCAATCCACAAGATATTGAGTTGTTTTTCTCAACTTCTCTGCCTCCTTGATCTGCCATATTATACCAACCTATCTGTGGATTAGTCTGAATGGGTTCTGCATTAGATGGTATTGCAGAAACATTGCTGTTGTGATTGGGAGATGCAGCTACAAATGGGTCCCACCCAAAGATAGAAAAATCATCAACACTAAAACAATCATTATCAATTTCAGTTGGATTCAGCAGACCATTCCTAAGACATAGATCTTGGTTCTTGGAAATACAATCTGCATAAAACTGAGGTGGGCTGAAGAAAAGATTTTGAGAGCTGCAGATAGGTTGATTGCAAGTGGGCTTATCATACCATTGCTTTGACCGAAAAGCTTCTAGAATGCATTCTCTAATAAGACACCTCATTCTCTGTCCTGCAATTGGCATTTGTATGAATGGACTCTTCCTCTTTGTTGTGTTGAAGATCTTCTTCTGGGCAGAACGAGTGTATCTACGGGCACCCACAGTAAAATGTTTTTGGCAGCTGTGACATAAAAAACGAGGCTGAATGGATCTGCAGTGGTGCATATTGTTCAAATAGCGGAAGGTACAACTCTCAGCAGAGTTACAGGAAGGGCAGAGAGGAGGCCTACATGATCTGAATATCTCACCTATGCATTTCATCCCTTCTTCTTGCAGTGCAGAAGTGGGAACGTCCAAACTTAGTGTTATAAGATTCAAAGCATCTTGGCAATTGAGCTCTTGGGCATTGAATTTCTGAAGCAAGCCATACAGTGCATCCATTATTGAACTGGTCTCAAAGCTGAATACTGTTGCAAAATATACAGGTTTTGGCTTCTTACTTCAATCCTTCAGGTACATTAAGTTGCATCTTGTAATTTATCTGCTTGTCTGAATTATTGTTCTCAACTATAAATAGTCTTTTGTAGGGCTAACAGTTACAAATATTTGCTTTATTTCCTGATAGAAAAGGAACAGAAGTTCCTTAACGGGAATATTTCTATTTTAAGAGGATAAGTCATAGAATGTTATCTAACGGGTATATATTGTACTCGTATCTCCGTTAAACTATGACTTAACCTCTAGTTTACGGTAGAAAATCATATATATTTTACGTTAATCAACGGTCTGATAAAGAAACAAACTTCTGGCGGGCAAATCATCACTATGTCTGTTTAAACAAATCGGCACGTTTCAAATTTCTAAATTAGATTTTGATAGATGTAAGAGATAAGTTTTACAATTTATGGTATGTATAGTAAAAATATTATATTTTTAATAATGTGAGGAAATATTCATTCTAATAATGTATGATAATGAATGAAATTGATAAATGTATTAAACGTTCCTTTAATAAATTTAATAGAATAGCTTGATGTATTAGATTAAGAAATGTTATTCATAATAATTATTTAGTATTATATTTTATTGATGATAAAAAGTATCAGTATTTATAAATATATTTGTTATTTATTAAACAAAGTAAATAGATTTATAGTCAACAATAAAATATGGTATTATTTTAAGGTATTTTATTCAAAAAATGAAATGAACAAGATGAAAATTATTATTTTATGGGTTTCAAGCATTTATTTTGAAAATGGAGAGATGTTGGCTTCTTTATTCATTTTCATAACTACATGTCTCATGTTATAGTTTATCTTTGTGTTTGAATTATTTTCTCATCATAAATATTTTTTAGGGTTGACATTTACAAAGATATAAGTTTTCTTTTGCTTTATTTTTTAAGAAAAAGCTCAAAAATTCCCTAATGGGAATATTTTAAGATAATAGAATATTTTATACTTATTCCAATTCAATTGTTAGGCCATGGGATGATGCACGTGCACAACAAACTTATAGATTGAAACTTGATGGTCACTTCTATAATGTTTTGGAAGCTTATAGAACTATATAGGATAATGCTTTGCAAGTACTTTAAATAAAAGAAATGCCTTAAATTATAAATAATATATTTGAGTGGCTCAAAAATTTGACTGGTTCAAATTGATAATGGAAGTGTGGGGAAAAAGTGGGAGGTTAAAATATTTTAACAAATCAATAATGAAATTCTAGTTTTTTTTTTAATTTGGGCTCTATATTTTAAGATGATAAGTCATAGAATGTTCACCACTAGTTCTAAAACAACAAATCGTCCACCATGAAACCACTGTGCATCCCAAAACTACTAATAGAAATTTGAAACTACCTATTCCTTATTAAAAAGTGATCTTGAAGGGCGGATGCAAGGGGTATATTTCCTTTACCTCAAATATTGTAATTTTGTTGCTTCCATTAGATGATGCCCATGCACAATAAGCTTGATAGTCATATCTATAGAGGAGCGTTTTATAGGATTATACAACTATATAGGATAATGCACTATGCATAGTTTTGCAAGCTTATAAATTATATATATAAATTAAAATAAAATCGGTCTTAAATTATAGAGGAAACAAATTTGAGTGAAAAAATTAATGAAAATTTAGAGAGAAAGTGGGAGGTTAAAGATTTTTTTTCTTCTTTGAGGTTTCATATATCATGATTTCATATATAAATTTTTTTTTGAGAAAAAGGCAAAAGCCTATATATTATATTAATACTTATAAATAATTACAACATATGATATAATATAGCTGAATATAACCAACTGCTAGATCTATCTTCCTTCCTGAAGGAATAGGCAGAGATAATAATTTTTTATTTATTTATCAAATATTTCTAGAACAGTATATTAACATTTGCTACTACAGAGCAATATATTTTATTTTTCCCACTCTACACAATTTACAACCACATCACACCTATTTAACAAAAATTCACAACTAGACTAATTAATTATAATAATAATGACAATTAAATTATGTCATCAAAACATATTAAAAACATTGTCCCTAAATATTAAAAACATGTCCGCTAATTTAGATATTTGCCAGCTTGCAAGTCACATCAACTATTGTCAAAAAGGACATAACTGCTCTACCGTGGATGAGAGAGAGAGAGGACATGGTATCGCAGTGATGTTGTGAGTCAACTGCCCAACCGCGAGAGAATCTGGAGAGGTCGCGGTGGCTGCAGTAACCGAGCTCCAATGGTTGGCCCATGTTATCGTGCCGAGTCAGATAGTGAGCTACGGTGTGGTGGTGACCACCACGCCACCGCGAGAAGTCTAGAAGTTAACTGTGGGTTGACAATAACCATGAGGTAGCAGTTAACCGCTCAACCGCAAGCAAGATTCGGTGAGGCCATGGTAATGCGGGGAACAATGAGGGTGGTAACCGTGAGACCGCAAATATAGCGAAGGAGGGTTGTGGTATTGCGGTGGACATCATGGTACCGTGAGCCAATGTGACTAATGGCACAGGGGCAAAGTAGAGGCTAGTAACTGGCATGGGAGTTGGGTGAATTCCCAACACTCCCCCATGAACACAGCTTCCACCATCCTTAATGTCTAGTCACATTCTTTGATAGATGAATGAATCTTTGCCTAGTGCCTTTGTAAGAATGTCCACCTATTGTTCCTTTGACCTACAAAAAACCAAGTTGATTTCACCATTTTTGACCAGCTCCCAGATGAAATGAAAATGTGTATCTATATGCTTGCTTTGCTTATGGAATACTGGATTTTTTGATAAAGAAATGGTTGAATTGTTGTCGCAGAAAATATTTGTAAGCTCAACCTATTCAATCTGAATCTCTTTCAAAATTCTTCTCATCCACACTGCTTGGCAAGATGCGCTAGTGGCTGCAACATATTCAGCTTTAGCTGAAGACAATGTAACTATTGGCTATTGTTTAGACCCCCAGGAGATAACTCCACTGCCAAAATGAAAGATATATCCTGACATGCTCTTTCTATCATCAATACTGCCAGCATAGTCACTATCTGTATAGCCAATTAATTTGAATTCACTCGAGCTGGAGTATTGGATTCCATAATTTATGGTTCCACTGATATATCTTAAAATTCGCTTCCCAGCCTTCCAGTGAGTATCTTTTGGTGTTTCCATGAATCTAGATATTAAAAACTAACTGAAAACATGATGTGTGGCCTTGTGGCTATCAGATACATTAAGCTTCAAACAAGTTGTTTGTACAGGGTCAAATTCACATCTGAACCTTTATCTTTCTTGCTCAGCTTCAGACTAGTTACCATTGGAGTAGGAGCAGATTTGCAATTTAACATATTAAATATTTTTAAAACATCATTTGCATATTTAGTCTAACAAATAAAAATTCCATTGTCATCTTATTTAACTTCAATTCCTAGAAAATATCTCATCAGACGTAAGTCTGTCATCTCAAACTCTTTCATCATTTCTCCTTTGAAAAAATCAACTGATAGATTTCCAGTCAAAATTAAATCATCAACATACAAGAAAATAATCAAGATTTTACCTTCTTCATTCATCTTGGTATACAATGTTGGTTCACTGTAGCATCTGGTAAATCCATTGTGTGTGAAATAATTATCTATTATGCTATACCAAGCTCTTGGGGCTTGCTTCAAACCATATATTGCCTTCTTCAGCTTGTAAACTTTGTTTTCTTGTCCCAATATTTCATATCCAGGTGGTTGTTCAATATATAAATTTTGTTCAACATAACCATTGAGAAACAATGATTTAACATCCATCTGGTGAACTAGCCATCTGTTATGTGCTGCTATGGCCAAAATCATTCTGACTGTGTCAAGGCGTGCTACAGGTGCAAAATTTTCAGTGTATTCAATTTTAGGTTGTTGTGCATAACCTTTTACAACCAATCTTGCTTTATACTTCCGCACTTCACCATTTGCATTGAGTTTTGTCTTATAAATCCATTTGACTCCAATTACATCTTTGTCTTTTGGAAGACTCTGCAACTCCCATGTCTGATTGTTTTCAATTGAATCTATCTCATCATCCATTGTTGTTATCCACTTATCTTATTTGATTGCATCTTCATAATGGATTGGATCTTCAACTTGAGAATAAAAGGAAAATAGTGTAAACTATTGTGTAATTATCCTCACCTTCATTCTAATTATAAATATCACTAATGTTTCTGATTTTCTATCTCCTCATGCTTGCTAGTGTTGGGTTTGATAGATCACTTGAATCTACATAATGTGGACTTGAAGGTCCTGCGCCAAAAGTTCTTGTTGTAGTTGGCGTTTGTAGTCCTCTTGTTGCTTCTCTTACATTGTTGGATAGTGTCATTTGTTGACCACTTGCTTGAGCTTGAACTGGTACAACAATAGGAATGTTTGCTGGTACAAAAATTTCATTTTCTTCTTGAAGGATATTGACTGTTACATTAACAGTTCTTTCTATATTTCCATCCCATGATTCATCTTCAACAAATTGAACATCTATGCTAATTATAACCTTCCTAGTTGTTGGATTGAATAGTTTATGGGTATGTGCAGGATCATGATGAGCCAAAAAGTGGCGATATGTAAGCCATATGATGGCTCATGTGGATGACGACTTTTTTTTTACCCAAAATTGATGAAACAAAATGGGTTTTTAGAGGAGATTCTCAGCTTTCCACCAATATAAATTATGCTTTATTTTGAATATAATAAATAATTATTATTTATTTTCTATTAGATTTATGAATAAAGTCCTGATTGATAGGCTAATTGAAAAACATCTATAACATTCAAACGGTATCAGTTTTTTTTTAATCCAAAACATGCGTCACATTTTATGCTTCGCATACTATAGGATTAAAAAAAAAATGAATTTCATGAATTTTTGACCAAGTTAAGGTTGTTAGACAAACGAGCTTTTATATTTTTTAAAAGTTGTAATAAAAAATTCATAATTAATTATTTACTTGGAAAAAAAATTATAAAAAAATATGCATCAGATAAGGACATGAGTCCTCTACTTATATCTAAAATATTATAAAAAAATATTATAATTTTATTGTGGTTAGGGTGGTCAGACAGACACCTACTTCTTATGTTTACCCTGAAATTTTAATACTTTTGCATTGAAATTTCAAATTTTCACCAAATAGATTTTTTTTTTTTAAATAAAGGTCTAGTAGTTTAGAAACTACATTCAATTTTCTAGAGATTCTATTTTTAAACTTTTTTGAAATAATATAGATAACTTATTCAAATTTTTACATCAATTTGTCTAACTCTGATTTTCTGTCTTTTTATTGCCACTTAAGGGCCTGTTTTTTCCATGATGATCCTTCACATACCCTTATATGCTTTGGATTCATCACTGTAACCAACAAAATAACATTTCTCTCCTTTATTGTCAAGTTTTCTTCTCAACTCATCAGGTACATGTGCATATGAGACACATCCAAAAACTCTCATGTGATATACATTATATTTTTTACCAGTCCAAGCTTCCTCAGGAATAATATTCATCACACTTTTTGTTGGGCATCTATTCATGATGTATGCTGCAAAAGATACAGCTTCACCCCATAACTCATTTCTTAAATTCTTGGCCTTTAGCATGCTACTAGCCATCTCCATTATGGTTTTATTTTTCCTCTCAGCTACACCATTCTGTTGAGGTGTGTATCTTGTTGTGAACTGCTTGTATATACCATGATCTTTGCAGAAATTTAAAAACTCTCTTGAGACATATTCTCCTCCTCTATCAGTTCTCAACACATTGATAAAATGACCACTCTGTTTTTGAGCAAGAGACTTGAACTGATGAAAGAAATCAAACACTTCACTTTTTTGTTTTAAGAAATAGACCCATGTTTTCCTTGAATAATCATCTATGAAAGTTAGATAATAATAACTACCACCTATTGAAGGTGTTTGCATTATACCACAAAGATCTGAATGAACAATTTCTAATAGTGCTTTTTCTCTTGTGGATTTCCTGGCTAGGAAAGAATCTCTATGTTGCTTTCCTAGTATTCACCCTTCACAAAATCTCTCAGGTTTTTCAATTAATGGAATTCCTTTGACCATATTCTTTCTATGAAGCAAATTCAGGCCACTAAAATTCAAATGACCAAATCTTAAATGCCACAACCATTTTTCATCCTTTACTTCTGCCTGAAAGACATCCTGAGTTATAGTTGATACCTCTTGTGCTTGTGCATAGTTTGTGCTCAAATCTGGTTGAATTCTTAGAGGAAACATTCTATTGTTTGTCATCTTGATCTTAGCTATCAATTGACTACTTGGGTATTTGTCTAAAATTGTGCACAATCCATTTTTGAAAGTCACTCTGTAACCCTTTTGAACTAATTGTCTTGCACTCATAAAATTTTGTTTAAGACCAGGCACAAAATAAACATATGAGATATATTTTTTCTCCCCTTGCTTGGTTAGAATATTAACATTTCCATTTCCTTTAACTAACACTTTGTTGTCATTACCTAGGGTGACATCAGACTTAATATTCTCATCTAAACTTGTGAATAACTCTAAATTTCCTATCATGTGATTACTACAGCCTGAGTCTAAAAACCAAATGTCTTTCTCACTAGCTTGTGCTACATTACAGGCTAAAAACATTGTTCTCTTATTCGGTCTATGTTCTTGACTCTCTTTAGTAGAATTTGCATTTTGTCTACCCATATCATACTGCTTCTTCCTACACTCATTTATATAATGTCCAAACCTTTTACAGTAATGGCATTGGACCTAAGATTTTTCATACCTTTGTCCTTGTGATTGGTTGTGAGATGGGTTTTGGCTACTGCCTCTTCCACTGAAACTTGACGCGCTATTTCTGCCACCTTTGTTGAAGCCTCTTCCTCTTGCTTTGAAATTCATTCTACCTCTACCTCTTCCTTGGTTAATTGAATCTTGTGTCTTAAATGCATGCTCCAATGACATATTAGTTGTTTTTCTGAGTCTATGCTCATGAGAAATAAATGAAGCATAAATCTCATCAACTGAATATTGGGTGAGGTCCTTTGTCTCCTCTATAGTGACAACAATTGATTCAAATCTTGTGGGTAAACTTCTTAAGATCTTTTCTACAACTTTAATATCTTCTAGTGTCTGACCATGTGTTCTCATCTGGTTCACCAGTCCCATTATCTGAGTGAAATATGAATCTATAGACTCATTATCTTTCATAAATAGGGTCTCAAGCTCTCTTCTCAATATTTCCAACTTTGCAGTTTTAACTTTCTCCATTCCTTGATATGTCTCATGCTTTCTTGGACCTAGTTGTATCTGAAATTCTTGGAAAGATACTTTCATGTACTCCTTGTAGAATGAAAAAATGAGGCTTTGAATCCTTTGTGTTGTTGTCTTTCAACGGGTCTTTCTCTACTTGTGTCAAGGCATTGTATGTTGCTACATCTCCTAGTTTTGGAAACCCATTTTCTATAAACTCCCATAAATCTTATGAACAGAACAAGGATCTCATGGTGATTGACCATTAATCATAATTCTTTCTATTTAACTGTGGAATCTGGGGATTAGACAAGCTTATGCTTGTAGCCATGATTTTATAGACACTCTAAAATACTCTAAGACACTCTACAAATGACCTTATGCTCTGATACCATGTGAAGGAATAGGCAGAGATAATTTTTTTTTTTCATTTATCAAATATTTCTAGAACAGTATATCAACATTTGCTGCTACAGAGCAATATATTTTCTTTTTCCCACTCTACATAGTTTATAGCCACATCACACCTATTTAACAAAACTCCATGGCCAGACTAATTAATTACAATAATTATGATAGTTAAATTATGCCATCAAAACATATTAAAAACATTTTCCTTAAATAGTAAAACCATGTCTATTGATTTACATATTCGCCAGCTTGCAAGTCACATCAACCGCCATCAAAAAGGACATAATCACTCTACTGCGGATGAGAGAGAGAGAGGACGCGGTATCATGGTGAAGTCACGAGTCAACTTCCCAACCACAAGAGAGTCTAGAGAGGCCACGGTTGCCATAGTAACCAACTTCCAATGGTTGGCCTGCGTTACTTCGGTGAGTCAGATGGTGAGCTACAATGTGGCGGTGAACACCGCACCATTGTGAGCGGTCTAGAAGGTAAACATGAGCCGATAGTAACCATGAGCCAATAGTTAACCACTCAACTGCAGGTAAGATTTGAGGCTACGGTAATGCACAGAACAACGAGGGTGGCAACCGTGAGACCACAGACAAAGCGAAGGAGGGCTGCGGTATTGCAGTGGACACTGTGGTACCATGAGCTGACATGACTAATGATGCAGGGGCGTGGTAGAGGCCATTAATTGGCACGAGATTTGGGTGAATTCCCAACACCTCCCTTATATGCCACTGCAAATTTATTGTTCTTTAGACTACCCAGAACCAAAAAACCAAAACTATAACCATATATGGATTACATTAGCACATATAAGTGAAAAATTGATTACATTCCCCTACAAGGACCCTAGACTGAGTTTACCCTCAATCCTCAAGCACTACAACATTCTTGTCAGGTATATTACCTTGCCTTCTTATCACCCTAGGATGTGTTACCACCTCTCTTAATTATGACCCTTAAGGACAAGTGTGAGATAATAGGGAAAAATATTCCATGAAATTTCTTCGTGAATTTGAGCACTCTCTGTCTACCTCCTTAAATACTTGTTGTGGTTGCACCTTCTCTATACAGCCCAAGGATGGTAGTTCCTACGGAACCATATCGGGTCATCAGTGGGAAAAAATACAACCTCTCACTAAACTATTTGAGTCACTCTAATGAGTGTAATACCCACCAAGACTAACAACCATCAGAGTATCAGTGAGACTCAAGACCATGTCTCACCGAACACTCATTGTAACACCAATACAAGCACCTCACAACACACCTTTGACCAGGACCATCACCACATCGGAGAGACAACATATCGCCTTCCACTGATATGAACAGGTTTTGTCGATGTCTAGTTTACTACTCAAATGGTTCACTAATTAGTATCGGCATATCAGTGAGACAACAAACTGACTCTCACCGATATGAGGATGTCATACCGATAAAGAACACAACAATTGATGTGGCCCCCACTACCAAGTCAACACCAACAACTACTTCCCATCTTTCAGCTCGGGTCTCACCATAGTCATCGGTCCATCGTCGAAACATAGTGGAGAGTTCCACCAAAGTCCCCAGGTCACACTGATATAGGCTTATCAATCTATCATTGAGACTATCATTAGGATTCCACCGATAGAAAAGAGTTCCACCAATGATAAAGCACGTAGTCTTGTTGATAGAACTAGGTCATACTAATCCAAAATTATATCAGGCAATCAGGGATACAAGTAAGAAGGTCCCGCCGACAAGACTAACACCCGCTGATAGAACATAATTCTCAAGGTGTGCCTTCTTACCACCTGCCCTTTTTTTGTGAATATGTATTCTTATCTTTAAATTAATATAGATATCTTCCTATTCATAAAACAAATAGTCATATATAAAAATAAAAATAAAAACAAAAATACGAAAAAAATAAAAAAATATATTTATGCTTAAATTCATATTTAAATTTAATTCCATATATTAGCTCGTAGTTTAAATTTAATAGGTTTTAGTTCTAAATTCACTCAATAATAAGGGCTTACAATCAAAAATCTTTTAGAATCTATAATAATATGTGAAGAAAACTTAGGAATTCTATTAAATTTAATAAGTGTGTTCCCACAACTACCACATTGACCTAAGGTAGAAAATTAAATTTTATCACCATATAAATATTAATATAGCTCACAAATGTTCAATGTTGAAATGAGAGCGAGACCTTATAAGACAAAGGTTCAACATTGGAATGAGATCAAGACCCTATAGGACAAAGGTTAAATGTTGAAATGAGACCAATATACTATATAGAGGATTTTGAGTAAAGAGAAAGTGAGAGACTTGTGAAAAAATAGTAGTGCATTTGAGATATTTTTATAATATTAATAAAAAAATCTACCAAAATTAGAGTAATATGACCAAAAAGTAGATTTTGAGTATCAAATTTAAACTCATGGAAAGCATGTACAAATCAAGAACTAACCTAGGATGAACATGTGTATAAAAACATGAAATCCTTTCCATGAACAAAATAAAATATGCAATTAGGGATTAAACCATTATGTGCATAATTAAATATACTCTCGATATAACAAAAATATGAAATTTGAATAGATCCAACATGTTCATAGATAGGGAACCTAAAACAAACAAAATACACCATTATCACATTATGAGTATTGTAAACTATAATTAACCAAAATCAAAACATATATCATGTGATTTAAAAATTGGGATTCCTAGCTCAATAGATCTATGGTGTTTGTGTAAGATACAATCCTATCCTTAATAATAATAAAAATTAAATCATATTGTATCTACATAATCTTTGTTTCATGTCTAAATCTCAAATTTGGATCTTTTATATAGATTCTCTTGGATAGTATTATGTATTGTTACATCACACAAGGCTCTATGATAAAATGTTGGAACTATAATGAAGCCTATACTAGTAGTGTTTAAATTTATGTGTTATATTATGTAAGATGATTGATATATCTTATATAATTTGATAAAAAAAATAGTGTAAGGTACTATACTAGATATAGTATCAGTAAAATAAACAAATTGAAATATTGTGTTTACTATAAATAAATGACAACTCCACAAACTATGACCATATGTAATAATAAGCACACTACCAAAAATATCCTTGCTTTCTTCTTCCAACTATTTTAAATAAATATATATCATTAACACATTAGAATACTTGATCCAATTTTGTTACTTTAATTTTGTTTTTTATGTCCAAGGAGCCTTGGCTTAACTTATATTCTATATTATTTCCTAACTAAAGTATTATTATTATTTTTTATATAAGATATTTACTTTTTTAGTAAATAATTCAATCTATGTTGTCACTAAATATGTTGACACTAATAACAAGTAGTTTAACCAAATAAACTAATTTTCAAACATACTAAAATCATATGTACTACTTTCTATGCAAATCTCATTAATAATCATAATGGTAAAAATGTGTACTTGTACTTTGCTCCTTTGTTTTGGCTATATTTTAGCAAGGTTCATTTTAATTTAATTATTAGTGTATAAGTAGCACTTTATTTGTAAAAAATATAAAATAGGTTTGTATACATTTGTCTATATATTTTAGGGGCCTACTTTGATCATTCATTCTATTGGTCTTTTACTTAGCTCGAATCTATAGGAATAAAAATGATCAAAGAATTTTTAAATTTAAAATTAAAATTAAAATTTGGGCCTTGGTTTACTCCCTCTAACTTGTCATTATGTGTCAAATTGACTGTGAAATTATATGTTACCTTATGTGCTAGAGTGTTATGTTTACATGCATATCCTAACTCACTTTATCCATCTCAGAATCAAAATTATCTTATCCACATTACACCATCACATAAGGTTCCTTATATATCATATGTATTACATCTCCAAATTATGATGAGAATCATAGGCATCATTATATATACCTTTGTTTTTGAACCTCCAAAAACATATACGTGGATGAAAAAGAGGATTCCCCAACTAGGCCCCTAAGGTTTTTCACCTAAGGAGCACTTGGTTTAGGAATGACACTCTTTCACCTTAGTGATATGGGTATTTTGTGAGTTCATTCAAACTATTAAGTGTTGTGAGGTGGTGTAGGTGTGTCTGAATGTCATAAACTAAAAATGCAATGATTAATGAATGCTAAACTATTGAAATGTAAAGTGTTGGAAAACACACAATGATATGAAAACATATGCAAAATGACCTAATAATGTACACTAAACTATATAGAAATGAAGGAGATAGAATGTGTGCACCTGAGATTTGAAGAGGAATCTTATGGAGGTCTAGAATTTTGATGAAATGTTGTAGAAGCCGAAAGGGACACTTGTGCCAATCTGGGTGACCTAGTCCTCGATTCTTGAAAACTAGTCTAGAGTCTATTTCTCCCAAATGGGTGTCTACAAATGTGGAAATCACAAAAATGCCTATCTAGTGGGACTAGGTCGTCATTGTTGGAAACTTAGTCCTCTTCAATATTTTTGGAAATTCTGAAGGGGAAACAGAAGCCCTCGATTTTCACCTCAGTTCTGCATAGTTGTCTGCTTCTGAAACTCTGATATTCAGGCCTAAAAATGGAATTTGGTGGATATTGGGACTTTTCAAGAAAGGAATAGTCTTAAAAAAGTCTTCAAAGTCTGCAATGATCTTCAATGTACCTAAATATGCAAACATACAAGGAGAGAATAATAAAATGTTGATTGCTAGGGATTAAGGGTTTGCCTTAGTCAAACCCCTTTTAGGTAACTAAACCAAAATGAATAGAAATGAAGAGAAACATGAAACAATTGAGTAACGGAGTAGGTTACCTTGCCATGATGACATATATTGTGTTGTTGCAGAAATCATCCCTTGAATGCTTCAGAAAAGATGTCTTGTTGACTTGGAATGATCAAACCCTAGCTTGCTTCAGAAGGAATGAATGAGGAGTGAAGAGTTGTGAATAATGAGTGTGTCTTATGAGAAATTAGGGTTTTTAGGCTTATTTACACAAGTTGTGCCCTAATTTTCTTGAAAAAATACCATACAGGCTGACCTTAGGGTTTTAGAGATGAGAATCTTGAAAGAAATTGAGTTAAATTTAAAATTTATGCCACCTAGTCCACTTGGGAAATTTTGATTAGTTGTCGGGAATTACAAGGTGATTATTGTTGCTTGTTGGGATTGTCTTTTGAAAACACACTAAGATGGGACTTGTATGTGTATTCAGGCGTCATTATAGCATAATAAAGGGTTGATTAAGTGATGGAAAGCCTAGGAAAGAATGAAAATGTTTTACACCTTACAAAAATTTGGCACAAGGCTTGGAAATGGGTGAAAAGAGGCTAAAAAGGGTCCAAAATCCATATGCAAAGGTCCAAATGAGTGAAAAGTGTCAAAGTATACACTTTTTGGTGACACATTTAGCCCCCACTTTAGTTAGAGGATGAACTAGCTTCAAACTCACACTAAAGTAGCCCAATGGAGATGACGAAGAATGACAAAGACAAAGAACAGGAAATATGAAGGAGGTGGTCAAGCCCCCAAGGATTTGAGATTATAATTGAAAGAGACAACAACTCAATAAGATACATTCAAGGGTGAATGCATTACATCAAAACAAGATACATGATCATGCAATGACGAGGATTAGTATGAAGAGAGTGGTGAAAAGATGTGCTCACTTTGGGGTCATAGAACATTAGGTCATCCACGGGGTGAGTTGTCCCAAAAGGTGAGAAACATACACACGGTTGGTATGTACTCACACACACAAAGGTGGCTATGGAGAAATTCCTTCCGCATGCTAGGCTTCCCGCTCAAACCATACTAAATTTATACCTTTAGATAACTCTGATAAGGCACTGCAAAAGAAAGTGATATTTGTTTAAAGGGATTTTGATTTTGTTCAAGCGATGTCTCATTTTTAATGAACATTATGTGTAATGTCATCAAGAGAGGAAAAGTGAAAATGTACTCATATTGCATCCAAGAGAGGCAAGGGCTCATATTGTATACAAAATAGGAAAAATACAGATGTCTTACCCTGAGTAACATTGTGTGTAATGTTTTCAAGAGAAGGAAACACAAGAAAAAAGAAGATCGCACAATGAAATGTGAGTGGTGATGTATTCCCCCACTTTAAAGGAAGTGCTACACACCGTACTGTGAGAAATTAATTTAAAGTAGAAGGAGAGGACATGAGAGTTTGTTCGGAAAGCCCTATTTCAAGTCATATGTTTCTAAAAAGGTGCATCATGATAAAGAGTGTATTTCATGTGCGAGTCAACTTAAGACATGTCATCCACATCCCAAGCTTGCTCTTATATTTTCATGAAAATTTAACGACTAGTCAAAAGAGACAACGATGAGTTGCATAAAAGGAAAGAGGTTAACTAACCCTTTGCCCCCACTTAGTATAGGATAAGAGTGAGCTGAAAGGATGGGTGAAATACAAGGTTGAGTGAAAATTTGTATCAATTAGAGGAATGAGGTGCTCCCACATAACTTGGGAGAGCACCAGACTCAAGATGTTGGATTATACTACTCAAGGCCTTACACTCATTAGTGTGATGACCATGAACTCAGTGGTAAGCATAAAATGAATGTTTGTTTGAACATTTATTTTGGGTACGAGGAGGAAGGGATATCAAGTGATCTTGGAGGGGTCTCGACAAGATACCCTCTTGGTCAAGGGAAGAAGGTGATCCGTTGGTTTGCAAAAATGAAGGGTCATGCTTAGGATAGGATGTCATACCTACACAAGGTGCTATGGATTGTGAGATTTTGTAGACTCCCTTGGAGGAGTGCATAAAATCTGAATTAATAATGGGTTGTGAGATAACATTGGCTTTAGGTAAAGAGTTCTTTGTTTGTTTCAAAGGATCACTTGTGAAGGTTGGTTGAGAAGGGTGATTTGGGATGTTGTTGATATGAGGGGAAGGCTTGGTGATCTCAATTAGAGGACAATAACCAAGACCATGATGTGATGGTTGCATGATAGGCTCTATAGGGGTGTGGATACCTTGTTCATGAGCACTACAACCTTTTCCACTATAGCCAAGTTTCTTTACGAGCTTATAACCTTTACCACAAAGCTTTTTAAACTTTTTGGGATTAGGTGATTGGTCGTTATGTGTTGCATTGGCGAAAGTGGTTGAGGGGGATGCATGCGAAGGATCAGTCGAGTCTTGTGTGGACAAGACTATGTATCCCATTTCAGAATTGTTATCTATGATCTTGGATTCTCCCATTAAGGGATGGGTGAAGTCTACAGATCTCCAATAATCATTGAAGGACTTAGTGTTCGGCTCAAGATGTTGTTCATTATTTGGTTGTTGTGAGGGTTCCAATTGGGTGGTTGGTGTTAAGGTGGTGAAATGATTCTCTTTCGATTTGGTAATGTGTAAGAAACTATTAGGTTTAGGATCGACATCAAGTGTGTACAATTTGTTGTTAAAGATACACTTCATATTTCAAGGAAGAGTTGAAGGCAATCCAGTCATTGCATGGATCCACGGCCTGCTTAAGAGAAGATTGTAGGAAACCTCATGAGGTATAAATTAGAGACTATCTTTAAAGCTACAAAAGATGAAGATCCAGATGAAGATGAATTTGTAAGAATAATGAGAAAGGGCTTCGGTAAGTATGAAGGTAAGTTACCCTTTAAATTCTTTAGTTAAGTGAGAAATACCTATCATTATGTTGCGAGGTGTCTCGAAAGAGCTAGAAGGAATAAACAAAGATATGGGAAATAAAAGAAAGGAAAGAAGATTAAAAGAGCTTACTATGTGAATGAGAATGCTAGTATTTTTGATGAGGATTTAGAATATGAAGATCTAGATGGCAATGAATGCATGTTCTTGGCGATTAAGGATGAACCTACTTCTACTATTTCTAAAAACTAGGTAAAGGAAATCCCTTCTCAGAAGGAGAAGGAGAAAAATGAAGGTATAGTTATCTCTTCCCTACATACTAAACAAGAGAATATTTTTTGGGTTGTTGATAGTGGTTGTTCACATCACATGATTGGTGATTAAAGTAAATTTTTCAATCTTGAGAAATATGATGGAGGCTTTGTTATGTTTAGAGATAATATTGGTGCTAAAATATGTGGGATAGGTTTAATAAGTTTTAATGAAAATCATCATACTGACGATGTCTACTATGTTAAGGGTTTAAGGAATCATATTTTGAGCATTGGTTAGATATGCAAAAAAGATATGATCTTGTGTTTAAGGATGAGAAATGTGAGATCTAGAAAAGATCCAAATTTTGATTGCTATAGGAAAAAAATTTGAAGGGAATATCTATCAACTTAAGGGTGCTGATGGACAATGATTTATGATAGATAAATGACAGCTAGTTATGGAATAGGAGAATGTCACATGAATTTTTAAAACTTGGCAAGGATTAGTGTTGTTCAAGCATGAGAGATTTACCAAGAATTACAAAGCTTGTTAATGCTATTTGTAAAAATTGTCACTTTGAAAAGTGAGCAAGAAATCATTATAGATTAAAGGAATAGTCTACTATTGGACTACTGGATTTAGTTCATACAAATATATATGGTCTTACAAGAGTGAGAAATCTACTTGGTGAAAGGTAATTTATTCTTTTAATTTATTATTATCTAGATATACATGGGTTACATTTCTTAGAGAGAAATCAGATGCATTAGATAGATTAAAGGCATTCAAATAAATTGTTGAAAATGAAGTGAATTTGAAGATAAAATTCTTAAGATTTGATAGAGGTGGATAATTCACCTCCCATGAGTTTAATATGTTTTGTGTACATGGAATAAAGAGACAATTATCTTCTTTGAGAACTCCTCAATAGAACAAAGTTGTTGAAAGGAAAAAATGAACAGTTCAAGAGGTTGCTAGATCAATGATTACTGAGGCTGGTTTACCAAAAGTTTATTGGAAATAATTTATTCATACTATTGTTTATGTATTCAATCAAGTTCAAGCAAGAGAAAACAATACAAATACTCCCTATGAGCTATGGAATAGAATAATTCCTATAGTTAAATATTTCAAGGTATTCAGAAGAAAATGCTATATCAAAAGAGGTGAGGAAACTTTGGGTAAGTTTCATGCAAGAAGTGATGAAGGAATTTTTCTTGGATATTATACTAGAATCAAGTCATACAAATGTTTGAATAAAATACTGAGAAAAATTGTAGAGAGCTCAAATGTGAAGGTTGATGAGGCAATAAATAATTCCATTGACATTATAGATATGTATTTGATGAACATGATTGTGCAAGAATAGAAGAAACTATGGAAGAAAAGGATAAAGATGAGAAAAAGAAGAAAGACAAATAAAATGAGACAAAAGAAGATGCTCCAATGATGTCTCCTAAAACACTGAAATATGTACAAAATAATCATTCAAAAAGTGAGATTATTGGAAATAAGACAAAAGGTGTATTAACTAGAAGCAAATCTTCTACTCAAGTGAATTTATGTTTATTTTTTGAGGTTGAACCGAAGATAGTAAGTGAATCTTTTGAAGATAAACATTGGAAGGAAGCAATGAAGGAAGAAATTATGCAGATTGAGAAGAATATAACTTGGGAATTGGTCCCAAGACCGGTAGATAAAAACATCATTGGATCAAAATGGGTATTTAGAAATAAATCAAATGAGAATTAAGAAGTTGTTAGAAATAAATCAAGGCCTATGCGTAGAGGCTACTCACAATTAGAAGGGGTAGATTTCTAGGAAATTTTCCCCTGATAGCAAGAATGGAAGCTATAAGGATCATGTTATTGGAACTTGCTTCTTATAAATACTTTAAGGTCTATTAGATGGATGTCAAGTCAAAATTTTTGAATGGTGAGCTAGAAGAAGAAGTTTAAATGGAACACCCAAAAGGATTTTAGTTAATAGAGATTAACCAAATATAGTGTGCAGATTGAAGAAAGATTTATGTGGGTTGAAGCAAGCTCATACAACTTGGTATGCATGGTTATATAAGTACTTGATTTAGCAAGGATTTAACAAAGGAATGGTAGACAATAATTTGGACTTTAAGATTGAAAATGACAGAATCTTGATTGTAGTTGTGTATGTTGATGACATTATCTTTGGAGGAAATGAAAATATGTGCAAGATGTTTGTGGAAGAGATGCAAAAATAATTTGAAATATCTATGTTTGGGGAGATGAATATATTTCTTGAGCTATAGATTAATCAAATAGAGAAATGAATTTTCATTTCATAGTCTAAGTATGTGAGAGAGATGTTGGAGAAGTTTGGGATCGATGGTTCCAAACCAGTAAGTACTCCTATGATGACTGATTGCAAATTGGGTAAAGATGACAATTCACCTAAGTCTGATCAAAGCAAGTATAGATCTATGATTGGTGGACTATTATATTTGATTGCTACTAGACTAGATGTCATGCATGTAGTCTGTCTTTTGGCTAGATTTTAAGAAGATGCAAAAGAAACACATGTTGCTATAGTTAAAATAATATCCCTGTATTTGAATGGAACTCTAGATTATGGATTGTAGTATCCTAAAGATATTGACTTTACACTTAGTGCATATACATATGTAGATTGGATTGGATGTGTAGATGACATAAAGAGTACAAGTGGTGGTGCATTCTTTCTTGCATACAAATTGGTGGCATGGTTGAGTAAGAAACAAGATTCAATTTCTTTGTCTACTATTGAAGCTGAGTATATTGTTGTTGCATCTTGATGTACACAAGTTTGATGGATGAAATAGACATTGAAAGATATCAAAGTGTTATATGATGATCCTATTTCTATTTTATGTGATAATACTATTGCAATTAATATTTCTAAAAATGCTATGATGCACCCGATGATGAAGAATATATCTATCATATATCATTTCTGGAGAGATAAGGTAGTGCAGAATGAAGTAAAGCTTGAGTATGCTACGACGAAGGATAAAATTTTTGATATTTTCATGAAGGCTCTTCTTAAAGATATTTTTGAGTATCTCTGAGAGAAGTTAGGGGTCATTTCCCCTCCTTTCTTGAACTAAATGCATATGGAGATGCATCAGTCATGTCGATCTATGGGTTATATTTGGATGATCCCACAATAGTGGTTTACAATTTCTGGCCAAACTAGACACTGAAATTATTATTTTTATCTAAATCTTCTCATTCGGGCACCTATAGCGGCTTAACCGTGAGGTATTTGAAGATGATACAAACTAGAGTCTCATCAAATTTTGTTTGCATATTCTAAATATATATTTTTAATTTTTTTTAGAATAATATTGCACTTCTTTTTCCATCTCCCACAAAAACTGGTTTTTTTCATAAAACAACATTTTTAAAAAGTGACGCTCACCTTATACAACATAACTTTTTTTGTATGAAGGATAAAATTATAATTTTTTTGAATTTAGATTTGTAACTATGATATCTAGCACTTTCATTTGGTCTCATATTTTTTTATTGAATATGTTTTCCTTAATAGAGTTTCGAATTCAAACCAATTGCAATTTAGATATAGGTAAACTGTATACAACATAACTTTTTTTGTATTTATCAAAATTCAATTTTATTTTTTTTATTGGATCAAGGACATTAATACCCAGCAAAAAAGTATTTTTAAAAAATTTATTTTGATAATTTTCTATTTTTCCACATGTAAAAAACATAGAGCTTGATTTTCAGTGAAATACCTATGTTTAATAAAACTAAAAAAAAACATACATAATAAAACCAAAACATATTAAAATTATATTAATGGGATAACTCATTTTGAGGAATACCATAACCATTTGAAATAAATTTTAAATGAATTCATTTGATCCCCCAAAAGGTAAATCAAAAGTGATTTTTTATCAGCATTTTGATAGGTGTAAAAGAGATGCATTTAAAGGTGTGGTTTAAAATTAGCGAGGTTCTATCCAAGGGGATTTGATCAAACCCTATTCAATTGGAATCCATAAAATGGAACTTTTAAAGGCTTAAATCATTATATTTTCTAAAAATATGAGATTTCAGCAAAAATTAATTCCTCTTAGAAATTGTAAATTAGCTTTGTGGGATCACCCATTTCTTTTAGGCCGGTGTTTTTGGTGGCTACCTCTCAGGGGGAGAAGGTAGTATTAGGTGTTGTCATTCAGTTTTTCATGTCAAAGGAGAGATCAATGCAAAATAATTTTCCTTTTCAATTAATTTCAAAGGAGAGAAGAATCATGTGAAAAGAGAATGAGAAGAAGCATATAAGAGATCATCTTCTAAGGGGGAGAAAACAAAAAAATGTATTTAGAGCTAGTATATTATCTTTGATGATTTTTCACATCATGTGTTGCCATCAATGACAAAGGGGGATATTGCTGCAAGAATGAAAGTGTTGTGGAAAGATTGAAGGTGTTTTAATTGATGTGACCATCCAATCAACTAGTTATCTACTAGTTGTTGTTGAATGTATATGTCGAGGATATTGAGAAATTTGTAATAAAGATATGTTGCATGTGGTTAGTAGTTTCTCTAGTTTTTGGTCTAGATTTTCTCTTGTTATTGTGTGGTTCAGATATGTTTTTCATGGTTGTTAGCAGATCTTATATCTATATTTTTGGTTGATTCATTGTAGTGTGCAAGTTGCATTCACCAGCTGTTGACTATGGTTTTCTATGTTTCTGGTTGAGGTCCAAGAGAAATGTTGGTCCAGATTTCTCTTTGATGAAGTTTTATAATTTTCAATTCTAGAGTTGTGGTTCCCTAGTTCTATTGAAGATAGTTGTGGCAGTTGAATGATTCATGCTTAATGGTTCTATGTGTTTTACACTAGTTTGGTCGGCCTTATGTAGAATACTACTTTCAAGGATGATGAAGCATGTTGGATCTTTTGGGTCCCTTCAAGTGTGTGTTTTGGTTTCCCTCATTCTAATTCCACCCTAGGATGTTTTGATGCTGACCTAATTTGAATCTGGATTTGGATGGCCGACTCTGGATATGTTTCAAAGTTGAAGATGGTATAAATAGAATATGATTTAATTATGAAGAGAGTGAGAGAAGAGGCAAGAGCGAAGAAGAAGAGCGATAGGAGAAAAGAGTAAGTATAGCTATATGCAACATTGATTCTATTCTGTAAGTGTGTGTGTGTGTGTTGTGAGTTTGGGAGATCAGTGTTAATCTTAATGTTGAGTTTTCGGATGCAGTGAGTAGAAGGTGAACTTTATCATTCATGCAAGTTGATTGAGTGCCTATGGTGGAATCCTTTGTTGCATTGGTGTTTTAGTCTCTCTATAACAAGTCTTTTTTGTCTTCTTTGTATCTATGTGGCATTGAGCCCTCCGAGTTTTAGCCCTATTGGATAGTGAGTCCTTGTTCCAAACAATGAGTCGTTATTTCAAGCAACAAACCTTGTTTCAGGTAGTGAGACTTTTTGTAATTGGTTTTGATATTCTCTATAGTGTGAGTTAATACTTATCGTGGTTTTTCCCTCATTGGGTATTCCATGTAAATATGGTGTTATTTTGTTAATGTGTTGGATTTTAGTTTCTGTAAATTGGCATTTGATGATTAATTACTTAAGTATTTTTAAGTATTAATTTTGGTGACTGAATTAAAGGTTTAATTCTATGAAAAATGATTCACCCCTCTCCTCTCAATTTTCCTATTCAATGTTTTTGGACCTTGGTCTAGAACTAGGCCATTGATCTACCAAGTCTTGATTCAAGTGTTAAGTCTCTAATTTTTGTCTCCCTCTTTTCTAGATGCTCAAGAATTTTTAGGAGAAAATAAACTAGAATTTTGTTTACAATTCACTTGACTCTAGTTCATAGATGTCGTATGATGGAACTTTCAGGTCATCATCAAATTTTTGAATATCAAATGTTGATTCATTTATCATTGCTGTTAATTATATCCTCAAAATATTGTTGTCTTGTCAATAAGGTGAGTAGGTGTTCTCGCTCTATCGAATGGACAAATATTTCACTCTTTCTGATATCTATGTCTCTCCCAGATAACTTCCTCAATACTATGCTTTTCTTTGTCTCTCAAGATTTTGAAGGGACTAAATCTTTTCTCCTATTCATATTTACTTCTACCTCGAATAGAATCCTTATACCAATCACATTTTTTTTTTTTTCCAGGATATCAAAGGGACTTAAAATCACTCACTCCGATATCTCAAAGTCTCTTCAAAAATTTCCTTGGAAGTTATCTCTTCAAATATCCATTGTTACTTCAATATGTTCATTGGGCCATTTATATTATATTGTATCTTTACAATTTAGCTAATGAGATATTTTCCTTTTATATTATCAAATTCAAAGCAACAAATGTTATATTTTCAATGCAAATTGTTCAATCGAAGGGACTCAATACTATCTCCTCCCAATATGTTAATGTGACTTCAATGATTTTTCATTCGGATTATCAAAGGAATGTTGAAGAAAGTCCTACTGATTTGGTGTAGTCTCTTCAATATAGTTCATAATAGTATCTAGTGGTAAGTGTGGGCTTAAAGTGATAACTATAGGAGCACAAATGGGACATTTGCAATAAATTTTTTATGTCACATTGAATAACAAGGTGCACAAAGGAATCATAGCAAGACATTATTTGTTTTTAGCTCAGAATTTAGGTTTTTCAAGGCTATGTTTATTCAAATTTTGATGGTTTTAACAAGTTCATTATTTCCTAACTGATTCAGGTTGTGTTAGGTCAAGAATGCACTACCTAAGTATTTGGTTGGATTTTATCTAGTTGATTCACACAGGGTATATGCTCAATTAGGGTTTCAAGTCCCAACAAAACCTATTTGTAAAGGGTTCTAGGTCCCCTTCAAAACTTATTAGCTTCATCATGGGTAGTCCTTTCAATTTGATGATGGCTACTATTGAAGGGTTGTTTGTTGGATCTGTTGTATCTTTTTGTAGTGTCTTCTTTCATAGTGTTTTTCCCATATAATCAAAATATGCAACCTTTTTCATCTGCAACCAAGTTAATATGGAGTGTAAGGTTTATTTATAAAATGTTCACATCATTTACTATTTTTCTTTATGTTTGGAATGTATATGATTATTTTTGGTAACAAACCTATGTTTATTAGAAAAATAAAAATAAAAAACTTTAAATAATACATAATCAAATTTATATGTTTATATCATTAAAACTAGGAGTTATCTACATATATAATTTTTATATTTCTCTAATACTATTTTACCCAAAATTCTGGGTTCTAAAGTGGAAAATTTTAGCTTATAAAATTGCTGCAAGTGGTTTGGAGGGAAAAGAGTGCCATATTTTTTTTTTGAGAGCCACATGTATACACATTGAAAATTTCATATATAATGAACTTTGTCCCTTTTTCTTGTATCCCAATAGTGGGACACACTATTATCCATATTATAGTATACTAGCATGTGACTGATTAGTGGGATGTTGGTAAAATTCAAAACAATTAATGGTGAAAAACTTAACTAGTTATACATTTCAATATGCATTAAACAAATAGGATATGGATGCATAACTACCTGAACTATTGTTATAACTATAGCAAATAAATAAACAATGTGATATGCCAATATGGGACACATTATTGCACTTCAATATATGAAATATGGATTTTATGAGGATACATAGTTACTTTAGATAGAGAGATACCTATGAAAATGATGGAAGAGGATATGTAAGAGCTTTCCTATGTTGTGGCTAAATAGGTCACAATTATTTCAAGTGTCCCCAAAGTTGAACTAAAGGGCAATGGAGTTAGTTTCTTAACCAATTGAGAAACCATAGCAAGGAGAATCACTCATGATCAGTATTTTTTCTTGCATCCTTTATGTATACACCTAAAATTGGTTTAGAGAATTTGATTAATTAAATACAAATTATTTGATTAATTATCCTAATTTCCTCTCCTATTTGAGTAAATAGAAATATTTATTTGTATAGTTCATGTTCACATTCAATTTTAAATTCTTCTAATATGTCATCTTAATTAAATAAACAAGATTAAATACTTTGTTTGGCTTAATTATCATTTCTCTATTTTATTCTATCACATAAATATTAAATTAATTAAATAAAGATTAAACACTTTATCCCTCTTTTGCTAATTTAAATTATTTATCCCTCTTTTGCTAATTTAAATAAATTAGAAATATTTGAATAAAGGCATAAGGAATATTCCATCTATATTTCCTCAAAATTGAATTATATATCCTATGTCTAAATTATGTCAAAATCATGTCAAGATTAATTGATTGAAACTTCACAGGAAGTTTTGGAGACAAATTGTAAATTTATCTCTCAATCCTCGTCCGTCAATCCTTCCTCTTCTCTTCCCTGGTATTTTCATGGGTAGAGAAAATCTCCAAATTTCTCTCAATCTCCTCCATCTTTCACCATTGAATCCTCCAGATTGAATCCAAGCCTCTCTTTGCCATCCCTATGTATTTCTATAGCCAATAAATCTATAAATACAACATCATTCAACCAAGAAAAGATCCCAGTTTATCAAGTTTACTCTACAGAATTTCATCAAGCATTCAAGCATCCAAGCATTCAAGCATCAAGCATCCAGTTTTTAATCATGGCTGCCTCCTATAGCTTTGTTTATCATTTTCATGTCAATCCATGCTAATTTAGTATCCTTTATCATCTAGTCTTTATCACATTTAGCTCCATATCACTGCATCAATATCATTTCATTCTTTAGATTATCATTTTAATAGTTATAGTGTTGTTTTAATTTGAGAACACATAGCATAATAAATCTTTAAAGATAGGAGACAATGAGATAATTTCAATTGGTTATTAGCTTAATATTTGATGCAATGTTTCATTAAGAAGTGTTTTATTGCTTTACACCTTATTCACACTTACAATTTGGTGCCCACCATGGGGCATTAACCCCAATTTTATCAAATTTTTTGAAAAGTGTCACCTAGGTTTCTGGCGTGTTCTATTTCAGTGCTTTCATCAAATACTATAGCGCATTTGTGGAAAACTACAATGCTTTTGTGCTCTATTTTGGTGCTTTCACAATACTACAGCACATTCGTAAAAAAATTCAGCACTTTAACTCTAGCACTTCCATGACTTGTTTCAGTGCATCAGTGATTTAGCGCTTCCATGGCAAACTTCAGCGTTTCAGTGTCCTGTTTCAATACTTTTGAGTTGCAACGCATCAGGTAAAATTTATAGTGCTTCAGTGGATTGTTTCAATGCTTTTGTAAATCCAGTCTGGATCCGATGCGACCGTGGCCAGATTTTTTTTACTTTTTTATTTTTTTCATAGTTGGACTAAAATTTATCAATCCTAGGATAGTCACTTCTGGTTTTTAAAATTTATCAATCCTAGGGTAGTCACTTCTAGTTTCTAAAATGTATCAATCCTAGGGTAGCCACTTTTAAATTTTCTTAAAGAAAATTTATCAATCCTAGGGTAGTCATCACATTTTTGCAGTATAAAGTTAAAAAGAACATCATGATTTTTGTGAAGCAACACCTTCACATAGATTAGAAAATTGTCTTTTGGGCTTAAAACAAAACAACTTATATGTTGTGCTCATGGTGATTAGGTTTATGCTCTCACCTTAACTGGGTGATCAAAGTGCCAGCTTCATCTTTACTTCATGCTATTTACGCTTTGTTAAATCCTTTAGAAGGCTTGTCATAGTGGGAAAAAGTACTCACCCTATGGGAATGACCTAAGTGGGAATGCCTAAATCCAAGGATCTTTTTTTTTTTTTTTTTAATCTATTTGGTGAAAATTTGAAATTTTAATGCAATAGTATTTAAATTTCAGGGTAAAAACAAAAAGTAGGTGTCTGTCTGACCACCCTAACCATAATAAAATGATAATATTTTTCTATAATATTTTAGATATAAGTAGAGGACTCATGTCCCGATGTGATGCATATTCTTTTATAATTTTTTTCCAAGTAAATATTTAATTATGATTTTTTTATTACAACTTTTAAAAAATATAAAAGCTCGTCTATCTAACCACCTTAAATTGGTCAAAAATTCATGAAATTCAATTTATATTTTTTTAATCCTATAGTATGTGAAGCATAGAATGTGACACATATTTCATATTTAGAAAATGTGATACCGTTTGAAAGTTATAGATGTTTTTCAATCAGCCTATCAATATGGAGTTTATTTGAAATTCTAATAAAAAATGAATAATAATTATTTATTAAATTTAAAGTAAAGAATAATTTATATTAGTGGAAATATGAGAATCTCCTCTAAAAACCCTTTTTGTTTCATCAATTTTGGGTAAAAAAAAAGTTGTTAGCCACATGGGTCATCATATGGCTTACATATCGCCACTTTTTGGCCCATCATGATCCTGCACATACCCAGTGAGTCTTCTTGAAGTGTATTCTTTATCAAAAACCAGTGAAAATCAAGAAGGATCATGTTTGATTCTTAAACATACACTTGTTGTTTAGACTCTATGTCTTAAAGAAAAAACTATTTTACAAATGCTTCTTGTGTTTTCAAAATATTAATTCAGATCAAATCATCCTGAAAAACACAAAGAAAACAAGAAAACATAAATCCCCTGCTAGACAATTAACATCAAAATTTGGATTTTTATCAGAACATAAACTTTCCTAAATCAAAACGGAGTCTTAAACCTACATAAATTGGACTTTACAATTGAATTTTTTCAAATCAAACCAAGATTTTCCATCCAAAAGTGTCTCATTTGATTAGTAAGTTACGTTTTGGGATCAGTCATCCTAAATCAAAGAAACGAAACCGTATAATCAAAACTTTTCAAACTTAGTCTAATCAATAGAATCTATCATTCTATTTGACTTGAGTTAATATCTTTGACACTATACCAAACTAAGATCAAAATTTTATTCGAAACAATAATGTTCATATGTCCATTTTAACAAGGTCACAAAGACTAAAAATCCAAAGAACGGGAAATTCAAACTCAAACCACCATGGCCAAAATAGATGAGGATCAATTGAATGCTCTAGCTCATCAAATGAAAAACCTTCAACAACAAATTTGGGATGTGGAAATGGAAAGAACCACAAAGAGATATTTGTTGCCAGACATTTGTGCTTATTCCTCTGACAAAAATATTGACATGACACCTTCTCCATGAACAACTACATCATCCAAGTTTGATGTCTTTGAATTTTTACAAAAGATCCATGATAAGCCCAAATATAAGTCCTCAAACACAAATGATATTGATAAATCCTATCATTTCATGCATTTATCTCCATCCACAATAAGCCAAAATAAACCTCAAGATTCTTTCACTCAAATTAACAATTCTATCCAATCATCCTCTTCTATCATATCTTCAACATCCAATTATTCATGTCAATCTCTCAATCCAAAGCATGCTAGCATAGACTCCCCTACACATCAAGATCAAAATATTCTTTCCACTCCATCCAATGATATCAACATTCCACAAATTCTTCCAATCTTTGATCAAGATCCCATTTCTCAAGAATCTTATGACAATCCCCTGTCCTTTCACTTTTCATCCAAAATAATTCCCTTCCATCTCAAGGGACAAGTATCCTTCTAGGTTTTTCTTCCATATCATCTCATGATTCTATTGCATCACAAGAGCATGGTGGTTCTTCCATTATATCTAATGATGTCTTACCACCTGATGATCAAGACATGCTTTCTACACAATCTCATGATTCCCTTCCTCATCAAGATCAAGATATTCTTCCATTCAAGGATACCCTTTCATCCCATGAAGATGTTTATCCTTCTCATAATCAGTATATGCCTTTCATACCACTTCATAATTATTTTCTCAGTCAAGATCAAAACACACCATCATCCCCATGTCAAGAGCCTATCACACCTATTCAAGCTATCCATGAACCCCATGCCTATAAATTGGGATCATCCACCTTTATCCATTCTGGTTTAATTCCAACACCTATCCTCTCATCCATATCATATCCTCCCAAATATGGACTCGCATCTTGTTTCACAAACAATACATATCCCATTGGTAAACATATATGTCAAAGTATGAATTACAAAAGGAAAAGGATTAGGCCTTCATGAGCAAGGTATCCTAGAACCCCTTTCTGTTCAAAGAAATCCATATCACCACAGTCTTGGTTATACACCTAAGTGTCCTACTTTTTCAAACCTGCCACCTATCCTAGGTCCTCATTCTAATCCACCAAACATACCATCTATCTTAGGTCGTCATCCTAGTCCATCGAACCTTCCCTCTATCCTAGGTCCATATCCTATTTCTTGAGAACAACAAAGGCACACATCCTTGATGCCCTTTCAAAATTCTACCCACCTTAACTCATCCATAATACCTCCATATCATTCATCTCAATCCACCCCTCCCATTACTCTTGGAAGAAATTTGGGTGCCAAATATCAAAAGCTTCTATATCAAAGTCCACGTGTATCAAAGGATCAACATGTCTGCTCGAAGAGACATGCAAAAATAAAAGAAAAATTGATCCAAAATCAAAAGAAATTTTCAAAAGTCCACAAAGGCCCATCAAAGAAAACATCTCAACGACCAAAAAGGTCCATAAATCAAAAGAAAATTTCAAAAGGCCACAAAGGCCCATCAAAGCAAAAAGGAAATTTTCAAAGACCACAAAGGTCCATAAATGAAAATGAAAAATGTGAAAGGCTGCAAAGGCCCACAAATAAAAAATCAAAGTCAAAAATCATGTGGATTCCTAAAAATATCATAGAAGCAATAAAATATAATTTGGCATCCAAATTTTCTAATCCAAAAGCTTCCTCCAATTTTCCATCTAATAACCTATCACCTTCCAAATACATTTTTCCTCCATCACTCCACCACCCTTCAAGGTGTGTGTCAATGTTAATCTTTCCATCCTTTCCATCTATCCATCAACAAGCCTTCCAACCTCCTATCCATTATCCAACATTCACCCCCCATCATTTTCCTTTAATCCAAACCTTTGCATAAGTCCTTAGATTCTTCCATCATATCATTAATCTGCCAACATTTAGGAGTCTATTTCCCATTGCCATGGTTTATTAGAGGTATATTTGGTTGTGAAACTCGATGCTTAAGTCCTTCCTCTATTTCCCTATCTTCCATATTCCTCTTGCACTCTACACTTTGGGACAAGTTTCATTCATCTTATCATTCATGGTCATTATCCTTTCTATGCTCATTTCTTACATTTCCACCTTTGATCTTGACAAGGTTAAGGATCTTCTTGAACATCATATATCTTATCCTATATGCTTTATCGATATCTTTCATCTTATCCATATTCCATCATTCCTACTAAATACAACCTTTCTTCGTTTCCTTGGTCTTGATGAGGAATAGGTGAAAAATACTTGGGCGTTGTGTATGTATCTTATCTATATGATATTGATCATACCATTCATTATTTTTATCCTCACTTTTTTCCATTCCATATCTTCTAGCTTATCAAAATCCATGTCACCATGTCCCTTTGGAACCTTCAATCTTATCATACAAATAATATTTAACCCTAGCTACAAAACATTATCCAATCCTCATATCTTTTGTCAATCAATCATCAACAATCATCAATCTTATCATCATCATGTCTTATGGAATCGATCAATCCTGGCATCTTAATCAATCGTACCATTATCATCTTTCCACAAGAGATATGTTGCTTGTGTGACATGTTTTGTAGTGAAACTTTCATTTTGATCTATCAATTATCCATGGTTGCATTACCCCTATTTTGGGGCATCTTGTTCCTTCAATTAGGCATATCATCTCATTTCATCTTAAAATATCCTCAAAAATACAAAAAAAATCATAAAATTTGAAAAAGGTGCAATAAAATCTCAAGTACATATCATTACAATGTGGTCATGTCTCACCCTAGCTTGGGGGAAAAATCCTAAAATCATTGGGGCAATAAAATAATTAGCTTAGCAAAAACACAACAAAAAAAATGATCAAAACGCAACATCAATCACCATAAAAAATGCATCAAATATCTGTATCATATCAGAAAATCCAAAAACATGTCAAAAAGTCAGTCTAGAAAAGAAAAATCCAAAAACATAGGTTTGTGTCACTCGAACTATGTGGTCTCTACGTGTGTAATGTAGGCAAGGCTAATCATTTATCAGCCCCCGAGACCCCTAAGATAGGTTAGTAGGTTAGGTCTTTGGTCAAAAATATCAAAAATCACAAAACATCATAAAGTCAAGATGGATGATCTGATCTGAATAATGATTTTGAAACACAATAAATAAAAAGTGGATAAGTTGTATTTTTGATTGATGTTACCATTTCTTTGGAGTAACTCAATGATGTATTGAACTAGAGAAACAAGGAAAAAGAATGATATTTTCTTTGTCTGTTGTCTATAAGTTAATCATATAAATGTGTGAATTGTTGGGGGATGTGCTATGCAAATGTATCACTAATGACATTCAAAATTCACACATTGAAATGATTAATCACTGCCTGTTTACACAATGAATGCTCAGGTCATCTCAGTTTAATTATACCTTGATGCTTGTGTTCACTTGCAATATCAAAAATCATGAAAGAAGTACTTAGGTTGTCATTGGTCTAACATATACCATTAATGCTTTTACTCACTTTCAACATCCAATAAAAGCTCTATGATGATACTAAGCACAAAAATACTATTAAAATGACAATAGGTTTTGGCATATAGTTGCATGATAAAATTAGATTACATTCATCATAATCATTATCTGCAGAGTATTTGTTGCATAAAGGGTTCCAGTCAATGATTATCTTATCTACAAATATGATTGAGTATACTTGACATAAATTCAAAATCATCAAAAAAGTCATCATCTCATCATTAAGTTTCCCTCATATCATCATTCATACATTTTACATCAAATAAATTAGTACCATAAATACATCATGTTCATTTTACCATAAAATATTCATTACATTATCATCCATCAACATCATATGCATTTGATCACTTTTTAAACCCATACATCATAAGATCATCATTTTTATCATTATCACATTTCAAATAAAAAGCATTTATCTATCCATCCATACATTTTATCAGATTTAAAAATAAATACAAGTCATGTCATTGTTATCATTACATCATCCATTATCATTCATAATAAGATCATCATTTTTATCATTATCACATTTCAAATAGAAAGAATTTATCTATCCATCCATACATTTTTATCACATTTTGAAATAAAAGCATCATAAGATCATCATTTAGAGATTCATACATTACGTCATACATCCATATATCATATAAATCTGCATATTCATTTTATCATTACATCATCACATGGAAATAAAATCATTCAAATAGAACATCACATACTAAATGCATCCATCACATACTAAAGCATCCATTACATAGAGATCATAAACCATCATAGGATCACATCAACTACACATCTCATATATATATCATCAATGTCAAGTATACAATGAAGTTTGAAATAAAGGACATCATCAAAAATGAGGTAAATAATAGTGTACATCATGTCTCAAAAAGGAAAATATCAGAATCACAATAGCATCTATGATCTGCTACTACCAGAGTGTGTGGGCCCAACAGGACCAGTACAACCAACACCCTCAGAAGAACCATGATCTTTGGGATCTCTATGTAGAGGTTGTGTCACACCCTCACTCATTGTCCGAGTATGAGTTTGACCGGATCTTGATGGGGCATAGGTGACCCTGCAATCAACAAGCGCTACATCATGATATATGCCCTGGTAGAACTCTGCCTCTCGGGCAGCCCGCAGAACCTCTCTCATGTAATCTCCCACCGAGGTACCATCGCCCACTCTCTGTAAGGTCTTTGTTGTCTCATGTGCCCTCTTAGAAATATGATGTGCACTATCTTGCTCAACTATCAATGTGGCAACCTAAGTCTGCATAGTGGCCAACTGTCCCTATACTTACACTAGAGCTTGAGCATGCGCTTGATCCTGAGCTTGCATCTAAGTCTGCATCTGAACCAACAAACCTCGAGCTTGTACCAATTGTCCCTACAGCGTCTGTACCTGTGTTTGTAGACCTATAATCTATCTCTGGTGGTCCACTGACGATACTGCCACTGCTCGCCTCTTGCGAGGCCTGCTGGATGAAGGACCACCACTAACTAGCCCTGCCCCTCTACCGCCTCCTCTGCCACCTCCACTGTCACCATCACTATCACTGCCATCACTACCACTCTCCGTGCTACTGCCTGATGGAGTGTCACCTTCGGTCGCATCCTCCTCTACGGGTAATGGTGTTGGCTCATCCAGAATTGTGATACACGGATGTGGAACCAAAGCCAAAAATGCGGCGTACTCCTCTATAATAGGTGCCTCTATAATATCTCTGTGTATGTCTAAGGGAGATGGCTACAATGCCCTGTATCCCTCTACTAAGACCTCATATGACAGAAAAGGCCCCCAATTAGGCACATCACTCCACCACCTAGCATAGTGGGCTACTCCCTATGGCATACACTGAACAATGTCGTACTGCCTATACACTCGTCATAGCAAAAGCCTCTCCAATACAAAGGGTGTCCGACCAATCAGGTACGTGGAATCATAGAGATACCCCAACACTGCGTCATCCTCATCCCACTGCTCAATTTCTAAGTACGGCTACCAGATAACAGTCTCTGTATCATCAAAAAATCACCTCCAATGCTCCAACTTACCCATCTGAGCTTGGGTATGCCGACCTCTATACCGAAACACATACGATCTGCCTGCTGGTTTGTCCATCACTGGAAATGGTCAAGCAATGGAAAAGTGCTCCCATGCCCACACCTGTAATAGGGTCATCCTTGTTGATAAGCTGCATGCCCCAAGGTACACCACTGAATGAAGATCATGGTAGAGATGTGCCGGCATGGACATCCCCCATGCATATCTTGTACCATGTACGATCATGCTATCTAGAGTCCTGCCCCAACCCACAAGGAATCCCTTTGACCTATGATCAAGGCAAAGGAAACATCCAATAAATCCAACAAGTACTACTGGTAGTGTGGCGTATGCATCTACAATCCTCCTCCATCAGACACTCAGGCCGGCAATATCTTGATCCTGAAACACTCAGCCGAGAGCATCTCTCCCACCAGCCTCATGAGAATTGTATACTACAATCTCTCCCATAAATCGTATGCACAAAATTTTCCACACATCCTCGAGTGTGACCATCATATCACCAGTGGGTAAGTGAAAGGTGTTGTGGTCACTATGCCACCTCTCAGCCAAAGCAGTCAAAAGACCCCGATTAATCCTAATCTAGGGCATGTCCAATAAACAGGTGAGGCCGCATTGACCTATAATCTAAATCTCATTTGGTGTCAGATGAGGTATCAAGTCAGTATTCCAAGGAAACCTCTCTCGCATCTGGAGAGTACCCAAATCCTCCTATCATCATGAGAAAATATAAAATCATGCACTATGTCAGGAAATCAAAAGTCATTCTACTATCAAGTCTAATCCAAAAACTGGTATGAATTTTTTGATCAAAATTTATGAACACACACATCAAAAAATATCACCTATCATGAGGTTCATCAAGCATTATCTAATCTCGCCTATCATGAGATTTATCGGATATTGAATCATTTCCTCGCCTATCATGAGGATCATCACAAATAAGATTATTCTCACCTATCATGATAGTAACTCTTATTTTATCATCAAAATCAATCATCAAGAATTTGGATCATCAATCATACCAATCCAAAGAAAGGACATGATCGGAATTGACAAAATCAAGGTTATCTAAGTCAAAATCTACAATTTTGACATAAATGCACTAAAACAAACATCCAAAGCGCTAAATCTCAAAAGTGCTAATTTATCAATCTGAAGCGCTAAAATAGGCACCCAAAGTGCTATTCTATCTGAAGCGCTACTCCAGCACTCCGATGCGCTATAACAGGAATCTGAAGCGCTACTTTACCCTAAGCGTTGTTTTATCGCATCAAAGCGCTAAAATAGTCCATCAAAACGCCATTTTATCAAAACCGCTAGGACATACCATAAAAGCGCTAAGCTACCAAATCAAAGTGCTAGAATATTCTAGGCGGTAACATCTAGCATCGATATGCTATTTCAACCTACCTAAGCGCTACATCATTGAAAGCGCTAAACTATCTTATGGAGGCGCTAGAGAAAGTAACACAAGCACTAAAATATCAAAGTGCTATTACAGCTACTGGAAGCGCTACAACGCATCTTGGAAATGTTAAACTAGCTAAAAATCGCCTAAAGCATTAAAGAGCATAAAAAAAAATTTGCACAAAAAACGAGGATAATGGGTACATACTGGAGGTCCATACGCAGCCAGCCGTTGGTGACGTCAAACACGCTCGAAACGATGAGTGTGGTAAGGAATTGGCATCTTGCTCTAGCTGGCTAAAAGTCTCTATCATAAGGTTTTGAAACTCAAAAAGTACAAACGACTTTGAAAATGACCTTTTGGACTATATATAACTTTTAAAAAGGGATTTTTGTGGGTTTTTAATTATATTTTGATTAATTTTGTTCGTGAAATTAATTAAAAGACATCTGCAGGCTATATTTCATCATAATTGTCAGGAGATAAATTATTTTTTCATCATACCTTCATCAAATCATCAAATCATCATGAAAATTTCAAAAATTCTAAAAATCATCAAATCATTAATTTATCTCCCGAGGGGGCATATTATCGACAATCATCTAAAAATCAATATTTGGGGTATGTCTAAGGTGTACAAAATTATTTTTCTTTATCATCAATCCTGGCAGTAGCAACAAAATTTTCTTCGAAGCAACGCGTAAACACATCACTTCGAAGAGAGGAAAAATGTATACACCTAAAATTGCTCTAGAGAATTCAATTTATTAAATACAAATTATTTGATTAATTATCCTAATTTCCTCTACTATTTAAATAAATAGAAAATTTATTTATATAGTTAACGTTCACATTCACTTTTAAATTCTTCTAGTATCTCATCTTAATTAAAAAAATAAAATTAAATACTTTGTTTGGCTTAATTATCGTTTCTCTATTCTATTCTATCACATCAATATTAAAGTAATTAAATAAAGATTAAACAATTTATTTATTAATTGTCATATTCTTTTGTTTAATTTAATAAACAAATTCTATAGTTCGTTTTATTAAATTATTTATCCCTCTTTTGCTAATTTAAATAAATTAAAAATATTTGAATAAAGGCATAAAGAATATTCCATCTATATTTCCTCAAAATTGAATTAGATATCCTATGTCTAAATTATGTCAAAATCATGTCAAGATTAATTGATTGAAACTTCACGGGAAGTTTTGGAGTCAAATTGGAGACAAATTGCAAACTTATCTCTCAATCCTTCCTCTTCTTTTGCCTGGTGTTTTCATGGGTAGAGACAATCTCCAAATTTCTCTCAATCTCCTCCATCTTTCACCATTGAATCCTCAAGATTGAATCCAAGCCTCTCTTTTCCATCCCCGTGCATTTCTATAGCCAAGAAATCTATAAATACAACCTCATTCAACCAAGAAAATATCCTAGGTTATCAAGTTTACTCTGTAGAATTTCATCAAGCATTCAAGCATCAACCATCCAATTTTCAATCATGGCTCCCTCCTGTAGCTTTTTTTATCATTTTCATGTCAATCCATGCTAATTTAGTTTCTTTTACCATCTAGTCTTTATCACATTTAGCTCCATATCACTACATCAATATCATTTCATTTTTTAGATTGCCATTTTAATAGTTATAGTGTTGTTTTAATCTGAGAGCACATAGCTTAATAAATCTTTAAAGATAGGAGACAAAGAGATGATTTCAATTGGTTATTAGCTTAATCTTTGATGCAATGTTTCATTAAGAAGTGTTTTATTTCTTTACACGTTATTCACACTTACACTTTGAATAATAAAATAGTACAAATAAGGATCTTTGAAACTATTTGTAAGTCCAAGGGAAAATGTGGAAAATTTATTATTGGTAATGGCAACACTACCAATCTAGCTTTATTGGAGATGATCAATTTTTTTTTTAATAAATTAGCACATCCAAATCTATATTTGGTTTCCTATTTGTAAAAGGACTGGCATGTGGTGGTAAAACAACATTATCTTATAAGCACACATATTGGATCCTATAATGATGAATTTATGAATGATTTTATGTCCATGGATATGTGGCATGCATCACTCTAGAGCCTATGACAATTAATCAATTCCATGCATGATGGTAGAGAAAATTATATCTACACCCTTGTCAAATATGGTAATAAATGTACATTGAGCCTAGTGAACAAATACAATAAAGAAAGTGGAAAATATTCTATGATGATGCTTACCACTAGGAGGGAATCCCAATATCCTTGAAGAGTAGGGAAGGTGAAACATAAACATGTGTCTATGTTCTCTTATAATTATTTCATAAATAAAATCAAATTCAAAGAGACATCAACTTGCGTTATTTGAAAAATATTCCTAAGAGTGTTACAAATGAGAGTTACAAAAGCTACAATATTTGATGTATGTATATGATCCTAGAAAAATAAAGAAGTATCACATAAGCATCTAGAACTAAAATATTTTAAATCATAGGTGGAGAAAGGAAGTTTGGTATTTAATAGAAGAATACCAAAGAATCCAAAGTAAAAGATTTAGTAAAATATAAAACTAAGAGCTACTAAAGGGATTAAAGGAAGTGAGTATAGTAAATATTCAATTGAGTGGAAGAGTGGGTGGCTATGGGAGATTCCACTTGGTGATTCCTACTAAGATGGGCTAGTACATTTATAATATTGAATATTTTCATATTAATTTGTGAGAAATAACTCACCTTTTTTTTCCTACACAAGTGATGGTGGATATTTTCATTGAAAAAGGAAGTGTCTCCCATGTCTACCGGCAGATTCAAATTTGTTAGTTGGTTTGTGTTTGTTAACAAAATGTTGTTCAATGGCCCGTGGGATTCGAACACGTAACCTCCTCCGAAACGGCTGCAACCTGAGCCGTTACACCAAATACAACGCACTCTGCTATGAGTAGTAACTGGTTGCTTTTGATGAGTATGCAGTTTGAATTTGTTAGAAATGTGTGGCCGGCGGGAGTTGAACCCCGCACTGCCGGTTCTAAAAAAGCTTATCATCACCGCTAGCCCATGTGTGCCATTTGAAATGTAAGTGGCATGGGTATTTTATATTGTTTAGTTAGGAGATATGCTTTAAAAATAAAACAAACTCTCCTAACTTAAACACAAACCCCTTAAAATTATTAAATAAAACAAAATAGATAACCCCCCAAACAATGAGAGCCGAGATTCATTAATTTGAAAGGCTATTATAATTTAAGGGAGATTATTAAGGATATTTTGAAAAATGGAGGGATAAGGTTGTTTTAGTAAATCTTATGGTTTTTCCTCCATATGGAAAACAAAATTGTATTTAAAGGGTGGTATACGGAGGTGTTTAGCTAAGTGTGAAATTCATAATTTTTCAAGTGAAACAGGTGCTAGGTGATACAAAGAGGAGTTCTAGGAGATTTTTTGGAGCCATTTTCATACATCGGAGTATTGTTGTGCTGCCGAAGTGCTAGAAGAAATGGTCTTGGTGCATTTTTGTAATTGATTTTTGGAGATTAATCGGATTGGTCGTACTCTATTGGAGCTGACCTGGAGATGTAGTCACGTTTGTGACGAACTCCGTAATCAAACTCTATTTGCTTCTCTTTCTCTATTCTTCCCTCTCATTATGTTGGCATCTCTTTGTTATTTCCTATTACCTTAATTATTTCTATGAGTTAATTTTGTTCCGATTAACTTGAATAAATCTTTGTAAAAGTTAAGCATTCAATTCTGCAATTTAGTCTCTGATTAACTTGGATAACTCTTTCATTTTGTCCATAAACCTACTTTTTCCTCTAGTTCCACAAGTTTATTTTGAGTTTCAGCATGTGTTTAACCCAAACTTGATTAGAAAAAACTATCTTTAACCTCCAATATCTCACATTTTCTCACATTGATTAATATTCATTTTTTAGTTAATCAAAGGGGTGATATTTTTGCATAAAACTAATCACTGTGAGGAATGTGACACTTATTATATTTTTTTAAATATTTTGAGAAATCCTTGTGCACCACTCTTCAACTACTACAAGATATAACGATTTTTTCCTTTAATAATTCTATTATAATTTTCTTACCCCTTTTACTTTGAAGATAGTTACCATGGTTTAAGGTTGAAGGAAATGGATATTTGACTACTAGGATATACTGCCACCATTCAAAGTTCCTACCCTTCTAAGAAAATTATAGTTCTAAGTGTGGAAGTTATTATTTTCTTATAATATATTTATTAGTAATTAGCTTAACCTGGTTGTGAATTTAAAATTTATAATTGTAAAAGAGATATTATGTTTATTAAATTAGGTTCATGTTTAATAGGGAATACTCTAATTTATTTCCATTTCTTTCAATAATATCTTCTTTTATCTAGGTACGTGCTTCTAAACACAACATTTACAATTAGAAAATATATTATTTAAAATTTATGCTTCAAAGAATTTTGTTTAATTTGGAAAATAATATTTTATTTTAAATAGTTTTTTAAATAATTTGTTTAAAATCTCTTTACTACTTTATAAGAAATCAAAATTTTAAAATTTTAAACATAGTATATTTTTTTAGGAGGATTCCTCAAATAGTCTCTTTTTATGATCTCTAATTTGGTTCAAAGAAATTTAAGAGACACTATGAATCTATTTCAATGGATTTAGATTCAAACTAGCTAATAATTACTCTTTACCATAGAGCACAAACAAAATTTTGAACTTAAACAAGTGATTAAGAAAATCAACTCATATAACTTCACCTAGGAACCACATTCAATTTTATCACACTTATCCTAAGTTAAGGCCAAATTTTTTGAAAGAGATTTTAGGAGAGCTAGGCATGATTTACTTATTCTTGTTATCATTGTTATTGAAGACTCAACTCTCATAAAATTTATATAAATGAAGAAAATTCTTATTTGAAAGAAATAGAATATATATCTCTTCTTGAAACCTTCCAACAAGAGAACACCCATTTGGAAGCATTGTTACAAAAAAGCTAACAAAAACTAAAAAATCTTATACTAAACACTCATCTTGTCACTTGTTTCTAGATTCTTAGAGCTCCTCAACATATTTTGACGGATCATTTTTTCACCCATTAACTACTTAAAAATAGTGAAATCTAATCAATGGACCACCATTAGATCAACTCCTACCAAAATGATAATAATAAGTTGGAACTTTCATTCAATCGATACAAATTATTGTGTGTACTCTATCTTAATTGAACAAGTCAAAGCAATCAAAAACACTAAAAGTATTTTAAGTTTTAATTTGTGTTTGTGTTTAATACTAACCTAGACTTCTTAGGTGTAGAAGAAATCTCTTAAATTCAAATTTTAACAAATTCAAATAATTGTCCCTCTCATTTTAGGAATCCCACTATTTGGACGCTCAAGGAGATTAAAGTAGATTTATTTTAAGCATATTCAATAACACAAATTATAAAAAAAAACATTTATTTTAAAAATATCTAAGCATACAATCAAACAAATAATCAACAAAGCTATCAACACCAACAAGAACAAAAGTTTGAACTTAAACAAGTTGTTTAGAAAATCAACTCATCTACCTTGATTCCAAGTACCACATTTGAATTCATCAAACATGTTCTTAGTTAAGAATTTTTTTTAAAGATATTATAGGAATTTTCTCATTGTTTTTTTTTAAGAAACACTCCTCCAAAACATGCAATAAGAAAAAAAATCAGTGAAAAGTACTAGAACAAGTAGTTATTCTTGAAACCTTCTAATAAAAGAACAAGTTCATTTGGAAGCCTTGCTATGATAAACCAAAGTTCGTCTAAATAGTCTTCTACCAAATAATCATCATGTCACTTTTTTCTATATCCTTAGATATCCTCGACCTATTTTTAGAGATCCTTTTCCACCCTATATTTGATTCTTAGTTCCCTAACAAGAAGGGAATCCAATCAACACACCACCTCTAGATCAAATCCTACCACAACAACAAGAGTAGATTGGAATTTTCATCTAATCAATGTGAATTATCATGTGTACTTTATCTTATTGTAAATATGTTCAAGCAGTCAACATTTATTAATTTATTTTGTTTTAATTTTCATATTCGGCATCCCACTAGATGAAAACTTGAAGATTGCATCATGATTCTTATTTGTAAAATAATGATATGCTTATGAAACCTTTTTAATGAGAAGGGTTACTTATGGTAGTCATTTCCATATATAAGAGCATTAATGAAACATAAAAAATGAGGAAATATTTGTAAGGGATATATTTGACTAGTCCAAGTCAACTTTAGAGCTTGGAGCACTCCATTTTCCTTTTAAACTTTTTAGTCTTACATGTTGATGTATGTAAGGGAGGGTGTGCCACCTAACTCCTTTTAGATAGTGGAAATGATTTTTCTTCATGGAGGGAGTTAAATTTGATTAAGATTGGACCCCTTCTTGATCTTGGCACCACACTTGGAAATAAAATAACATTAATTTGAGTATGAACTGATAGAGGTGGCTTCTAAAAATGCCTTTCTGGGTTGAATAAAGGAGAGAGAAATTTTTCATTTATTGAAATTTGCTACAAGCTCAAATTTGGCTCACATACTTTTCGATACTATTTTCTAGGTTTTTGCAGCATGAAATTTTTAAACATTTCTACATTTAGAGTTAAACATTTGGTGCTAAGTTACAAGGAGGTTTTCATTCATTTGGCTCTCTAACCTTGGTTCCATATTTATACTGTTAAACAAATTGTACACTAAAAACAAATTCCAAAAAACTCAGACAACAAAGAAATTTACTAAATTTTATATACTAACAATTTTGAAGATGCCTATCATTTTCCATTAACTTTTGCTCACATCAATGATATTTAAAGAAACTTCAACCAATTTTAAAACTTTACTAATCTTCATTTCTTCTAGCTCACAAGAATCAAAATGAGATGATTTCCTTTGTTCTATTATTTTTAAATATATAAATGATATTACTATAGATCATTTTACATGTGCGTTTTCACACACACACATATGGATATGGATACTATAATTTATCTCTTCTACTCTAGAGAGCATTCTAAGCACATCTCGAGACAAATACCTTGAAGGAATATAAGGATTACCACATAAAGGAAAAGGATGAGATTTTCACATGTAAGGGTCATATTAAATAAATATTAGGTTGGAAGAAAATAACAAAATCAACTCCAATAAAAAGGAAGTATTAAAATTATGTAATCAAATGAATTCTTTTAAGAAGTCCTACATATCAAGTTGTTTTAAAGAAGGTTAATTTATCACCATCAATATCGCCATCATTTTTAATATTGATTGTTAAACAAAAATATATTCCAAACTATATTAGAAAGTGTTTTTTTAATAAATTTACAATATTAGACAAAGTAATCATTTTCATTTTTTAAAACATGTTTATTTATATCCAAATCCTACAAATTGTATTTTATGCATTACTATTAAAAAAATGCATGTAAGCCATAAATGAGAAGAAAGAAAACCAGGCGTCATGAGTGTACCCAATGGAGAGACAAAACATTCAAATGATTCAATGGTATATGCACTTATAGATTGGTCATCTTAGATTCTCACATAAGTAACCTTCCATTCTCTTATTTGACGAAAGCTTACTACGAACAAGTAGTCGAGATTAGGTAGATCATGTGCACGTACTTATCCGTATCAAGCAGTTAGACCATAAAAGATAATATCTCTAATTCAATCTTCTTTGTGGGCCGCTCCTCCTTCATGCGTTTAGACACAATAGATGTCTGAATGCGTTTAGAACAGGTTTCTGTCATGCTTAAACTCATTCTTATTGCAGCCTGATTCATGCTGTTGTAGGTGATTGATTGTCTTCAAGATTTAAAGGGCCAGGAAGGTTAAATAAAGATCAAGATGTCTGCAAATAGCATAGTTTGTAAGGAGAATTTGATCATAGGAAAGGCCTTTGTAAGTAGATCTGATCTTCTCTGCTCTGTGGCAACAAGCACCGCAGCTGCAGTTCTTGAGGAACCAGACTTAAGGTAACTGAATTTAATCTGTGTTTACAGTTTAGTTTTTCAATTTCAACAGAAGATGCTGATTCTTTTTCTTGTTTGCGAGGGCTTAAAAGTTGGGAAAGCAGAAATGCTCATATAATCAAGTGGAGCTTCTCTTTTATGATCTGAGCAACCCAAATCCAGTTGGAATGAAAATTTCTGAAGCTATTGAAACCTGCATTGGGTCTGAGGTGGAAGATGTTTTAAAGGAGAGTTGCCTCAAGTTCAATGTGAGATTCTTGAATAATAAGAGTTTGAATCTTTATGTTTATGTTGTCTATGACAATGCCCATGCCGATGAGGTTGGAACCCAATATTATTGGATGCCTGTAACAAGGGCTAATTGCAAGAAGGGTTGTCGGGGTCCTGTTATACGTGGGTTGAGGAGATTTGGTAAAATGTCCAGACGAGGCGATCTGTATATTGCCATAGATGAGGCCAGCACCCATGTCTGCATTGACCAGGAGATACCTAATTTCAGGTTTCTTTTGGCTGCTTATAATAATCTGCATGAATTGTTGGGCACAACAGTATCCAGCAGCATAAGAGTTTTGTCTAACAATGATGCTCCTCGTGGAGCTGCATCTTTGAAGGTGCACTTCAATTTGCTAGGTAGGAGTGATGACTATACATGTTTAATCCAAATTGATTGTATATATTAGACACCCATGCTTAATGAAAGTCGGTGCGTTGCAATCTCCTGATTAATTTGTGTCTGTTTGTATTTAGAGGGCTGGAAACAAGATATACCTCAGACGCCATGTCTGAGCAGCCGAACAAACCCAAGATCGAAAGGTAATTTGTATGAGAAGATATTCATGGAGCATTTATCTCAAGAGAGGATTAGAAACTAATATCTAAATACTAATAAAATTTATTTTGATTTCATTGTTGCAAAACAGATATTGAATTGTATCCCAAGCTCATCGACGGAGATCAAAACCCTAAGCAAAAGGCAGACAAAAATAAGAAGCCGACCATGAACAATTCCGAGATTGCAGTGCTAAACATGCCAAGGCTTGTTAGCGAACCCGACGATGGCGACGAAATGGAGTGCAATCGTCTGATCAAACGACCATAGCTTTGTGCTACTTTCACTACACAAAAGAATTGTGCGTCAATTCTGTCAAGAGAAAGTATGGGGGCATCTTCAAACCCTAAAAGAATTGAAGGTGAAGCCATATTTCCGCAGTCTGACCAAGGGTTCAATCCTCTGTTCCATTTACAGCAAGTCTTTTCACCTTCGCAGATTGCTCAACTGCAAGCGGAAAATCCTGGTAAGGGTATCCGTCCTTTATAATCTACGAATGCGTTTGGTAAACTTTTCATGTGATTGATGATACTGATGTGATGCGTTCTGATAAATTTTATGAACACCGACTATACATTCAATCGAGCTACAGTACTTTGGAATTTTTCAGATAATCGATAGAATTTTTTAAATGAATTTGCAGGATTCATGGTTGATTTTGTTGTTGATCAGTACTCAAGACAACTTTACCAGAAATGGTGTGCTGAAAATTTTACACCAACAAACAGAAAATTTATTCAAGCCAGCGCCCATCCGAGCTGTTTATAATACAAATTTGGTTGATATTTTGGCTAGAGGCCAAGATCAGATGTAATTAACAGTCAAAGACATTTTGTTAAGGATATGCATGTTCTTACTCCAAGTTATCTGTCATTTGTTTCAGACGAAAAAATATTTAGCAGAATTCTGTTAACAAAGGGAGGTGAATAATTTATGATGTAGAAGAATGCATCATGACGAGCTCATAATAATGTATCTTCTGTTATTCTTAAGCAATTATAATGTAGGTTATTTTTTAAATGAAATAGTTTTATATTGAAATTGAACATGGCACAAAAGAAAAATCACAATATGCAAGAGTGAATGATAATGATTAGTTATACACACAGGATTGTGTGAGAATACTGAAATTTACTTATCTGTAAACAATTTGATAATGTTTCTTACGCAACTCTAAACAATTTGATAATGTTTCGTATTCATGCCATAAAAAAATGATATGAACTTTTAACTTTTAATATTATTTACTCATGCCTTAATTTTTCAAGGACGTTTTCAAAGCTGTGCGAGTCTCTTGTCAACTATTTTTCTGCATCGCTAAAACTTACTAATGATACCATACTCGTTGGTTTTTGTTTAGAATGCTGTGAAGATGGTTTCTAATTGTGACCTTTGGTATCACGTTATCAATACTACCATTTCATGATTCCACAAGTAGAAACAGTGGATTCATTACTTATTATAATTGTGGTTTACTCTTATCAATTTTATATTGTTGCATCTTCATAAACATGAGATCCAAGAAAACGGATCATACTTAGTCTTCCGCAATTAAACATCTGTAGATATGCAAGATAGAATTGACTAAATTTGCGAACTTTTGTGTTGAAAGTATCTTACAGAACAGTGTACCATACGACTAAACATCATGCAAAGAATTTTTACTGAATGCACTCGAATCTTTCTGCATTGAATCTGTGCCGCCTCTTTCCATAACAAAAGGAGTTTTTACTTTAAGGATCTGTTAAAATCGACGTACCATACGACTAAACATTATTT
>CM021106.1:531292486-531374253 GCA_007115665.2 Sequoiadendron giganteum
ATAAAATTTATATAAATGAAGAAAATTCTTATTTGAAAGAAATAGAATATATATCTCTTCTTGAAACCTTCCAACAAGAGAACACCCATTTGGAAGCATTGTTACAAAAAAGCTAACAAAAACTAAAAAATCTTATACTAAACACTCATCTTGTCACTTGTTTCTAGATTCTTAGAGCTCCTCAACATATTTTGACGGATCATTTTTTCACCCATTAACTGCTTAAAAATAGTGAAATCTAATCAATGGACCACCATTAGATCAACTCCTACCAAAATGATAATAATAAGTTGGAACTTTCATTCAATCGATACAAATTATTGTGTGTACTCTATCTTAATTGAACAAGTCAAAGCAATCAAAAACACTAAAAGTATTTTAAGTTTTAATTTGTGTTTGTGTTTAATACTAACCTAGACTTCTTAGGTGTAGAAGAAATCTCTTAAATTCAAATTTTAACAAATTCAAATAATTGTCCCTCTCATTTTAGGAATCCCACTATTTGGACGCTCAGTGAGATTAAAGTAGATTTATTTTAAGCATATTCAATAACACAAATTATAAAAAAAAACATTTATTTTAAAAATATCTAAGCATACAATCAAACAAATAATCAACAAAGCTATCAACACCAACAAGAACAAAAGTTTGAACTTAAACAAGTTGTTTAGAAAATCAACTCATCTACCTTGATTCCAAGTACCACATTTGAATTCATCAAACATGTTCTTAGTTAAGAATTTTTTTTAAAGATATTATAGGAATTTTCTCATTGTTTTTTTTTAAAGAAACACTCCTCCAAAACATGCAATAAGAAAAAAAATTAGTGAAAAGTACTAGAACAAGTAGTTATTCTTGAAACCTTCTAATAAAAGAACAAGTTCATTTGGAAGCCTTGCTATGATAAACCAAAGTTCGTCTAAATAGTCTTCTACCAAATAATCATCATGTCACTTTTTTCTATATCCTTAGATATCCTCGACCTATTTTTAGAGATCCTTTTCCACCCTATATTTGATTCTTAGTTCCCTAACAAGAAGGGAATCCAATCAACACACCACCTCTAGATCAAATCCTACCACAACAACAAGAGTAGATTGGAATTTTCATCTAATCAATGTGAATTATCATGTGTACTTTATCTTATTGTAAATATGTTCAAGCAGTCAACATTTATTAATTTATTTTGTTTTAATTTTCATATTCGGCATCCCACTAGATGAAAACTTGAAGATTGCATCATGATTCTTATTTGTAAAATAATGATATGCTTATGAAACCTTTTTAATGAGAAGGGTTACTTATGGTAGTCATTTCCATATATAAGAGCATTAATGAAACATAAAAAATGAGGAAATATTTGTAAGGGATATATTTGACTAGTCCAAGTCAACTTTAGAGCTTGGAGCACTCCATTTTCCTTTTAAACTTTTTAGTCTTACATGTTGATGTATGTAAGGGAGGGTGTGCCACCTAACTCCTTTTAGATAGTGGAAATGATTTTTCTTCATGGAGGGAGTTAAATTTGATTAAGATTGGACCATTCTTGATCTTGGCACCACACTTGGAAATAAAATAACATTAATTTGAGTATGAACTGATAGAGGTGGCTTCTAAAAATGCCTTTCTGGGGGTTGAATAAAGGAGAGAGAAATTTTTCATTTATTGAAATTTGCTACAAGCTCAAATTTGGCTCACATACTTTTCGATACTATTTTCTAGGTTTTTGCAGCATGAAATTTTTAAACATTTCTACATTTAGAGTTAAACATTTGGTGCTAAGTTACAAGGAGGTTTTCATTCATTTGGCTCTCTAACCTTGGTTCCATATTTATACTGTTAAACAAATTGTACACTAAAAACAAATTCCAAAAAACTCAGACAACAAAGAAATTTACTAAATTTTATATACTAACAATTTTGAAGATGCCTATCATTTTCCATTAACTTTTGCTCACATCAATGATATTTAAAGAAACTTCAACCAATTTTAAAACTTTACTAATCTTCATTTCTTCTAGCTCACAAGAATCAAAATGAGATGATTTCCTTTGTTCTATTATTTTTAAATATATAAATGATATTACTATAGATCATTTTACATGTGCGTTTTCACACACACACATATGGATATGGATACTATAATTTATCTCTTCTACTCTAGAGAGCATTCTAAGCACATCTCGAGACAAATACCTTGAAGGAATATAAGGATTACCACATAAAGGAAAAGGATGAGATTTTCACATGTAAGGGTCATATTAAATAAATATTAGGTTGGAAGAAAATAACAAAATCAACTCCAATAAAAAGGAAGTATTAAAATTATGTAATCAAATGAATTCTTTTAAGAAGTCCTACATATCAAGTTGTTTTAAAGAAGGTTAATTTATCACCATCAATATCGCCATCATTTTTAATATTGATTGTTAAACAAAAATATATTCCAAACTATATTAGAAAGTGTTTTTTTAATAAATTTACAATATTAGACAAAGTAATCATTTTCATTTTTTAAAACATGTTTATTTATATCCAAATCCTACAAATTGTATTTTATGCATTACTATTAAAAAAATGCATGTAAGCCATAAATGAGAAGAAAGAAAACCAGGCGTCATGAGTGTACCCAATGGAGAGACAAAACATTCAAATGATTCAATGGTATATGCACTTATAGATTGGTCATCTTAGATTCTCACATAAGTAACCTTCCATTCTCTTATTTGACGAAAGCTTACTACGAACAAGTAGTCGAGATTAGGTAGATCATGTGCACGTACTTATCCGTATCAAGCAGTTAGACCATAAAAGATAATATCTCTAATTCAATCTTCTTTGTGGGCCGCTCCTCCTTCATGCGTTTAGACACAATAGATGTCTGAATGCGTTTAGAACAGGTTTCTGTCATGCTTAAACTCATTCTTATTGCAGCCTGATTCATGCTGTTGTAGGTGATTGATTGTCTTCAAGATTTAAAGGGCCAGGAAGGTTAAATAAAGATCAAGATGTCTGCAAATAGCATAGTTTGTAAGGAGAATTTGATCATAGGAAAGGCCTTTGTAAGTAGATCTGATCTTCTCTGCTCTGTGGCAACAAGCACCGCAGCTGCAGTTCTTGAGGAACCAGACTTAAGGTAACTGAATTTAATCTGTGTTTACAGTTTAGTTTTTCAATTTCAACAGAAGATGCTGATTCTTTTTCTTGTTTGCGAGGGCTTAAAAGTTGGGAAAGCAGAAATGCTCATATAATCAAGTGGAGCTTCTCTTTTATGATCTGAGCAACCCAAATCCAGTTGGAATGAAAATTTCTGAAGCTATTGAAACCTGCATTGGGTCTGAGGTGGAAGATGTTTTAAAGGAGAGTTGCCTCAAAGTTCAATGTGAGATTCTTGAATAATAAGAGTTTGAATCTTTATGTTTATGTTGTCTATGACAATGCCCATGCCGATGAGGTTGGAACCCAATATTATTGGATGCCTGTAACAAGGGCTAATTGGAAGAAGGGTTGTCGGGGTCCTGTTATACGTGGGTTGAGAAGATTTGGTAAAATGTCCAGACGAGGCGATCTGTATATTGCCATAGATGAGGCCAGCACCCATGTCTGCATTGACCAGGAGATACCTAATTTCAGGTTTCTTTTGGCTGCTTATAATAATCTGCATGAATTGTTGGGCACAACAGTATCCAGCAGCATAAGAGTTTTGTCTAACAATGATGCTCCTCGTGGAGCTGCATCTTTGAAGGTGCACTTCAATTTGCTAGGTAGGAGTGATGACTATACATGTTTAATCCAAATTGATTGTATATATTAGACACCCATGCTTAATGAAAGTCGGTGCGTTGCAATCTCCTGATTAATTTGTGTCTGTTTGTATTTAGAGGGCTGGAAACAAGATATACCTCAGACGCCATGTCTGAGCAGCCGAACAAACCCAAGATCGAAAGGTAATTTGTATGAGAAGATATTCATGGAGCATTTATCTCAAGAGAGGATTAGAAACTAATATCTAAATACTAATAAAATTTATTTTGATTTCATTGTTGCAAAACAGATATTGAATTGTATCCCAAGCTCATCGACGGAGATCAAAACCCTAAGCAAAAGGCAGACAAAAATAAGAAGCCGACCATGAACAATTCCGAGATTGCAGTGCTAAACATGCCAAGGCTTGTTAGCGAACCCGACGATGGCGACGAAATGGAGTGCAATCGTCTGATCAAACGACCATAGCTTTGTGCTACTTTCACTACACAAAAGAATTGTGCGTCAATTCTGTCAAGAGAAAGTATGGGGGCATCTTCAAACCCTAAAAGAATTGAAGGTGAAGCCATATTTCCGCAGTCTGACCAAGGGTTCAATCCTCTGTTCCATTTACAGCAAGTCTTTTCACCTTCGCAGATTGCTCAACTGCAAGCGGAAAATCCTGGTAAGGGTATCCGTCCTTTATAATCTACAGTGCATTTGATAAACTTTTTCATGTGATTGATAATACTGATGTGATTGAGTCCTGATAAGTTTTATGAATGCTAGACTATAGATTCAATCGAGCTACAGTACTTTTGGAATTTTTCAGATAATCGATAGAATTTTTTAAATCAATTTGCAGGATTCATGGTTGATTTTGTTCGGTACTCAAGACAACTTTACCAGAAATGGTGTGCTAAAATTTTACACCAACAAACAGAGGAATTTATTCAAGCCAGCGCCCATCCGAGCTGTTTATAATACAAATTTGGTTGATATTTTGGCTAGAGGCCAAGATCAGATGTAATTAACAGTCAAAGACATTTTGTTAAGGATATGCATGTTCTTACTCCAAGTTATCTGTCATTTGTTTCAGACGAAAAAATATTTAGCAGAATTCTGTTAACAAAGGGAGGTGAATAATTTATGATGTAGAAGAATGCATCATGACGAGCTCATAATAATGTATCTTCTGTTATTCTTAAGCAATTATAATGTAGGTTATTTTTTAAATGAAATAGTTTTATATTGAAATTGAACATGGCACAAAAGAAAAATCACAATATGCAAGAGTGAATGATAATGATTAGTTATACACACAGGATTGTGTGAGAATACTGAAATTTACTTATCTGTAAACAATTTGATAATGTTTCTTACGCAACTCTAAACAATTTGATAATGTTTCGTATTCATGCCATAAAAAAATGATATGAACTTTTAACTTTTAATATTATTTACTCATGCCTTAATTTTTCAAGGACGTTTTCAAAGCTGTGCGAGTCTCTTGTCAACTATTTTTCTGCATCGCTAAAACTTACTAATGATACCATACTCGTTGGTTTTTGTTTAGAATGCTGTGAAGATGGTTTCTAATTGTGACCTTTGGTATCACGTTATCAATACTACCATTTCATGATTCCACAAGTAGAAACAGTGGATTCATTACTTATTATAATTGTGGTTTACTCTTATCAATTTTATATTGTTGCATCTTCATAAACATGAGATCCAAGAAAACGGATCATACTTAGTCTTCCGCAATTAAACATCTGTAGATATGCAAGATAGAATTGACTAAATTTGCGAACTTTTGTGTTGAAAGTATCTTACAGAACAGTGTACCATACGACTAAACATCATGCAAAGAATTTTTACTGAATGCACTCGAATCTTTCTGCATTGAATCTGTGCCGCCTCTTTCCATAACAAAAGGAGTTTTTACTTTAAGGATCTGTTAAAATCGACGTACCATACGACTAAACATTATTTAGAGAGCTTGCATTGCATTCCAATGAGCCCAATGTTTATATACATTGTTTTGTATCAAGGAAAATTTACTGTGAGCGATTATACGCAAAATCTCTGTGCAATATTTTCCTTTCCATCTAGATTTATGTATAATATAAGATTCATAAAGGAAATTTGAAAATGTATTATAGATACCAACTCTTGATCTTTTAGATTGTTGGGTCTTCTATACGCCATTAGAATTTTTCATTTTGTTCTGAAAACTACAGCAATGTAGTACAGCCCCAACCAAACTTGAGCAGACATCAGTATGCACAAACTCAAAATTTAGGGCTAAATCTTAGAACATATGACTGAAAACAAAAGTTTTATTGTCAATGAATTACAAAGAATAAAGAAATTTATATGCTTGGACATAATTACAATAAAGCCCATGATGGGATCGAGCTGTCCAAGAATGGGTCTATGTTAATACCCATTGTAAATAATATATGAACATACAGAGCTTGACAAGAAATGGACTACATTAAAACCCTCCCTGCCAACTGGCAATGTCGCTTTCCCACTCAAATTCAGCTCGGCTTTTATTGATTAAATATTGTAGTGCTGAGCCTATCTCTTCTGCATCAAAGCGATCAATGAATTCAGATGTGGTTGTTTCCTCTCTTTCATATTTCTCCCCCAATCCAGAAGACATTGAGTTGTTTATCTCAACTTCTCTGCATGCTTGATCTGCCATATAAAACTGAGGTGGGATCAACAAAAGATTTTGATTGCATGCGGGAAAACCTTTTGGAATGCATTTTCTTTTAAAACAGCTCATCCCCTGTCCTGCATGAATTGGACTGTGCCTCGTTTTGCTGTTGAAGATCTTCTTCTGGGCGGAAGGAGTATATGCACGGGCACCCACAGTGAAATGCTTTTTGCAGCCTTGACATAAATAGCGAGGCTGGATAGATCTGCAGTGGTGCATATTGTTCAAATATCGGAAGGTACAACTCTCAGCAGAGTTACAGAAAGGGCAGGCAGGAGGTTTGCATGATCTGAATATTCCAGCTATCCAATTCTTCCCTTCTTCTGGCAATGTACGAACAGGAACGTCCAAACTTCTTCTGATAAGATTCAAAGCATCCTGGAAATTGAGCTCTCGGACATTCAATTTCTGAAACGAACCTTGCAGTAGATCCATCGTTTAACTGATCTCACAACCGAATACAACCGCAAAATGGAATTTATTCCTTTCTATCTCACAACTGAATGCAATGTCTGAGTAGAAAGTCTCTTTTGCTTCATTTATTGGCAAGGAAAAAACTCACAAACACCGCTATATAAATATAAGTTTTCTTCTGCTTCGTTACTTTTTAATTATTTATTTATTTATTTTTATAAAATATATTAATACTATAAACTATATTATTATATAATAATAGTGATTTCATTTGAATAAAATATATAATATAAAATAAATAGATATAATATTATATAATACAGTTTATCATATATATTATATAATATTGTGTTTATTTATTTTATATTATATATTTTATTTAAGTGAAATCACTAATATTATATATTATATAGTTTATATTATTAATATACATTATATTATATTATATATTATACTATAATATTATATCATAGTATTATTGTATATATTATATTATGTAATAACTATTAAATTATATTTATAAATTTATATATATAATATTATCTATAAATAGAATTATAATTGTATGTATAATATTATGTTTATTTATTTTATATTATATATTAATATGGTATATAGTATTAATATTAACTATATGATATCATATCTTATATTACCCATCTCAAATATTAAATAGATATACCTACTTATCTAATCTCTATTTTCCATCCACTTTTCATTAAATTGAATATATTAGATTATATTAATTAACTATCAAATCAACCAGAAACAATTTACCATCATATTAAATCTTTACACGCAATTTTTTTAAAAATAATTATGATGAAAAAGTTAAACCATAACAATTTATCACCATATTAAACATTTATATATAATTTTTAATTTTTTCAAAAGATTAAAATTTAATTTAAATTAAATTGCATTCACCATTACTTCTAAATTTGGAGATTTTCTTCCAACTCCACTTCGGATATAAATTAATTAAGTAAAACAAATGTAAAAGAAGGGAAATATAAGATGAGATTGTCTAAAATTGAACAAATTTGTTGTTAAATGTATTGTATCAAATAGTGTACACGCTCCAAGATCTTTGGATCAAATCTACACCTTATAATTTTTGTTGTCTCATTTCACAATAAAAAAAGCTTTATTTTTGATATGTTGCAATCGACTGACTATGTGACAAAATTGTAAATTTCATACATAAAATTTAGTCCAAACTAACACTTAAGTAGACATGAGCATGCACAAAATCACAAAATCAAAATTCATATGAAAAAACTCACAAACCTAAAATTCATATGTTTCAGAGCAATATCTTACCACATATGACTAAAAATGAAAGAATTACAAAGAATAAACTAACGTATAAATATAAATTTTTAGGGATGATGTTTGTGAGTCCATTCAATGATGCATGTGCATAATAAACTTATAGATTGAAGCTTGATGGTCATTTCTATAGTGAATTTTTTTGCAAGCTTATAGAACTATATAAAACAATGCTTTGCAAGATTATAACATTATATAGGATACTTTAAATAAAAATGAAAAAATGAGTGGTTCAAACTGATAATGAAAGTGTGGGGAAAAAGTGAGAGGTCAAAGGTTTTTAACAAATTGATAATGGAATTTTTAAATTTTTTTCATGTTTTATTTGGGCTTTATATATCATATTTTTATAGATAAAAATTATCCATGTTTTATGTTCAAATTCATATTTAAATCAAATTCTATGTATTAATTCATAGTTTATATTTTATAGGCCCCAAATTAGAATTCACCCAATAATAACTCACAATCAAAAATATTTTAGAATCCATATAAGATGGGAAGAAAAATGATGAGGGTACCCCCCTTACAAAACCACACACACACAACTAAAAAAGAGAGATAAACAAGAAATGCATAAAGAAACACTTGTTTTCCATTATCTTGATGCAGTGAAACTACAATACTTAGAAAATAACATACTACAACCACATGTGCCTTCTTATTACAGAAGTCTACAAGCCAAAAACCACAATTTGCACTACTGGAGCTCACCTCTATAACCCTTTATCTCCCTCTTTATCCACAAAGTGTAACCACCTTAGAATATTATGGAAGGTGTAACTCCATTTTGGTGCCATAAATCCCACCATCTATTTTCCACTCTAGAATATTTTTTCTCTCTTTATATATATATTTATATATTTACAACTTCTCGAGGTCATAACTTTTGATCCGACCGTTAGACTTTTAATTATAATTTATCGTTGGAAATCTTGTGAAGAGACATACAACCATCTTTCACTAGTTCTAAAATATCAGATTTTTTGCACCCTATTTCAAGGCTCCAAAGGGCCTCAATTTTCAATTCTAAGATTCATTGTAGAAATTCCTCAAGATGGAAATTTAATATCTTCCAAATGGTACAAGATTTTGAGATGATTCCTTCACAAAAAAAATCATTTTCCCATTTAACTCCCTGGGGTCAATTTTTGTGTCCATAGGAACCAAATATACTTACTAAAAATGGTAGGTGACTTTTTTTAACTATTTTAAACTTCTAACTATCCCAAAGACTGCATGAGTCACCATGGGCCCCAAAAAAACTAAGGAGACTAATTTTTTTTTGAAAATACAATATTTTTTGGTGATGTAAGATTGTCCTTACAACACTAGATGCTCCTAAATCAAAAATTGCATAATTCCCTTAATATTTAATACACACAAGATCACAATTATCACCCTGAATTGGGGTAGACAACCAATTTTGATAATCATATAAGTATAGGATAAAGGTTCAATATTGAAAATAGACCAAGATCCTATAGGATAAAAGTTCAACATCTAAATGAGACCAATACTCGAAATAGGGAATTTTGATCAAAGAGAAAACTAGAGGACTTATGAAAAATAGTATTTGATATGATCTATATTTCCATATTATTAATAGAAAAATCTACTAAAAAGAGGGAAAGATGGCCCAAAGATAGATTTTGTGTATAAAATTGAAACTCAAGAAAAGCATGCGCAAATCAAGAATTGACGTAGGATTAACTATATGTATGGACATGAAAACCTTGCTATGAACAAAATAAAAAATAAATTAGGGATCAAACAGTGATACATATAAATAAATATACTCCTAGTATAAGGGTGATCCCATAATGTTGGTTTACAATTTCTGGGAGATTCTATTTTTTGTTGAAATCACATATTTTTAGAAAATATAATGATTTAATCCTTAAAAAGTTTTATTTTAAGGATTCCAATTGAAGAGGGTTTGATAAAATCACCTTAGATCAAACACCCTTGGATAGAACCCCTCTAGTATTAAACCATACACATAACGGAGTCTCCTTTACACCTATCAAAATTATGATAAAAAATCTCATTTGATTTACCTTTTGGGGGATCAAATGAATTAATTAATTTTTTTTTTTTTGTAAGTATGTATTAATTATTATAAGCTTCCCAAAATTATAATTTTAAATATATTTAATTTAATTATTTAATTTATTTTTTATTTCTTGTGAATGTAGGTTTTTCACTGAAAATCAAGCTAGTTGTTCTGCACATGTGAAAAAAAAGTAGATTATCAAAAAAAATAAAAAAAATTAGTGCACTAGATATTGAAATCCTTGATCCAACAAAAAAAAATTGAATTTTGATACATACAAAAAAATTTATGTTGTATACGATCCTCCTATATTTGAATTTTAATTAGTTTGACTTTGAAAATTGATTAAGGAAAAAAAATTCAATAAAACACTCTGAAACAAAATGAAAGTGCTAGATATCGTAGTTACAAATCTAAATTAAAAAAAAATACAATTTTATCCTTCATGGAAAAAAATGTATGTTGTATATGGTGAGCATCACTCCTTAAAAATAATGTTTACTGAAATGAACTAGTTTTCGAAGGAGATATAAAAAGAAGTGAAATTTGATTCCAAAATTTTTGAAAAAAATATATTTAGAATCCATAGAAAAAATTTCACGAATCAGTAGTTTGCATCACCTTCAAATTCCTCACATTTTAGTCGCTAAAGGTTCCCAAAAGTGAAGATTTAGTTAGAAAAAATCAGTTCAGTGTCTAGTTTGGCTAAAAATTGTAAACTAGTATTGTGGGATCACCCATAATACAGACATGAAACTTTAATATGTCCAACATGGGCCTGGTTAATGAGATCTAAAATAAAAATAATACACCATTAACACATAAAATGAGCATTTTGAATTGTACTTGTCATTTAAGGGTGGTCATAAATAGAACGACCAAAATCAAAGCATGTGTCATGTCATTTAAAACGGGGATTCCTAGCTCAATGGACCTAGTTTTTTTGTGCAAGAAATAATAAGACTAGCTTGTGAGAGGAAATCATATCCTCAATAACAAGAAAAAAATAGTTCTATGACATCTACATAATCCTTACATTCCATCTCCAAACCTCAAATTTGGGTCTGCTTCAATGGATATTCTTTGATCATATTATGTGTCATTACATGAAAAATGGCTCAATGATGAAAGTTTGATAATATAATTTAGCCTATATTATTAGTGTTTCAATTCATGTATGTGTTACATTATGTAAAATGATTAATATATTTTATATAATGCTAACACAAAAAAACAAGATACTATACTTGCTATAGTATCAATAAAATATATAAATAAAACTTCTATCGCTATTGCAAATTATGAATAGTAACTCAACAAACTATGACCATACAATAATAAGCACACTACCATAAATATGCTTCCTTTTTTTATTTCAACTATTTGAAATAACTATATTGTGAATACACTAGAAACCTTCATTTAATTTTTAGTTTAATTTAACTTATGTTCAAGAATGGCTTGGATTATCTTATATTTAATATTATTTTACTAAACTCAAATAGTATTAAATTTTTGCATAAAGTCTTTAATTGTCTAACAAATAATCTAATTAGTATTGACACTAAATATGTCTACACTACTAATAAATAATTTAACCAAATAAATTGATTTCTCAACATATTGCAATCATATAGACTAGTGGTATGAAAGTATCGTTAATAATCATAATGGTGGAAAATGTGTACTTGTACATAGATCCTTTATTTTTGGAAATATTTTTAAAAGGCTATTTTTATTATAATATTAGTGTATATGTATCATGTTCTCTCTAATAATTAGATAACAAATCAATATTATATATATATATATATATATTCTTGGTAAATGTTGTCATGGGGGCAACACCCTTTGTATAATAAATCAAAATATTACATATTTCTTGTGATTAGCCCATATTATTGGCCTCTCAACTCCATTACATACATCTTGCCTCTAGAGAAGCCCACAATCCTTTCAACATGTGCTGTAAAAACATAAAACCATTTTGGTTGATAAAATAGTTGAAAGATTGGAGTTTTTTTCTCCAAACCTTCCTTTAAAAGAGCTATATCCTATGTGGAAAATTTGTTCCTCCTTACAGAATTTGTATCAAAGATCCCAACCAATAGTCCCATTGTTATCTTTTTCTTTAAATATAGAGATTCTTGTATTGATTTCCTCCCTTTTCTCTTACATAGCTAGAATAACATCCTTTACCCATGTTTTGGTTCCCATCACTTACACCACATTTGTTAAAAATATCTCATACACCCTACCATCATGAATGTTCTTATTTTCCTATTTCGTTAGTCCTATAATCTAGGATATTGCTATCAAGATCTCTTTAGCTTCTACCTTGAAGAGCCTTTGGATTTGAGCCTCACTGGTTTCCACTGTGCAACAACATCCAAATTTTAATATATTATGTTTCATCATTTTACCTTTTCTTCCCCACATATTTTCCTTTTGTAGAGACCTATCACACGTATCTTTGTTTGATCCTAATAATAGAATCATGAAGTAAATAATTCATGTTTATTTCCCTTATACACACACCTTTATTTATGTCAATGTGTACCCCCTATCTACACTTTCCTTACTCTTATGTGCCTGATCGTTCCTCCTATTGACACCACATATCATTCATCATCAAATTTCTTATGAATTTGTAGATTTATTTTCATGTCTCCTCATTTGTTTCTCATCACCTCTCATTTTCAAGAATACTTTCTAGGCCTTAACATGCCTTTGGATTTGAATCCACAACTTCGAGGTTCTATCTTTCAACTTGTACATTCACTAAAATATCTACCACCTTATTCACCTCTCTATAAGCATGTTTTATCAATTAGTCCCCCATGTTTTAAGATCTTATTTAATCTATTCAATTGGATACCTATAGTTTCCAATTTATTGTTCCCTTCTTAATGACTATGTTGATACATATCATGGAATCTCCCTCTCTCTATATATATAACTTATTCCTCTACATCTACATTATTTAAGTTGTTAGATGCACATGGAAATTGAGAGGTGGGTGAATCATTTGTGCATTAAAACATCAAAACCCTCATTAAGATTCAGATATTTTTTAGCCCTTAAACCCTTAATCAAATTTAGCATGAAAGTAAACAAAATAGAAATACATAAAACTACCAAGCATAATAGAATGCCAAATTTACATGAAAAACCCAAGAAGGGAAAAACCACGGCTAGGATTAGCTCACAATATAAAGTTATATAATTATAAAATACAATAGGCTTACTATTGGAGGACTCACTACCCAAAAGAAATAATTGTTCATTTCCAAAGGACTCTGGTCCAAAAGAAGGAAGATACAAGAAGGGGTGGCTCAATTCTAATTTTTATTACTAGAAATGCATCTCTATTATGTTGAAGGTATAGTTTCATTGAAGCACAAACAACTAATTCAACATACTAAAATGTAGGCACATTCTACTCACTACATTTAGGAGTTTTAGGCATTAAAGATCACACTTAGATCACCACACTTGATCAATTTTGAATATTTCACATCTCACACCTTATCTTCTTCAACCACACAACAACTCTCCTTGTATTTATAGCACACTTGAATTAAAACAAACTCAACTAGGTCGACATTAAGGAAACATATGCACCTCAACCGTGCAACATCAAATAGGTTGGCACCAACCCTTCCAAGTTATAGATAAGTGAATGAAGACCATGAAATAACTTAATAATGACCCAAATCTACACAAAAACACTTCTCAACACTTCCATAATAAAAAATCATTCACCACAAATAGTGCTAGCTTTCTAGGTTGGCCAAACCTACACTAATACTAACAAGCACACCTCTCTAGGTCCAAAAACATCTTGTAAACCACACTACAACATTCCAAAACATATCTGGATATTCCACAACATCAGAATATTTTCCACTACTATTACAACAACTTGAAAGTTAAGAACACCTTCATTTTGTGCAACTAGACACACTAGTACAAACATCCAACACACCAAATAACCTTGTAGGACACTTAAATACCTAAAAAATGAGGGAAAGGTAGGTACATAAAATATGATAATGTTCCCAAATATGTAAGCCAAGAACCTTCACTACAAATAAATATAGAGGAATCTCATTTCTTAAAAACACCTTGTTTCACTAGACAAACATACTATCAAACACAACTTTCATAATATAATGATCTAGAATCTAAAAATCTAGATATAGAAACTATAAATAGGTCTCTAATCATCATATCAAAACAATGTAGGCATATCTTCAGTATTGGAGAAATGTGGACCAAATCATTGAATATTACACTAAACTCGAGCTTTTATTCAAATTTTCCCAAAATCACTTGGAAAAAAAGTAAACCAACTGCATCAAAAACACTACTAACATATCTACAACACATTTACAACATCTAAAAAATCTCTCATCAACTATAGCACATCCACCTATCTCTCCAAACATAAATTTCGCAACTATACTGAAGTAAGATGTGAATTTTAACACCAACATCATTGTGTTGACATCAATACGAAAAAATATAGGCTTGTAACAACTCCAATCGTAAGGGTTGACATCATCAGCACCAACAACATTCTTCATACAAGGGGTTGACATTAATGACAATCCTAACTAGCTCACAAACAACTCAAGCTTCCAACAATCTCTCCTTTGTGATTGATGGAAACACCTTCTTTCTAAAAAACCATCAACAAAAAAAATGAAGTATCAAAAACTCTACAAAATTAGTACTCCCCTGATTAGAGAAACTCTTACTCTTCACAATCTCTCTCCCCATACACATTTTTGCACTAACTCTTTCCATTTTTTTGTGTTCTCTCTCCATGGTTTTTCAACCACTCTAACTCGTTCCCCCTTTGAAATCAATGGAAAAGGGTTATAGACTCAACCAACTATCCTACACTTCTACACACATCACCATTTTTCTCTCTCCCTTTGACAAATTTATAAAGGGCAACAACTGCTCTCTCTTTCTACTGTTATGCATCTTTTTCTCTCACTTCCTTTGAAAAAATTTCAAAGGACAACACCACCAAACAACTTCTTTTCTTTCAACTACACTTTCTTCCATACTCGCCCTTAGAGGCACATAATATGCTTTATCTGACTGCACCAACCAAAAGCCACTACTACCTACTCCCCTTGAGATGTAGCCTTCAAAATTAGTCCAAGACCAAGAATGAACCTTGAAATGATTTCCACATAGATGCACACACTTATTCATCTTAATTGAAAGGAGGGGAAATAACCCCTAACTTCTTTTAAAGATACTCAAAAGTATCATTTGGAAGAGCCTTTGTGAAAATATCTACAAATTTATCCTTAGTATGCACATACTCTAACTTTACCTCATTTTCTACAACTTTCTCTCTCAAGAAGTTATACTAGATTGATATATGCTTTGTTCTTGAATGAATTACAAGATTCTTTGAAATATTGATAGAACTTGTATTATCCCACAAGATAGAAATAGGTTCATCATATGATACTTTGATATCCTTTAAAAATGTCTACTTCATCCACAACACCTATGTGCAACAAGATGTTCCTGCAATACACTCTTCCTCTAGAGTAGATAATGGAATTGAGTCTTTCTTCTTGCTTAGCCATGAAACTAACACTCTTCCAAGAAAGAAAGCACCAAAAATTGTAATTTTCATGTCATCTCAACATCCAACCCAATTTGCATCTATATCTAGGTATTTAAAGAGAAATCAATATCCATTGAATACAATAAACCATACTTCAAAGTACCTTACAAATATTTGAATATCCCCTTTACTACAGTCTACTACCACATGTGATTCTCTAGAAGCTTTTTGAAATCTAGACACAAGACAAAATACATGCATGATATTTGGTCTAGTAGTAGTTAGATATAGCATTCCATCAATCATTGATCTATACTTACTCTGATCAGTCTTAGGAGATTCATCATCCATGCTCAACTTGCAACAAGTAACCATAGTATTAAATATCAATTTAGAGCCTTCCATTCCAAACTTCCTCAATATTTCCTTGGCATAATTTGACTCTGAAATGAATATTCCTTTCTCACTTTTATGCCTAATCAAGGAACCATAACAACTTACAAACTAGGGCCATGTTCAAATGTCCCTAAATATTCTAGAAATTTGAAAGGTATTTTCACTTAAGGGAAGGTCGCATCATTAAGACTTGATCATATAATAAATTTGACTAGGTATTTTAGATTAAAAAAAATCAATGAACACCCTTCGATAACACTTTGTAAAGTGACCCAAAAAATACTTTTCAGATTCAGTAATAATAATGGATGAATAATTTCAAGTGCATGAAGTGGGAGTAGTGCATAAGGAAAAAAGACACAACAAAAATAAAGTAAAAATCCTAGGATATATATTTCATATTTATTTTTAAAGCTAAAATTGGTAGCTATTTAATCCTCATAAAAATTAATAAAGCTATTTCAAATTATATTTTAGTAACTATTTATAATGTTCAATTATATAACCTTAAAGTATTATTATTCATTCATGTTTCTAGCATATAAATTTGTTCTTTTTACTTTTATAAATCCACATTTACTCAAGTGTATGCTTAGTTCATTCTTGGGTTTCTTGATATTTTGGTGCCTATGAATCTTAACTTGATTCACTTTCCCATAGGATTAGTACATTGGTGTATTGTCATTTGTCCTTCTATTATAATTTAAAGTCCTCCAATATATCTCTCCAATTTTTTTAGTGTTAGACTTCATTATTTTGACAAGTATTGTTCAATTTCATTATTTTTGCTAAATCATATGTTAGACCATAATTTGCACAATTTATAGAGAGTTATACATGTTGATATCCTATAGCATTGAATGAAATCGTGTTATTAATATAAAGTATATTTTGGTGTTGTACTTGACTAATATAAATTTAATGAATCATATAGTATGCATTTTTATTTCTTATAAACTAGACTAGAATAAGGATATTTTTCTTTAAGTGGTTAATTTTTTTTTTATATATTATTATGCATATGTAAGCTATCAATTTGTAATGCCCCGCCAAGTAACCTTAAAGGAAGTTGCAATTAACATCTTAAGTGAACTAATTTTTTTTTTTTATAAAGTGCATTTAACATACACATTCACTTACTAATTAACAACAACCTCTAAGACTACAAGGTTAGGATTACATTAACCCACACATACATATTACATATAACCATAACAGTATGAACTTTATGAAATAAACATCATACATCATAAGAATACCACATAACATAATAAGATAATCAACCAAGATACAATCTTATAAACATTATCTTAAACCAATAGTTACATCACTCATTCCCAGAATGAGGCAATAGTACATAAGTTTACAATTACAAAATTCCACCTCATAAATATAAGAGGGGTAGATAACTTATACAAAATTAAAATATTACAATGCAAGATAATACAACAAGAACCGCGAGCTGTCCATCTAGATGTCTCGCCACCAAGTACTGAAGATAGATGGGGACCCAACGGTTTTGGTGCATGTTCCACCCTACCAATGTGGTACCCGAAGGCCCAACCCCCATGCTAGGAGATAGTAACAAAGTAACATGGACAAAGATTCTCCTACCTCTAACCAAAGACAGACTCAAACTAACTCATATTGTTATAACCAACCAAATGAATTAACAAGTACAAATCAAGTACAACTCAAGTATAATACAAGTACAAATCAAATACAATACATGTACAAATCGAGTACAACTCCAACATCACTGACATAGGTCACATTGCTTCTAGACATAAAGTAGATCAAGTATGTTCAAATAACCATACACATAAAATAATTAACAACAGTTGTCATAGATAGAGTGTCATCGCAAGGTTTGTCATGAGATCTCCTCTGGGCATTTCTTCATAGGCTCTGGCACAAGTAATCCTGGTGGCCTCAACCGAATCCCGACACTCATACTCACTCATGCGGAATCAACTACCTCTTGTAAGAACTAGATAGTTGGTCTTGCCATTCCAGGTCTCACTCATCCCAAGTCTAAACAAGCCCTTGTGTCTATGAGTGAGGATTAAATTATCTTGATTAATGTGAGAAGTTAGTCCTAATCTTCTAAGTACATTATTTTAATTATCACTTGTTTAAATCACTCCTGAAGGTTATCCAGTTTACCTCTTTGGGCTCTGGCGCCTAACAGAAGCCACTCTTCTATTCGACAACACACATCCAAACAATCCACCAAGGGAACCACAAGTGCATACCAACTAGGCATCATAATCCACTCCAACACAAGGAGGATACAAATAATAGAACTCACTCCATACATCTTGGAGGCAACAAACACATAGTCCACTCCTTTCACAGGAGGTACAAAAGATCTCACTCCAAACATCTTGGAGGCAACAACACATAGTCCACTCCTTTCACAAGAGGCAACAAGATGAAACCACATAACAAGGTCACTCCATACAAGGAGACATGGATCCCATAATCCGCTCCTAAACCAAGGAGGTGCAAACATCCCCGTTCATGAAAATCGGGTAAAACTGAACCATGCACTACCCAAGGGAAAACAACTGGATGGCATAAAGATTCAACAACCCTTATCCTCTAAGTTCTTCTAGAAGACTTATAATTTAGGACTAACACTAAATCCCAAAACCAACAATGCAACTTGACGACATAGCAACAAAAGCATTCAAGTCATCAATCAAATCTAATATTTGGATTTCCTAAATCCATACTCATTCAATAGGTAGTGTTGACAAAGTCAAAGACACGATAACTAGATCATCTAAAATAATCATAACCCCTATTTCCCTTTTCATTATTGGAAATCTAAAACAATTAAACTTACTTCCCTTTACTGAATACAGAGAATTAAATCCTTTAAGATAATCATGAGGAAGATACTACTTTTGGATATACTAAATCCATATCTCTTTCATAATCCAATCACAATGATTCAATTAATCTAAATAGAAATTAATAAATAACATAATTGATTGCCTCATCAATAAAACAACTTCTTAATTTACTTTTAAATCGACACAAATCCATGCAAATAAACTCTTTCCATTTCTTAACCAAATCTTACATCTCATTCACTTTTCTATTCAACACATTCAATCACTTTAATATAATAACATATTGTTTCTCTATCCATTTTCGATATACACTAATCAATTCATTTCTAAATCTCTATTCAATAATACATTGCATGCATCTCATTAAAATAAAATACGATAATGAATTTTACACTGAATATATATATATGCTCCATATTATATAGACACCATTAACATTCCATTCACAATGGCTAGATTACTTTATGGAACTAAATAAAACATAATAACTATTTGCCTTTTTCAATATAGTTAGTTCCTAAATTTACTTCTAATGCAACCTAACACTATTGCAAATAATCTTTTCCAATTTTCTATCCGGAGTCTATGTCTCATCAACTATCCATTTAAAACATGCAATTTTATCAATGTATAAAAATATCTTTTGGCTTATCTCTTTGACTACGCATTCAAAACTTATCTTTTAAATTCTTCATGCAAAACTAAATCACACACACTTAAATAAAACAAGGTAAATACTGATTGAAAATACTCATGGATATATATATATACATCTCAATATATTTTCTTCAATCATATTAACAAAATAAATATTCCCTTTTAAATCAATTAATTACTTCTATTAAAAAAAATATATCTTTCTCTACACATTTTCTACACATACTAATCATTTATTTTAGAACACTAATAATACCCAAATTACAAACAACAGAATAAAATAATATAAAATATTATTTATTCTCTCAAATGGATATATACCTTCAATATATATATACTAAATATAAATTAATATATTTAAATATATTTAATCATTAACATTTCTTCTATTCTTTACAGAATATTAAATTGATTAATTAAAAATAAAATATCATTTATCATCAATATTTCAAAAAAAATAAATATATTTTTCCAATTAAATCAAATTAATAATTGGACCTTTTACATATGGATTTAAATTCCACAATTCAATTTTAAATTATGCATTCTTTAAATCAAATATTTAACTCCTTCACTTAAACTTTAACATGGCATTTTAAAATAAGCAATAATTTCCCCATATGTTTATAATTTTAATTCCACTAATCTAATATACAAATTTTATTTAAAATAATATAAATAAATATAATACTTTAGTATTATAAATTATAATATAAAATATTATTAAATAATATTTTAATATTATAATAACAATACATAAAATATTAATATTTATAAATATCAATTTATTATTATTTTATTTTCAGAACAGCCATGGAAAAATAACTTAACAATAGTCTCATGTTTTAAGCATAACTCAAAAAATACAATCTGGGTATTTGAGATTTTAGGACAGAGATTAGAAAATTGCAAAATGCAAAAACCCTTTAAATTTCCTGAAAACCCAGTTTGTAAAAATGAAGTTATAGGCGACGCAATCAGACCATTTTACCATGAAAATATAACTATACTGCAGATTTTAAAATCCGATTTTTAATAATAACAAAGGGTTTCATTTTCTAAAAACATTCTAAATGCCTTGTTCAATCTCTATGTTTAATTTCAATAACATTAAAATCAATTTCTCCAAATAATTTAAATTCAACTAAGGTTTTCACAATTTTCACTCAAGAATTTTCACAAGCAAAGGCTGTAAATTTGTTTAATTCTTTTCTTCTAATATCAAATTTATTTTCTAAAACAGATTTAACAAGTAAATCTTTAATCACTACTATTTTAAAAAAAATCAAGAAAAATAAAATACAAAGAGGAAAACCTGGTACAAGAAGCTACAGGAAGAGATAAATTTCTGATGCAAACCTCCTCCAAAGATTTCCTGAATTTTCTTCAATCCTCCAATGAATCCAATCCAAAATCCAACAAATGCAAACAATCTTTCCTTCAATCAATTCTACAATCAAACTTTCTTCAAACCCTTGTGCAAATTTTCCAAAATTTCTTCCCTGTGTAAAAATGTATTTTTCTAAAAAACTTTCTTCCCTAAAATTAAAACATATATTCTTATAAATCAAAAATACCTAATTCAACCCTAATTCACATTACATGCAAATTAGATATTTCAATTTCAATTTCAATATTTACAACCCTAATTCACATTACATGCAAATTAGATATTTCAATTTCAATTTCAATTTTCAATTTCAATTTCATTTTCAAAAACCCACTTTCAATTTAATGCAATTTCAAATAATAAATTAATTTCCAAAGTTGCAACTAATTTTCCAAATAAACATTTAATTACAATTTCTAATTTAATTCCCACACGTTGAAATTAAATTCCAAATTTAATTTTAATTCTTTTATTTCCTTTCATTCTCTTGCATCACGTTTAATTAATTAATTTAATTATTTAATAACTAAATTCAACCCCTTGGATTAAATTTAATTAATTAAATAAATTAAATATAATTAATTAATTTAAATATAAACTTTTATCCACATTGCATTATTTAAATTAAATAACCATCAACATGATTTAAATGCAATTATTCTAAATATCTATTTCCAAATCAAGAATGCTTCAGAAATAAATAACATTAAAACAAGACAGACAATGACTCGACACACACAACTGATGACACACTAAGACTAGGGTATAGAATTGACACATGTTACCTAGCTACTATCTCCCGTTCAACTTAACCATTGGATCGACACGCTCAAACCTGTGAAACCAGGTGGAGTCGATGTCATGTATCTGCAATCCTGCAACCAAGTAAACAACATCATACGATATATCCAGCATATAATACACATCGTGAAGAAGGAATTACGGATTCGCAGGGCGCTCACAAGTGAGTGATGCGAAACCGTCCTCTTCACCAATACACTCATCGAAACTGACACTTCCATCATAATTCCAATAGTCTCATAATAACATCTCATGCTAACTCTACAACATCATTAATCCATAATACATGTGAAACAATAATCAGATAACTACATCCCACAATAATGTTGTCGCTTAATAGTAGCGATCAAAACATCATAACAAAATGTATCCAATATCAAAGTAACTACAACCAAACACAGCATAAAGCAACTTGAACAAAAATCAAAACGGAGGGGTGTTACAGCCTAAAGTGTAGAGGAGAAATCATCTTCTATTTATTTCTACTTTAGTATCCATTTCTTAAAATTGAGCCATGCATCTTGTTCTAAGATGCAATTAGTTCCATTTTATTTGTATTAATTGTTTACTCTAGAAAAGTAATATAATGGTTTCAAGCATAAAATTATAGTACTAAATAACTTTTATTATTAAAGGAATAGCAAACAAAAATATAATTTTTGAACATAGACAATCTAAAAGTGATATTTATATTTTGAATTTTAAAATGATCAAATATCAATCAAGGAAATGTAAAAATTATTAACCCAATTTATGTTTTTAATCTTTTTTTTTTTAATAATTAATTTCATGTAGTCTTTCGTAAATTTAAGACAATTATTTCATGTACTATAAATTATTTTTCAATGATGTTGATAGGACATTGGGTGCTGCCACAATAATGGGTTACACTTTTTGGGACATCCTGATTTTTGCTGAAATCGGATATTTTAAGAAAATATAATGATTTAAGCCTTAAAAACGTTTCATTTAGAGGATTTTAATTGAATATGGTTTGATAAAATCCACTTAAATCAATCCCCCTTGGATAGAAACCCGCTAGTTTTAAACCATACCTATAATGGAGTCTCATCTACACCTATCAAAATGCTGATAAAAAACCACTTTTGATTTACAATTTGGGCGATCAAATTAATTCATTTAAAATTTATCTTTTTTAAGCATGTATTCCTTATTATAAGCTTCCCAAAAAGTATAATTTTAAATATATTTAATTTAATTATTATATTTATTTTTTATTTCTTGTGAATGTAGGTTTTTCAATGAACATCGAGGTCTTTTTTTCACACATATGAAAAAAAAGGAAAATAGTGAAATTTTTTTCTAAAAAATACATATCCATTAGCTATTGATGTCCTTATTCCAACAAAAAAAATAAGTTAATTCAAATGCATACAAAAAAATTTATGCAACTGAAAGTATAATATATCCAAATTATAATTACTCTGACTTAGAAAATTAATTAAAAAATATCCATCCACTATATATTGGTGTGAAAAATTTGTATTTAAAAAATTAGAATTGTATCCTTTCTATAAAAAAAGTCATGCAGCTAAAAGTAAACATCTTTTTTTGAAAATGTTGTTTAGTAGAAAAAATAAGTTAATAAAAATTACATAAAAGATTCACAATTTATTTTTTTAATTTAAAAAAAAAAATAATTAGAATCTAAACAAAAAATCTCACAAATAACCATTTCCCTTCATCTTCAAATTCTTAATGGTTTAGCTTCTATAGGTGTAAGAAAGTGAAGATCTTATAAAAAATGTTGATTTCAATGTCAAGTTTAGCCAAAAAGTGTAACCAATTATTGTGGGATCACCCCATCACAATAAATATAGAAAATTTATTTTTTTATTGAATTTATTTTACACTTAAATAAGTTGAAAACCTAATTAATGAAGTATTTTCTTGATAAAGATTCATTTTTCAATGTTGAATTTACTCAAAGTGTCATATTTTTCATAGGACGTCAATTTTTGTCTAAATTTTATATAGCTCAAAGGAATAAATTATAGAACTATAATTTTTTATCCTTAATCACCAACACATTGTGACTTTTCCAAACAAAAGTATTGGTTTTGTACTTTCTTCTATTCATAGATAATGAAGAGTCTACTAGTGGTGACTAAACCTAATCCTATTTTCTACCCTTGAGAATATGTGTGTTTCTCTTCATTGCTTTTCCCTCTTCAAGATGAGAGACTCTTCTTTTCTATTCATATATATATTTGTTGTGTTAAATTCTTTGCATATGCAATTTTTTAGGTTTTCTATATGTGAAAGCACCACAGCCTACTAAAAAATGCATGCCATTAAATTTCAAGGGTATTTCAAAATTTCTTGAGATTTAAAGAGACTAAATTTTCATAAAAGGATTTATGCATCTAATGATAATCATATTTAGTCATTCATGAAAGTGGGATGATAATGAGGTGGAGGATAAATTTTTCATCCTTGAGTTGTTTGTTAAATCTTAGAAAGATGATGTTAGAGAATTATATGTATGATTCCAAGTAGAATTCAAAGAATATTTCAATATAACAGTTAGATTCAATGTGTTATTAAATTCACAAACATATATATCAAAATGATTTTATGATTTATTAATTCTTTAATAAACATCTTAGACTACTTGAGGCTTAATAACACACTGAATCTAGTCCATATCGATTACATACTGTGATCCAAAATGTCAATATCACAAATTTCTACATAATTATGAATCAAAGTCTCACAGAAAATACTGACAACAAATTTTTTTTGGCTTACAATTACAATTTGAACGGCAAAAATATAATGTCTAGTCAAATGTAAACAAATTTGAAGATGTCTTCAAAGTCGTGAAATGTTTGACTTACTTGCAGTAAACAATACATGGAACTAGAAATAAATAGAAATGCTCATCTCTGTGCTCGCAAATCACATGCATGCTATGCTTATTTTCATAGTGAGTGGTAGTCTGCCTCTGAAAAACAATCAAACTATTGGGTCTTCCATGCCTCCGGTGCATCCATGTGGCTGGATAGTCCTTTTCCTTGAGTCTTTCCGGATCAAATCTATGCCATCTCTTTCCATAATAAAAATAGTTTCTGTTACAGTCGACTTACTACCATATGACTAAACATCATGCAAAGAATTTAGATGTTAAGAGACTTTTGATTGCATTCTAGTGAGCCTAAAGTTTATATAATCTATGTGCAATCTTTTCTTTCCATCTAGATTTATGTATAATATCAAGATTCATAAGGCGTGGCTTAACCGAGACACTCTAAGCATTGACCGCTTAGGTGGCCAGACCCATGTGGGGCCCTCTTAACCCAACCTCTCTGTTTCCGTAGCATTTCTTTAATCTAAAATTTTTGAAATCTCCCTTTCCACCATTAGTAGTTTACATTTCCCATTCCCGTTCTTGTTCCCATGTTGTTCGCATTTGCCATTTCCACCATTCAAATTTGTCTGATGTATCCAAAACAACAGACACTCGAGCAGCTCGGGGGACAGATGCAGTGACAGGAATCAAACAGGAACTATATTGGCATTGTTTTTAAGCCCATTCCCTGCATTTCATCATTTCCTGGCATCACAAATTTCCTTGGTCATTCAACAGTTTTAATCCCACATTCATTCCAAGATATACATTGGGGTGAGTAATTTTTATATTTAGAAGAAAGTCGCATTAGAAGTGGTGTAACATGTAAATATTTTTTTCTTTTATTCTATTTGCATATATTGAATAATAATATTTTTATTAAAATATTTACATTTTAAAAATTACAATTAAATAATTATATTTGTAATAAATAATTTTAATGTTTTTTATTGAATATTTTTTATATTTAATATTTTAATGATTATAAAATATATTTTTAATAATATCATTATATTTATATTTTTATTTAAAGAAAAATGTTATTTATTATGTTTTATTTTTAAAATTATGTAAATTTTATAAAAGGGATGTTGAGTTAACAATGATTTAAATTTTAAATATGAAAAATTTAAGGTTATAATTTATAGGAGTCTAATAAGATGATAAATGGAAAATACAAAATATAATAATTATAGATAAAATAATATAATCTAAGACAATCAAATAATTTTTTATATACAAACAATAATTAATTTTGATTAATAAAAGATAGTTGTGGGAATATATACTTTATAATTTAATATTAGTTAAAGATAAAGATGTTTAGTTATAAGTTCGATGATGAATAACTCTAATGCAATAGAGAAAAAAAAATGTGTCTTAAGTTTACCTTCTATCATGCAAGCAAAAGTAAAGATAATTGCAAGCTAAGTTTTACCATAAAAATTATGTAAATTTTATAAAAGAGATATTGAGTTAACAATGATTTAAATTTCAAATATGAAAAATTTGAGGTTATAATTTGCAAGAGTCTAATAGGATGACACGATGGAAAACATAATAATTATAGATAAAAGAGTATAATCTAAGACAATCAAATATTTTTTTATATACAAACAATAATTAATTTTGATTAATAAAAGATAGTTGTGGGAATATATAATTTATAATTTAATGTTAGTTAAAGATAAAGATGTGTAGTTATAAGTTCGATGATGAATAACTCTAATGTAATAGAGAAAAAAAAATGTGTCTTGAGTTTACCTTCTATCATGCAAGTAAAACTAAAGATAATTGCAAGCTAAGTTTTACCATCAACAATCATAAGAAGGAGAAGGTGAGGAAATAGGCTTAGGAATTATGCTTGTATAGAAAGTGGTAATGCTCCACCTAATACACTATTCATAGCATGAAATGGCATATTAGGCACTTTCATGTTGTGGTACATAGTACTTCTTTGTCTTAGCATGGTGATGAGTCTCTATGTAGGCATTTGGAACTGCTTGCAATCTTAGCATAAGAGTGTTAGCGATAAAATATTCTTTTTTCAATTGGTTGCATTTGTTGGATCCAAGGAATTAAATGAGAAAAAAATAGAACATGAAAATTAAATGTAATATAAAGATAAGCAAGTAAGCATATGAGTGATGTAAAGTAGTAATTGTAATAAATGCATCATTTGATAATCATGTAAAACATCGTGAGTGACAAAGCATGAAATTAGATGGGTTTTAGAGATAACATTAAAAAACTAAGTCACCCTTGACATTAAGAAACAAAAAGTGGTGATTTGGCCCTCGTTGGTTAGAAAACACCCATGCAAGTACATATGTCACTAGGATAGGCATATGACCCCAATGTTTCATCTAAGAGCATGAGCATGTAAAGGTCAAGGTAAGGCACTAGGTCTCTACTGGTAGAATGGGTTAAGGAATGTGATCTCAAGGTGTAAAAAATAAAACATATTGCCCTTAAATTTATAAAAATTTACAGTTGAGCAATATACCCATAAATAATTGTGTAGTCTCAACCAATTCTAGCTAAATAATTACGTATTTTAAGATCATACAAATTTAATAGCTACAAAATAAATAAATACAAATAAATTTAATAAAAGTTGTGAATGGTTTAAACTAAGATTCATAATATAAATTCAAGAAAACTTCTAAGAGTTAAATCTTGTCAAATGATTATTTTCCCTAGGTTTATTTAACAAGCATCTATGCAATGTTATATAAAAATATCTAAAGAATATAACTACTCTATGCAATGTTATATAAAAAATATCTAAAGAATATAACTATAATATAGTATCAGACTTTTGTCAATAGCTAATTTTGTGTGAGATTTTTGTTGTTGAAGAACATGTGAGGTGCCTAGAAAAGGAATTTCTACTTGTTGCATGATAATGTCAATCTGTTACAATATTGTTTATATTCAACATGATATTATTTGTCAAGTCAATATTAATCTAAGCATATACTATGGTGAAACCTGTGAGTCATGATTTGTTTGAACTTAGGAATGTGTTGTAGTAGTATAAAAAATCTAGCAATGTACAACTTGTGTAGCAACTAAAAGTCATTTAATTATTTTTGTTTCTCATCCTAATATTGATCTTCATTCTCCTATGCATCTTTAATTTTATTTATTTTGACCTTTATATCACATACCTATAAATATTTGTTTCATGAATACAAGTTTGTGTTTAAAACATTGATTCAATAATAATATCTTTAAATCTCTTTTAGTTTAATTTGGTAGGAGTTAAAAGTATACTAAATAAATTAAATTTTAACTTATTTTTCCTTTTTAAATTTATGTAGATGAATTCCAATTATATCATGATATCATACAAATTATTGTATATTATAGTTTGTATATTTTGAAGTATGTCATTATCACCAATATAAATAACAATTTATATGGTGGTTAGAAAAGAAACTTAACTCTCATTCTTTTATATAACTTTTTATTTTTGGTTAATTTTTCTTTTTAATTTGGGCATGATTCTTAAAATATTGATAATATTTAAAATTAGATGCAAGTATTCCATTTATATTGACAATGTTTTAAATTTAAGAAAAGTTATACATAATTTATATGCATAATTCTATGTTTAACTATTAACAAAGTAATTTTTCAGAAAGGGGACTTAGATAGTTTATAAAAATATTATATTATTTACTTTTTATGGAATTTCTCCATTCAGATACGGGAAATTCTCACCATCCCACAAATTTTATTGAGATCTCAAGTAACAACAACAACCCAACTCTACCAGCTAACTCATGCCCATCAATCATTTGAATTGATTTCTTAATAGTAGCATTAAGTATTTTTCAATTAAATCAAGTTGGAGGTGGGTCAGATCACTCGGTCGGGCACAATGTTACTAAGTTATAGAATAAGGTATTTTCTATTGAACAGGTTTATTAGACTTAAATTCTCCCAAGGATTAAAACTTTCATTAACTAAAATATTGTTAGTAAATTTGATACATTTACAAGGCCTAGCTTTAGATGAACAAGCCCTAATAGAAGCAAGAAGATAACTCTTATCATTCACTAACCAACACAATGAACAAAATCTGAAATATTAATTTTTACTCTAATTGAAGACCTTCAAACCCTTTGGAAGTCCTTAGTAAATCACTAAGCCTTTCACAATGGACCCAAAAATAGTAGATCCAAAAGACTTAGTATGAAACATACTAAATAATTTATTATTATTTTTAGATTGTAGGAATCAAAATTGGATAGTTGCCCCCTATAAACTACAAAGCATGTGGTAAAAAAAAATTCATGTGACTAGTGATGTTGGCGTGACATGCCCTCCGACACCACGGGGATGGTGGGGAGACTAGACCTCGTGACCTCTTTCCTGCAATAGGATGCTTTAGCCAATCGAGCTAGGTCTACCAGCCCACTAAATAATGTTTTTTAATAATAGATACTATATCAATTTTAACTTTTCTTAGGGATAATATTTAAAAACCCACTTAATGTAAAAGAAACACCATAAAAAAAAAAATTTAAATCCCAAGAGAGTGCATAAATCTTCTATTTCCCTTATCATCGTTAACCAAAAAAATATAATAATCTTATTTAACTAGCTAACCTTAAAAGCATCCAACAAACATAAAGAGATATCTACCATTTAAAAATATAAAAGAATTTACACAATGAAATTCACTAGCCAAAGCAAAAAGCTAAAACAATTTTAAAATCCATAAACTAATTCCACTTGTTAAGGAGGGAATAAGTGAAAAATGACCCTAAAATATCCTATAATCACATTAATATTAAAGGAACTCCAACTTTTTTCTCATTTTTTAATTGTAACCTTAAATTCAAAAGTCAAACAATAAATATCTATATGAAATATCTTTTATAAATATAAAGCACAACCTTTATGCTAAGTAAATAATTATAAATTAACATATAAATTAAGTCACCATATTTATTTTAAACATTTGATAGATATTATTTATTACACACTTTTTCAATTTTGCATCTTTTTGGAGTTATTATGGGAAGGTAAATATAATGGTGAACTATATGTTTTAAGTAAATCTATATCATTTTATTTAAAAATATTTAAATAATTTCTTTGTTGATATATTGTTTACTTTCACATGCACCATCATAGAAATTCACATGCACATCAATACATGGGATAAACAATTAATTATATATTTATGCCTTTTCCATTATTTTTTGACACACTTTGACTACATTGTTCTTTGTGCAATAACAAATCTAAAAGTGGAAAATTCTTGTATGATTTTATCTCATGGCATTACCCTATCTTGGATAAGATCTATTAGTACAAATTTGACCCTAATCATCCATAGAGCTGTAATTTTTGACCATACACTTTTAAAATTAAAATTCAATTTAAATCTTGACAACATCCTCCCATTAGTCATTGTGAGATTACGTAGTGCATTTTTGTGTTGATTTGTATGCCGTTAAATATTTAAAGACACTCACTCAACCATTTAAGATTATTAGGAGATTTATCAAAAGATAATATTTCATTGAGAGGAATGTAATAGCAAATTATCATAACATATATCATCATGTCTTTAATCATTATTCCTAAGTCATGAAAATGGTTTGATTTGGGGTCTAATTAGGGAGAACAAAACCCTTGCAATTTAGCACATTCCCTAGAAGTTTTATTAAACATCATCAATCTATATTGAGGTTCATATATTAGAAGACCAAGGAAAATATTTTCCTTATTGATATCTTGTTTACTTTGATATGTGCTATCATAGAAGTTCACATGCACATCAGAGTGGGAGAAAATTTTAATGATATATCCATTGCCCTTTTCCATTTTTTTTGGCATACTTTGACTAGATTATCATTTGTGAAATAAGAAGTCTACAAGTGACATATTCATGTGTTAATTCATCTCATGACATTGCCCTTTCTTGGATAAGACAAGTGCAAACTTGACCCTCTAATTTTGAACCCTAAATTTTTAAAATTTAAACACCCTCCCACTAGGCATTGTGAGCTTACCTAGTGCATGTTTATGTTGATTTGCATGGTACAATTTATTCAAAGACATGCACTCAAGCATTTAAAATTATCAAAGGTTTAAGTAGGATTTATCAAAACAAGTATTTTCTTTGAGAGAAATATAATAATGTTTTCTTATAGTATATATCATCATGCCTTTAATCATTATTCCTATGTCATGGAATTGGTTTGATCAAGGTTCTAATTGAGGAGAACAAAACCCTCACAATTCAACGCATTCCATAAAAATATTACTAAGCACTATCAATCTATATTGAGGTTCAGATATTAGAAGAACAAGACAACCAAATTCCAAGCATCAATCTTTTGCTATTTGATTCTTATAGGTATAGGTTTATATTTGCACAGTAGTTCAATTTCTTAGACATGGATATGAAAAAAAAAAATTGAGACATTTACTAATCATCTAGGGATTTAAATGAGGATAACACAACCCTCACAATTTAGTAGATTTCATAATGGTGTTTTTTAACATTGTCAAACCATATTGAGGTGTAAATGTTAGAAGATAAAAGTGGGTGAATTCCAAAGATTATTCTTTTTCTAGTTGATTCTTGCAACTATAGGTGTAAGCTTATACACTAGTTCTATTTTGTAGATACATATCTGAACCAAAGCAAAGAACATTGTGTTCACATATTTTAAGACATTTATATAATCAAGTATGGAACCTCCAACACTTCAAATAATCAACATCTACATCTCCAACATCAAATTTGTATCATTGAATTTTAAAATAAGCATCACATTTAATTTATTTAATTCAGATATCAATCCTTTTATAAATCCTAACCTTTTAGAAAATTTACCTATTTTTTAAAAAAATTAAGGAAAATAAACAACATTTTTCTTCATTAAACTAAAATATTAAATATAATAATATTATTAAATATATATTTTGTAATCATCCCATGGCTAGTGTATTAGGTGAAGCATTACCACTTTTTATACAAGCATAATTCCTAACCCTATTTCCTCACCTTCTCCTTCTTAAGATTGTTGATAGTAAAACTTAGCTTGCACTTATCTTTATTTTTACTTGCATGATAGAAGGCAGACTCAAGGCACATTTGTTTTTCTCTATTACATTAGAGTTACTCATAATCAAACTTATAACTAAGCATCTTTATCTTTAACTAGAATTAAATTATAAATTATATATTCCAACAGCTACCTTGCATTAATCAAAATTAATTATTGTTTTGTATATATAGATTTATTTGATTATCTTAAGTTATACTCTTTTATCTATAATTATCATATTTTTCATCATGTAATTCTATTAGATTTCTATAAATTATAATCTTAAATACATCATATTTGAAATTTAAATCATTGTTTAACTCAACATCCCTTTTATAAAATTTACATAATTTTTAAAATAGAACATAATAAATAACATTTTTCTTTAAATAAAAATTTAAATATAATGATATTATTAAAAATATATTTTACAATTATTAAAATATTAAATATAAAAAATATTCATTGAAAAAACATTAAAGTTATAAATATAATTATTTAAATGTAATTTTTAAAATGTAAATATTTTAATAAAAATATTATTATGCAATATATGCAAATATAATAGAAGAAAAAAACATTTACATGTTACACCGCTTTTAACTTGACTCTCTTCTAAATATAAAAATTACTAACCCGAATATATATCTTAGAATGAATGTGGGATTAAAATTGTTGAATGACCAAGGAAATCTGTGATGCCAGGAAATGATGGAACGCAGGGAATGAGCTTAAAAACAATGCCAATATAGTTCTTGTTTGATTCTCGTCACTGCATCCGTCCCCTGAGTTGCTCAAGTGTCTGTTGTTTTGGATACATCAGATAAATGTGAATGATGGAAATGAAAAACACGAACAACATGGGAACAAGAACGAGAACGGGAAATGTAAACTGCAAATGGCGGAAATAGAGATTTCAAAAATTTCAGGTTAAGAAATGCTATGGAAACAAAGAGGTTGGGTTAAGAGGGCCCCACATGGGTCCGGCCACCTAAGCGTTCAATGCTTAGAGTGTGCTAGTTAAGCCACGCCGATTCATAAAGGCGATTTGAAAATGTATTATAGATACAACTCTTGATTCTTTTAGATTGTTTGGTCTTCTATACGCCATTAGAATTTTTCATTTTTATTCTGAAAACTACAGCAATGCAGTACAACCCCAACTTAAACTTAGCAGACATTAGCATGCACAAACTCAAAATTTTGGGCTAAATCTTAGAACATATGACTGAAAACAAAAGTTTTATTGTCAATGAGTTACAAAGAATAAAGAAATTTATATGCTTGGACATAATTACAATAAAGCCCATCATGGGATCTAGCTGTCCAAGAATGGGTCTATGTTAATACCCACTGTAAATAATATATGAACATACAGATCTTCCCAAGAAATGAACTACATTAAAACCCTCCCTGCCAACTAGCAATGTCGCTTTCCCACTCAAATTCAGCTCGACTTTTATTGATTAAATATTGTAGTGTTGATCCTATCTCTTCTGCATCAAAGCAATCAATGAATTCAGATGTGGTTGTTTCCTCTCTTTCATATTTATCCCCCAATCCACAAGACATTGAGTTGTTTTTATCAACTTCTCTGCGTGCTTGATCTGCCATATAAAACTGAGGACGTGGGATCAACAAAAGATTTTGATTGCATGCGGGAAAACCTTTTCGACTGCATTTTATTTTAAATCAGCTCATCCCTTGTCTTGCAATTGGACTGTTCCTCATTTTTCTATTGAATATCTTCTTCTAGGCAGAAGGAGTATATGCACGGGCACCCAGAGTGATGATTTTTGCAGCCTTGACATAAATAGCGAGGCTGGATAGATCTGCAGTGGTGCATATTATTCAAATATTAGAAGGTACAACTCTTAGTAGAGTTACAGAAAGGGTAGGCAGGAGATTTGCATGATCTAAATATACCAGCTATCCAATTATTCCCTTCTTTTGGCAATGTACAAGTAGGAACGTCCAAACTTCTTCTTATAAGATTCAAAGCATCCTAGAAATTGAGCTCTTGGGCATTCAATTTCTGAAACTGTAGACATGCAAAACTGACATCATATATCTCGCTCTAACTAACATCAAATTCTGCTATTAATTAATTAAAGCAATTTATTGATTAATTCACTAAGGTTCATTAAATAAATCAAAATTATTTAATCAAATCCTTAAAGTTCTTCTCATTTGATTTATCAAATGTCACTTCTTAATATCCCCTAAGTTAATTAATCTAAATTAATTGACTTCTAAATCATGATTAGCATTCTCTAGCTTTTGACTCAACTAGAGTCAAATCTAAACTCCTAACTAACCCACCCACTTGCATCAATAAATCAATTTATTGATTTATTAAAAAGAGTTATTTTCCCTCATCTTTGACTTTTTTGAACAAAGATTACTCCCCCCAAAACTCTCAACAACATGCATTTATTAAAAAATTTCAAATTTGAATGGGCACATTGGCCAAAACTTGCACAAGCTTTGACCAATCCCATTATGACAAGTGTCTCTATCCTATTGGATGGGATTTAGTCCCACATTGCCTAATTTTGGCCTCTCTTCTATCAACTTTTCCTATAAATGCAAGCCATTTTCTCTCATTTCAACAACACACTTTGAAGGCATCAAAACTATAGGCAACTTGAGCTCATAGCAACTCATTGTCTATCTCATTTGGCTTAGAAAGGGATTGGGAAAGGGCTCTCTCACATATTCATGGAGGGCACCAATCCATCATAGAATAGGTGTATTTCATTTTCTCTAATGCATGTTTGGTTCAGTTTTAGCATTTTGTTTGGAGTAAATGATCTATTTTATTCTATGAGGATGGCTGAATCTATACAATCCATGTGTAAGATTTCACCATCCTACAAATGGTGCTAGAAGGAGGGCTTGTTCATGTTTCTTTGAAAGAAAGAAAAAAATATACATGCTCAACATGTTGGTTGCATTCCCAGATTTGATATTTTAGCTGAAATAGCTTCCATTGGTATCTTAGCTGGAATAACTTATGTTGGTGTCTTATTAAGGGTCTTATTCTATTCTCTTCTTTGGGTAGTTCATAGTTCGTAGTTTGAAATTTCAAATTTGAAAATAGTATTAAAAAATTTCTTCTTACAGTTCTAGAGTTCAATATGTCAAACTTGAGGATTGCAGATAGACATTCGCTTCTGTGTGATAACAATGGCTTAAATTATCACTGTCATTGAATAGGTTGCGTGTCTGAAGGACTATTTTTATATATACAAATATTGCTGCATGAATAGAAAGCTCACGTACTTTTAGTCCTATTCCTGCTCATAATAAAAGGAAAAGATTTGCTGATAGGGGAAGTCTTTTTTCTTTTTTGTTGATTAGTAGCCCCTGCTCATTCACTATCTTGGGGATACGTTAGATATTAATCATTTATAAAGTCAAAACTTACAGGCACATACAATTAAAATACTAACTTCTTATGTACAAGACCAATTTTGTCTTCAAGTGAGAGACAAACTAAGGCGGAGTTCGTGTTGGATTGAATGCATTAGGAAATAAACATGTTGCACAGCGATGGAGGATACATCACATAACAATTTAAGACAGCCGCGGCATTAAGTGAATCAAGGGACGGTATTAGCACTCTGTCAACAATTCCTGTGTTTTGTCCTGTCAATAGTTTGCGTGCTTTATACGCCATTCTCTCTCTTTTTTTACATACTAATGGCGTTTTGGTCAAGCTGGAATAAGTCCAGGAGAAGTTATTTGAATGGACATCGTCTTATAGGCTGAGGCGCAACAGAGGTTCCTCCATCCTTCATCTTGAATGCGTTGACCCTGCCTGCCATTTGCTTACTGAAAATGACTAATTCTACAGATGTTATTTATCTTATTCTATCATTGCTATTGTATGGGAATATATTTGATGTGAGTTATGAGCCTTGGATCATTTTGTACAGGTGATTGTCACACAAAGAATCTAGCGGCAATTTTCATTTTGGGTGCTAAAAAAAAAAAAAAAAACTCAGTCCTGTTAGCTCACAATCTGCATCCACCGATAGATAGGATGCTTCTAAGCCCCCGATTTGAATTTAATTTGACAAGCGGTGTGTAGGATTGGTCTTCTCCTGACTTAATATTAAATTATTTTCTCTCCTACAAACCTACCTGTACTCAATCTTCAGCCTGTGTGTATTTATAGATCATGACCCCAATGTTTTCGGAGTTGTTTGCTCTACAACATGCATTTAATATTGTGGGTTGTCATTCCAAAATGTCTTACTGGAAATCGTAATAAAGTAGAGAAGATTGCAGTCTAAAGATGGGAGTCATCATGTGTTTGTTAGGAATGACAAATAATGAGCTACTATGTGCTATTCTGCTGCGGCCATCCATTAATGCTGCCTTATGTGCTGTTCTGTTGCGGCCATCCATTAATGCTACCTTCTTGTCAGATGGTTGCACTATGGTCACATATTGACTAAGTCTCTTTGTAGTGACATCAACAAAGAAAGTATGATATCTTATTTGAGACCCGGAGAGTATGGTGATTAGTATCCAAAGGAAGTATTTTTTTTTGTTTTTTTCTTATTTTAAGTGTAATGTCATCAACAAAGTCTTGTTGTACATCTAGGAGGCTATAAATGCATGATTAGTTTTCAAGAAAAGGGAAACTCTTGCATTAAAAGTTGTCATTTGAGAACATTTGTTTTTTGTATTCATTATGACAACTTATCATTAATTTATTACGATGAATTTCATTCCTAAGTGCCTAACTTTGAACTTCTCTTTTCTATAATAGGTACATAGATGAAGGTTGAAACTAAAGGTTAACATCAAGATTGAAGTTGAAGGTTGAAATTAAGGTGGACAAAGAAACAAGGTTGTGATCAAGCGAAAATGAAGACGAATATAGTGGACTTGGAGGTTTTCTTGCAAATAGAAACTTGAAAAGCATTTTTTAATGCTTGTTTGGAGCTTCCATTTACTACCCTTTTTTTCTATTTTTAGCTAACTCACTTTTCAATTTGGGCTTAAAATCAATCAATGGCTTGATCTTTTCAAAGTTGGTTAAAATTGAACAAGGCAACTTCACATTTCAATTGGTGCTTTTAAAATGAACTCATCATTGCTTTGAGGAATTTAAAATTGAACATGTGTACTTTGTGTTTTGTAAACTTTTTTCCAAAGTAGTGTCATTTAAAAGGGCGTATGCGCTTCTCTCGCACTTCACGGCGATCTTGAGAATCAAAAGTCTTTTTGATGACCCTAAGTTGCATAAAAGATTGCCTCCACACTTCAATTTGGGATCTAAAAATTGAACAAATCATGCGAGTGTGAGCACGATATATTGCGGAGGTTCTCCCCTTTGTTTTTCAATGAAGGTTGTGTGAACGACGGAATATGTTAGCTCGCTTTTGTTTATCTTAGAGGGCCTGCCTTGTGGGAAAAAGTACTCACCCAAGGGAATGACCCAACCGGGAACACGCTAAAGCCAAGCGACTTCCACCTAGGATATAAGTGTGGATATTGGAACAAAGGCCAATATCACGAGGATTATTCCGATGAGATGGACAACAATGGACTCTCGCCGACATTGGATAATCCCCCATGAACGGAATGCTCGAATTAGAACCCCTTGTTTAGAAATTGGCCAAAACCTTGTCTATCTTGTTGGTGCAAAAGGTCATGTCCTTTGAAGCCGCCCCACATAACATGCGGTCTTGTTGTGGAAATGGAAAGTATGCCATGGGAGATTCATGGTTACTAATGCTTGGCTGACCCGAATAAGTGAGTGACGTGGAGGGGAGCCAGTGTGGTCAAGCATTTAGCCATTCGCACAAGATATGCGCAGCTGGATTTATCCAAGTGGGAACCCAACAAGGTATTGTCTCATCAACCTAGGAGTGTGAAAGTGCTTGGAAAAAACACATTGCTTGATCTTGAAAACATTTGGAAAACAAACATACACAAAAACCTTGAAATTTCAAACACCTTGTGGGGAACAAATACCTATTGACGAACTTGCCCACTCTTGCTTTCCCTAGGAATCACATTCCTAGAGGTTTCTAAGTGTGCAGTTTCTATCATCATTTGTTTCCCATAAGGATAAACATAAGGAACTTTTTCCCTATTTTCCTCGATTTCCACACAAAGGACATTGTGGGATGAGAAAAAGAATGGGACACTAGACATATAGTTTGAAAAACCTAAGCAAGCAAGTGTCTTGGATAAAAAGAACTTCATTTAACCAAGATAAAAAGACAAATTGGATTACACATGTGTTTTCTAACATGATTTCCCGCAAGATCAAAATCCCAAAACCAAAGTTCAAGAAGCTTAGTCTAAAAGCTCGTGAGGAGCGTCTTGAGAGACTTTTCGAATTCAGGGAAAGATTGGTTTATAACTTTTACAGAAAAGCCTCAAGGAACAATCCAGCATTATATGCATTTTATTGTCAACAAAATCCCGAATTGTTTCAAAGGTTTGCATTTCTCCCATAGGAAGTCAAGCATGTTCTTCAACACCTAGGTTTTGTAAAAGAGAGTCACATCTAGGTTAAGGTTCAAGATCAAAGTTGTCATTCCCATTCATTCATCCATCAAATCAAAGTCTCATTTCATCATCAAACCTTTTTGAGAACTCTAGAATCAAACATCACACTAAACTTAGAGGGCTAAATCAACATCATCATATCTTGGCTTAACACACTTAGCCAACATAGTCTCAAATCATTGAACAAATTTTCTTTGAGATAACACAACTTCTTAAAGTCTATTAGTTCTCCAAAACATTGGCATAACACACTTTGTCAATTCATCCATTTTTGTGCAAGTTCCCTTAGGATAACACAACTTCCTAGGGAAAACAACTTCACAACCAATCTTGTTTGACTTAACGCATCTAGTCAAATTATCACATTCAAATCAAATCAAAAGCCCTTTCAAAGTTTAGCACATACATTCAAAAAGTTTTCCAAAGGTTTCATTCACTCATCTCATCCATTTTAACCCATCACCATCATCACCATATTTGATCTTTTAGCTACCCTAGTTCTTCTCTTTTTGGACTTAAAAGATTAGGATCGAAGAAATCCCTATTTTTATGGTCCAAACAAGATCTCAACACAAGAAGGACATGGAGAATATCAGAGACATATTAGCTTCTATGGACATGAGTCATCTAAATATCGAAGTGAACCTAGCAGGATCAAGCAATCCCCCAAGCAATTCTCCCTTATCATCACAAAATCCTCAAGAGGAGAGTCATCAAGAGGATGACATAAATGAAGACATAGGGATGACACCAGAGGAAATCATGGAAATGATTCAAAATCCTAAGAACCATAAAATTGTTAGTGCTATGTTCAAATGCATAAATTCAATAGAAAGAGGAGGGGACATGCCCCCTCCCAACCTTAACACAAGCACTAGTGCAGTTGCATCCCCGTTGTCAAACATCAATCAAGAAGTACCTTGCATCACCTCAATCATCACACCAACCTCCCTGATTGTGAACAAGGGGAGTGCCATGTTTCAAGAATTGCAAGAACACCACCTTGTGGCTAATGAAGAAGCGATCATCACCCCTACATTTATTCCAGAAAACTCATTTCACCCTTACATCCCACTCACATTTCATAATCCTGCTGGTTCACCCTCATTTCATGCCACACCAGCTTATCAATTGAACATACCAACTCCCCCACCGCATGAGGAAGTTGGTTTGCTTGGAACGACGGAAGCTATCAATCCTTTTTCTTTCCAAAGTGGTGCATCATCCCTTCCCCCGCTTCCTTTCACATCTGCATCACCTCCTGGAATAGGTCTTCCACCTTTAACCATCGAAAATTTTGCTAATCCAAGCAATCTGACCACCACATTGAACCCGCTTCTTCTGCCCATATCCTCACAACAAATCGCAAACATTCCTGTCACCACGGTTAATACATCTATTGGTCCTCAAGTCTCCCAAAGCATGCCTCATCAAGGACCAATTGTCTCAACCACCCCGCCCACAACCCAGGTCACAGTCACAACCACAATCCCTCCACCTGCCACGACAGTTGGCATGATTCCTGCTCCACCACCAATCCCACCGCCAAAGCACAACACGACCAATTCATTCTCCATTATGTTGCAAGCCGCACAACAAGTTGCCCGCCAGAAGGCACTCCAAGCACAAGCTGCACAGGCACAAGCACAAGCACAAGCTCAAGCTCAAGCACAAGCCGCACAAGTGAAAGCACAAGCACAAGCTCAAGCTCAAGCATAAGCATAAGCGCAAGCACAAGCACAAGCACAAGCTCAAGCCCAAGCTCAAGCTCAAGCCCAACAAAAGACACAAGCTCAATACCAAGCGCAATTGCAAGCAATCCACCTGCAAGCCTATCACCAAGCCCTACAAGACTTTCAGGCACAACACCAAGCTAAACAACAAGCTTTATTGGCACAACAGCAGCTCGACCAACAACAAGCATTGTTGGCAAAACAACAGCTAGACCAACAACAAGCGTTACTAGCTCAACAACAACTTGACCAATAGCAGGCTTCATGGGAATAATAGCAAATGGACCAACAGCAAGTGCTATTGGAACAACAACAGCAAGATCAACAACAAGCATTGTTGGCACAAATGCAAGCTTACCAACAAGCCCTAAACGCACAACCAAGCTCGCAGCAAACGCTAACCAGTATGCTCCCCACCCATCAAACACCTCCAACACCTCACCACTCATTCATCCCGCCCCCCGACCCAAGCAAGGATGTCAGAACACAGATCAAATTGCTCTCACAACAGGTGTTGGACTTGCAAGCAGGAAAAACCACAAGGACACTAGGCAACTTGTGCCCTTATCCGTTCGATAGAAGTCTCACCATGGTACTGTTTCCAAAGGGATTCGAGATCCCCAAATTTGATAAGTACAATGGAACGGGAAACCCTAAAAACCACATCAGGGAATTTCAGGTGCACTGCATGGAAGTCGCATATGATGACACGTATCTAATGCGGCTCTTCCTCCAAAGCCTGACTTGTCCAGCTATGGAATGGTTTTCTCACCTACCCACGGGCATTAAAACATTCGAGGAAATTGTGGAGGCTTTCCTTAAAAATTACGCTTTTAATATGGGTGTGGATGTCAGTTTAGAAGAACTATCTGCACTCAAACAAAGAAGAGGAGAGTTATTTGCATCCTTCTTGCAAAGATGGAGATCCAAGGCCAATGAGAGCAAGTGGGCCATGCCAGAGGAACAACAAGTTTGCACCATCATAGCCAACTTAGATGAAAACCTGGTGTTCTACCTAAAAATGCAGTGCATCACATCTTACGATCAACTAATTCCAAAGGCGCTCAACATCGAAAGAGCCCTTACTGCGCGAGGAGCGCACCTACATTCACTACACCGCAGGATAACCGCCCGTCCAACAAATACAATGATAAACCTCGAACATGGTTGAGGAACAAAAATATCACGAACGACGGTGTGGTCGATGCTAAGGTAGTCATCAGTGCTCCTAAGAAAAATACCCAAAATCATCATCATTCGCAAACTCATAACCACAACAATGTGCAAGCTAATGCGATAGTAGCACAGTCACAACCACCTTCCACCAACCAAGTCAACAATGTGGGTAATCAAGGAGGACCACCTCCCCATAACAAGTTTCCCCCCAAGAGAAAGTTCACAGCCCTCGGCAAATCGATTGAGTCTGTCATGAAGAAATTGGTCAAAGAAAACTTAATCAAAATCTCTAACTCTGAACAATACATGGAGCCCATGACCAAACCGCCATGGTACAACGAGAATCTCCTGTGTGACTTCCACAAAGTTAAAGGACACACCACCGCCAACTGCATGAGACTCAAGAATATCATCCAAGACCTCATCGAGGATAAGGTCATCAACATCAAGCAGCCGGCCGGAAACCAAGACCTAAAAATCTACACGAATCCGATGCCGAATCATAATCAGGGAAATAACCAAGGGAATAATAAGGGTAAACAAAAGTATGCTAGTGCCAATCTAGTATACGAGGAGATAGTCGGATGTGTCAACGAGTTGGTCACTATCATAAATATCAAGGGAACCAACAATGACTGTGGAGTCACCACACGAGGCGGAAAAGTTACCATTGTCGGGGCACCTCCTAAGACCCCCATTACCAACACAAAGGCCGTCCCCTATGATTACAATGTAATTGACCAACTGAAGAGAACACCCGCACAAATATCCATCATGGAATTACTAAAAATCTCTGCCACTCATCGACATATCCTAGATGAAGCACTAGATGCCTCTACCATCACTGCTACCCTTGACACAGAGCAATTTCAGGCTATGGTAGATAACATCGTTACCCCGAATCTCATCACATTTTCGGACCAAGATTTCCCCCCGCAGCCATCTCATAACCAGGCACTTCACCTCCAAATCCTAGTTCATAAAAAGAAAGTCAAGCGAGTCCTGGTAGATGGTGGTGCAGGTCTTAATATTTGTTCTCTGAAACTTATAAAGAAATTGGGATTCGCCGAGGATTCCATCAATAAAAAAAAAAGTATCACCATAAGAGCATATGATGACCAAGAAAGAGTGTCTCAGGGCACTATCAAGATCCCCATCCAAGTGGGGCCAGCAACCATGGAAAAAACTTGTCAAGTTCTTGACCTTGATTTGCCATACAACATCCTCCTAGGACGCCCATGGATACACGGAATGAAGGTAGTGGCCTCAACCTATCATCAGTGCATTAAGTTCTCATATCAAAATGAGGAGGTTACCATATATGGGGATCCCGAACCCTTCGCCTATTACAAAAACTTGGAAGCCAAGTTTTACAAGATCCCTCAAGTACCTAAAAATGATGGACCATCCACTTCATACATAGACCCAGCTAATCTCGCTTCCACTTCTGCGACAGAGACACCCACCATCCCCGACATATCCGAGATCAAGAACATGATACAGGACAATGGATGCGGTGATTATAGAATGAAGAGAAATGCTCTTGTTGTAGGAGAGTTACCACAATCTCCTAGATCACATGGGCAACCATAATTGACTCAAACACCTGTCCGCACTAGAACAAAACCCTTTGGATTCCATAGTTGGGGGGATCTCAGTCAGGAAAATGTGGATGAGGAGGACATCACAAACACTCTGTACCAAGATGAAAGACCCACTCCCACCCTACCCATGGAGGAAACAAACAGAGGGTTACAAATGATGTTCGACATGGGCTATAATAGGAATGAAAGTCTAGGAAGAAATAGTGATGGATAGTTGGAGCCCATCATTGTAGAAAGAAGAACGCAGAACCTTGGCCTCGGCTGTACCCCTCCGAGTATAACTGTGTGTGGCAGAAGTGTTCCTCATAGGGCAGTCAGGTCCTCTCCTCAGGTCTCGGCAACTAACCTTAGATTACCCGTGTCCACAGGCCTACCTCTCGATAACTTCACATTTGACATAACTGATGTTTGTAGTAGCAGTGACGACGATGACACCATAAGTGGCTTACCTAGGCTATTTGAAGATTCCACCTTACTGATGATTAGTGTCTCACCCGTTGAGCCAATCCAACAAACCCACCAAATCCACTTAGTGTACTCCCAACTCATCGATCACGACCAATGGGGACCGCCGATTCTAGACTCATTCAAAAATGATGAGGCTCTCTCGGAATTCATGGGACTAAGGGATATTGTTCCTTGTGGAGATCACAAGGTAGGATTTGATATCACTCTAGACACACAAGCATACTATGGGGAGACGATTGAGTCCTTCAGTCGCAAAAGAAAAAGATCGAGAATAAGCTCGGAGTTATTGAGCGAAAACCACACTGTGGCACTCTCTAACCATAAAATAGTAAAAATAAAGGACACATCCAATGGCGAAAACCTCTTTGAGGCGCCAGAGGATGAAGGATTCAATCTCCCCCCTACTGCTCTACACCAGGAGAAGTCAACAGTATTGGCAGAACAGTGCAACCCGATCAACTTAGGTACAGAATCAGAACCACAAATTACCTTCTATGTAGAATCCCTCCTAGAAGAAGAACAAAAACTATTGGCAGCTTTCCTAAAGCAGAGAAAGGTAAATTTTGCATGGACCTATGCAAACATGCCAGGCTTGGATCCTGAAGTAGTAGTGCATCATTTGGCCGTTCACCCCAGAGCAAAACTAGTTAGACAGAAGCTAAGGAAGATGCACCCACAAATAGCCTTGCTTGTAAAGATTGAGCTACAGAAACTTCTGGATGTTGGCCTCATACACCTGATTGACTACCCAGAATGGGTATCTAACCTTGTACCAGTCTCAAAACCAAAAGGGGGCATTCGCATCTGCACTGATTTCGAGACCTAAACAAAGCATGTCCCAAGGATGACTTTCCACTACCCAACATTGACATGATAGTGGATATGACGGCCGGACATGAGATGCTTTCCCTAATGGATGGTTTCTCGGGGTACAATCAGATATTGATCGTAAAAGAAGACCAACACAAGACAACATTCACATGTCCGTGGGGCACCTACTACTGGAATGTAATGCCATTTGGGTTGAAGAATGCAGGAGCTACCTACCAAAGAGCCATGACATTAATCTTCCATGACATGATCCATAAAACAATCGAAGATTATGTAGATGACATACTTGCTAAATCAAAGAAGAGACAAGACCATATAGCAACTCTAAGTGCTATCTTTGACAGGCTCGAACAATATAAGGTTAGACTCAACCCGAAGAAGTGTGTCTTTGGGGTGCAATCAGGGAAGCTGCTAGGATACATAGTTTCAATGAGAGGGATAGAGGTAGACCCTGCAAAGGTAAAAGCAATCCTTGAAATGAAAGCACCAAGAACGTTAAAACAACTAAGAGGATTGCAAGGAAGACTCTAGTCCATCCGAAGATTCATAGCACAATTGGCAGATAAACAGATTGCCTATTCACACCTACTTCACAAGGGAGTAGCTTTCAGATGGGATGACAAATGCGAGCAAGCATTCAGCAAAATAAAAGAATATCTACTTACACCACCTGTGTTGATGCCACCAATTGTGGGGAAATCACTAATCCTATTTATCTCTGCAACAACAGCCGCCCTGGGGGCCCTTTTAGCCCAGCATGATGAAAAGGGAGCTGAGCGGGCCATCTACTACATCAGCAGAACAATGGTGGGACATGAGCTCAATTACACATCAATAGAAAAAGCTTTCCTAGCATTGGTATTTGCAGCTCAGAAATTCAGACACTACATGCTAGCACACCAAATCAAGTTGATTGCCAAAATAGACCCTCTAAAGTACCTATTGTCAAAAGCAATGCTTACAGGTAGAATGGCTAAGTGGGTAATGATATTATTTGAACATGATATCGAGTATGTAGAATGAAAAGACATAAAAGGACAAGTCATTGCGGATCAGCTAGCAGAAGCTCCCCTCTACACAAATAACCCACTCATATCAAAATTCCCAGATGAGTCCCTTTTTAACCTTAGTGCAGCAGACCACTGGAAGTTATACTTTGATGGCTCACATACACAACCTGGGTCAAGAGCCGGTGTGTTTTTCATCATGCCGCAAGGAGACTACATACCTAGATCATACAAGCTGGCATTCCCTTGTACTAACAATATAGCATAATATGAAGCTTTGACCATAAGACTCAAGATTGCAGCACAATGGTGAATCATGGCACTAAAAGTCTATGGTGACTCGCAACTTATCATCAACCAAGTCAATGGCGAATACCAAACGAAGGATGATAAGCTCACACCATACAAGAAACTAGTGGAAAGCCTCAAGGAATCATTCATTGACATCACATTTGAGCAGATACCGAGGGTAAATAATAGAGCAGCAGATGCCATGGCAACCATTGGATCCTTGTTGGATATCCCTCGCAACATCTCGAAACATGAATTCCTTGTAGAGCAGCTTCTCATACCCACATTCGAGGTACCAGAGTTAGAATATGCATGTGAACTCATTGGTCCCGGTGATCTTTGGTATCATGATATATACACCTACCTAAAGTTAGGAATCCTCCCCACTGACATCACCTCGAACCTAAAACACACTTTCATCAAAAGGACTTCACGATTCATCATCCTAGGAGAGACCCTCTTCCGTAGGAGTATCGATGGAATCCTATTACGTTGTTTAAAACCCGAGGAAGCCCTGACTGCTCTAACTGAGGTACACAATGGCACGTGTGGGTCACACTCAAGTGGTATGAACTTGGCTAAAAAGTTGCTAAGAACAGGGTACTATTGGTCGGCGATGGAAAAAGAGGCACACAATTTTGTTAGAAAATGCTTGCAATGCCAACAGCATGGAGACCTTATTCATGCACCAGCTCAAGAACTGCATCCTATTGTTACACCTTGGCCCTTTTCACAATGGGGGATCGATCTCATTGGTAAAATATCACCCACCTCATCCAACGGCCATAAATTCATTATCACTGCCACCGAATACTTCACTAAGTGGGTCGAAGCAATTCCCATGACCTACATCACCAGAAAGCAGATATCCAAGTTTATCCTGAATTACCTCATTTGTCGGTACGGTGTCCCCCAATCCATTATCTCTGATAATGGGATGCCCTTCAAGAATCAGGATGTTCGTGACTTGTGTGAAAAATTCAAAATCAAGCATCGCTTTTCCACTCCATATTATCCACAAGGCAATGGCCAAGCAGAAGCTACAAATAAAACCATTTTGAAAATCCTCAAGAAAACAGTCAATGACTCTGGTCGTGACTGGCATCTGTAGTTAAATCCCGCCTTATGGGCCTACCGCACCAGCATCCGCACACCAACAGGTGCCACCCCATTCTCTCTGGTCTACGGATCAGAGGCCATACTCCCCATTGAGATCGAGCTCCCATCACTAAGGATATCACTGCAAAACCTTATCACAGATGAGGAATACAGGGTCACAAGACTCAATGAGCTGGAATTACTAGATGAAAGGCACATGGATGCCCTTAATCATCTACAAGTGTACCAGAATCACCTAAAAAGGAGCTACAACAAAAAGATCAGACAACGCACTTTCCAAGTTGGTGACCTCGTGCTGAAAGAAAACCAAAAGAACATGCCAAATCCAGATACAAAGGGAAATTTTGAGCCCAACTGGCTAGGACCTTTTGTCATCACTGCAAGTTACACATCAGGGGCATATCAACTAGCAACACCAGAAGGCAAGCCTCTGTAGGAGCCTCTGAATAGCTCTCACCTCAAAAAAATTTATGCCTAAACCTTGCAAGGTATAGAACCAGAAAATACAAAAACAATCAGAAAAAGTCCTGAAAAAATGGTTACCTCGATGAAAACCTGGCAAACAAGCATCTTGGTGACAACAAAAAAAATCAAAAGATCAAAAAATCCAAAAAAATTAGAAAAGGATTGAAAAATAGTAAAAAGAAAAAATTGTCCTCTAGTGAAAACCACTTCGGTGGTGCTTTGGGCAAATACCTTGGTGAAAACCTAGCAAACAGGCATCAAGTGTAAATAAAGCACCTTCCCCATCTATCAGGATCTGCATGACTCATCCACTCCATTGCATTCCACTCATCCGCTCGCATCCATACCATAGCCTGCATTGGTATCTGTACTATATTCCACCATTGGCACTGCTTGGCATTTCAAAGGTTAGTCCATCCTACCTTTATCGAAGTACTCTATCGCACCACACTGGGGGCACGTTCTCGCAACATCAGATCGGATTCGTGTATATTCTCGTGATCTTTTTCAAAATTCATCAAAAAACCAAAAACATCCAAATCATCAAAAATCCAAAAACATGTCAAAATATCAGAAAATCTTCAAAAAATTTCATCATTAAGTCTTGTCAGTTTTTCCACCTTGTCGAACTACGTCATCTCTGAGCTTGAACATAGGCAAGGTTGATCTTTGATCATCCCCTGAGATGGTTAGGTTAGTCCTTTAGGCATCTGTCGCATTGGCAATCCATTTGCCCATCTAGTCTGCATCTTAAGTCAGTCCTTTAGGCAATAAAATGGCAATCCATTTGTCCACATTATCATCAAGTCAGTCCACCACTAGTCGAACTACGTGGTCTCTGTGTATATCACATAGGCAAGGCTAATCTATGGATCAGCTCCCGAGACCCCTAGGATAGGTCTTTAAGTTAGTCTGTTCGTTGTAAAATCTTGAAAATACCAAAAACATTTGTAAAACATCTCAAAATACCAAAAACAGCCTCAAAACATTTGAAAAAACCAAAATGGTGCATCCATTTCATCTCGCTTTCACCCCTGATTGTCATCACTCATAATAAATCATCGTCATTTTCACCCTTTGGTGAGTTAGTCAGAAGCAAGTTTAGCAGGTTCTAAAGTGAACGCCTAATCGTGAAAGTCTCAAGTCTAAGTTAGTAATTCAACAAGTTGGTCAACTCAGAGTATCAATAGCTTATCACCCAATCAGTCTCACCAAAACCCTGATCACTACATGTCCTAGGATGAAGCTTTCCCATGATGGACATAAGCATCAGGTACCCCACAGTAGTTAGTCTTGGCTAGCAGTACGAAGAACATTAACTTGTTTGTTTACATTATTTGGTCTTTTTGACTTATCTTATTTTGCGCTCATTCCAAGGACCTCTCGATGATGCCTAAACAAAATAGGTTTAGAGAGAAAGGAATGGGGCAACGATCATTATCTTTTTATCTGCTGTGCTTGTTGGATATTCTTGTAAAATAACTTCGTCATGCATACTTTGTTTTGTTTGTAGGAAGGATGTTTTAGGTATCTTGTTGACCACATAAGAAGGCTTTCCATTTTATGTTTTGAGAAGGCTTGCCATTTTATGTTTTGGCCCGAGATGTCTAGAATATCTGAACTGCATTCTGAATAAGGTTATGTTTGTCAAGTGTGAACAAGAGTACTCCTATCTGATTGTTGAGTCAAAGTCCATCACACTAGGTGCAACGCCATCCTGGTTCTTAATACCTTGACTCATCGGAGCTACATGTGTTATCAAACATAAAGAAAGGTACGCTCTCTCCCATCCCTGGATAAGCAACACATCATCATCATTCATCGCCATATCCAATAAAGTCTTGATGACTAGGAGACTTGTTGGACTTCTTCATCTTCTTGAATTTAAGGGTTCATCCCTCTCATTCTTCTATCTTCTTTCACGCTAACAATGCATCCATCTTGCATCCGTATTCTCATTTCGCATAATCATGTCAGACCATCATATCAGGACAACATCATCCATCTCATCCATCTCACATGCATTGCATAATCATTTAAAGTTGTTTACAATAATATAAATTTGTGTTCTAAGCATCTTTCGAACATCTCATCTACATCATCATTGTCATATAGTCTAACCATCCATACATCCATTTTGAACCTCTTTGTCGCGAGATCCACCTCAAATTATATCTTTTCGCTCGATCTCTCGAGGGGGCAATGTACTAACGTACTTATTTTCCACTAGGGCATCCAAAAAAACCAAAGAATTTTTTAATTTCGATGCCGGTAACATCATTCTTTGAACCAATGTAACGAGTACATTGCTTCAAAGAGGGGCAAAATGTAGACATGCAAAACTGACATCATATATCTCACTCTAACTAACATCAAATTCTGCTATTAATTAATTAAAGCAATTTATTGATTAATTCACTAAAGTTCATTAAATAAATCAAAATTATTTAATCAAATCCTTAAAGTTCTTCTCATTTGATCTATCAAATGTCACTTCTTAATATCCCCTAAGTTAATTAATCTAAATTAATTGACTTCTAAATCATGATTAGCATTCTCTAGCTTTTGACTCAACTAGAGTCAAATCTAAACTCCTAACTAACCCACCCACTTGCATCAATAAATCAATTTATTGATTTATTAAAAAGAGTTATTTTCCCTCAATAACTCTCATATTTGACTTTTTTGAACAAAGATTATTCCCCCCAAAACTCTCAACAACATGCATTTATTAAAAATTTTCAAATTTGAAAGGGCACATTGGCCAAAACTTGCACAAGCTTTGACCAATCCCATTATGACAAGTGTCTCTATCCTATTGGATGGGATTTAGTCCCACATTGCCTAATTTTGGCCTCTCTTCTATCAACTTTTCCTATAAATGCAAGCCATTTTCTCTCATTTCAACAACACACTTTGAAGGCATCAAAACTATAGGCAACTTGAGCTCATAGCAACTCATTGTCTATCTCATTTGGCTTAGAAAGGGATTGGGAAAGGGCTCTCTCACATCTTCATGGAGGGCACCAATCCATCATAGAATAGGTGTATTTCATTTTCTCTAATGCATGTTTGGTTCAGTTTTAGCATTTTGTTTGGAGTAAATGATCTATTTTATTCTATGAGGATGGCTGAATCTGTACAATCCATGTGTAAGATTTCACCATCCTACAGAAACAAACCTTGTAGTATATCCATCATTAAACTGATCTCACCACCAAATGCAACTACAAAATGCAATGTATTCCTTTCTGATCTCACAACCGAATGTGACTGAAAATGTGATGTATTCCTTTCTTATCTCACAACCAAATGCAATGCATTCTTTTCGTGTACAGATAGCATCTTATAATTTATTTGCATGTTTGAATTGCTTCTATTCGGTGCTACCAAAGTACCTTGATTTAACGTGTATTTGTGTTGAAAATATCTTAGGGAACAGTGTACACACGAGATGTACGGAATGCACTCCAATCTTTCTAGATTGAATTTGGGCCATCTCTTTCCATAATAAAAATAGTGTTTACTTTAGTGATCTGTTACAATCAACGTCTCTCTTTCTCTCTCCTTATCCTTCTACATCTCTCTATAACTCCCTCTATCTATATCACTCCCTCTCTATCTATTGAGATATTTCTATATCTTGCCCCATATTTCTCCTTCTCCCTCTTCCTCATATATCTCTTTCTATCCATACCTTTCTCGGAATCGATCTCCCTATCTCTCTATCTCTCTATCTCATTCCCTATCCATCTTTATCACTCTATATCAACTTTAGATATCTATATATCTCCCTCTCACTCTCAATTTATAAAAGAGCACCCAAAATTTCCTCTTAATCACAAGTTGTCAACAACCAAGACACAACAATTCAGTGCTTTATTGAATTCAAATTTGCTCAAAACAAATAGTGAAATCTGCAATACAAATTTTGCAATATATAACAATTAATTCTTTTCCGAAAAAAAATTCCTCTGCTACACACACACCTGTCTTCCGATGCTTCCATTGTCTTCACTTGATCAAAAAATTTATTTCCTTAACCTAAAGTATACCCATTCTCATTTCACTATTGTGCTCCTGAACCAGACATGTTGAGTAAGTGAAATTCTCCTTGAGTTGAGAAACTCGTGAACATTGAAAGGTGCATGGGATGGTAATCCCATGTTTTTTTGATCTAATGCTGCTCCTTTTCCATGGAAGCATTCACTCTTCCACACTTCAGTTCATCCTCAACACTTGAGCCTCTTCAACTAACATTATCTCATTCCTCTAAACAACTTCTTACCACTAGACCACCTCTATGCCCACCACACTCTTTTGGGCTGCTACTCTTTTTTCCTTTTATTGTGCTGCTACGATAAATAAAAATCCAATCTACCCTTTCCTTTTTAAATCTTACCCTTGAATGGCTGAAAACCACTGCACTCACTTTGTTCTTCTTCCTCTAATTGTTGCTTCTTTGTGCTGCAACAAACAATAGAATTGGATTCTTTCAACTACTTTTCCTTCTCTTTTAGCGAATTCAACATATACTACTAGCCATCTTTCTAGATGGTATACACATTCCTCCTACCATCATAGATGGCTTCCTTGTCAAACTATCATGGTCTACCCAACAACACATGATACACAGTCATAAGCATTAAGTCACAAAACACGTCATCCCTATAAGTACCAATCTAAACATTTATTGAAAACTGTTCTCTCACATTCATTTTGTGCTCCTTCTACAACCAAAAAACTTTGTATAGACTAGGATGCTTACTCTTTTTCAAACTTAGTTTTTCCACCATTTCTTCTAAGACTAAGTTATGCATACTACCACTATTAGCAATAGCCTTACAACACTTACCTCCATCCTTACACACAGTCTGAAAGAGATTCCTTCTTTGGGATGGTTCCTCCACCATCATCTTTGGATTCACCAACACTCTTATCATGATGAGATGTTTTCCTTCTTCTATGTCTACTACTTTTGGCAATTCATTACACTCCTCATCTTCTTGTGCCAAGTGGTTTCTTGTTGCACTATTCTTTTTGCCCTCTTGTATTTGATCGCACTTGAAGGCACAATGACCAACTTCTCCACATTGGTAACATCTAAATGGAAACCCTTTGTTGCTGCTACCACGTCCTCTTCCTGATACCTCCTTTTCTTTGGTGTTTTGGCTCACCTCTTTACTCCAGTTGGGCTTAAATTCTTCTTCAATCTTCTTTCTTTTACTGCTATGTGCTTGTCCCTTCTAAGTTACAAATATTGCTCAAATTTTGGAATTGTTTATTTGCCTCTTCATTAATTTCTCCTCTACCTTTAATGAATACTGGTATGCTTACTCAACTGTGGTAATTTTCAACTTACTCATCTCATCCTATATGTTAAACCTCAAACCATTAACATACTTGGCTATCTTTTCCCTATCAAATTCATGCCTTCTAGATCGAATAGCCAACTTGTAAAATTCTTCCATGTAAAATTTTACACTCATATTTTTGCTTCAAATTTTACAATTTCTTGAACAACTCCATTTTGTAATCTCTAGGTATGAATTTCCTCTTCAACCTCATCACCATCTGGTTCATCATTATCTAGGGATCTTCATCCATTTTACGTCATTTCTCCAACCCTTTTTACTATAATGCAGCATGACCTTTCAATTTAATTTGGGCTATCTTCACACATTGCGGGTCTCTAATCTCCTCTATTTCAAAGTACTCCTCCAACTCTCCAATCCAATCAATTCACTCATTTTCATTTAACGTTCTTGAAAATTTTGGCAAATCCATCTTATTGCTCTTTGTTATTCTTGAAAGATCTCTCAAAAATATTTCTTGTCCAACATCCTCTAGCCATTCTTCCTCTTCTTCTTTTTCTTCATCTTCTTCACCTTCTATTTCTTCCTAATTCTCACATTCTTGTTATCTTTCTCTTCTATTACCAACACCTAATTCCCCCTGGTTTTTGATACCTTCTATTACCATATCTCGAAATCTTTCCAATACTGGCTCTAATCTGGGTCTTCCTCTTTGGGGTGGCATCTCTTCCAATCAATGGTTTTAGCTCTCATTTGTTTGGTATTCCACACACACCCACAATAATTATTTTGAGCTCTTCACTACCGTTGCTCACTCCCAAAGACCCTAGTGGATTCTCTCCACACTTTTGAACGCTTGCTCTGATACCAATGAATGTAAGAGCACTCAAAATTGCCTCCTACTCACAAGTTGCCAACAACTAAGACACAATAATTTAATGCTTTCTTGAGTTTAAATTTTCTCAAAACAAACATTAAAATCTACAATACAAATTGTGTAATAAATAGAAATTAATTTGTTTCCAAAATTTATTTCCTCTGCTACACACACACACCTCCCTTTTGATGCTTCCCCTGTCTTCATGTAATGCCCTGCCACACAACCCTAGAGGAAGTTTCAATTCACTATAAAAGTCTACTAATTTTATTTATTTAATTTTCTTAAGTGAATTAAACATACATGTTCATGTACAATTGACAACATCCCCTAAGGCTATGTAACTGAGATTACTTAATTCCCCTTTGAAAAACATCATTAAAATTCATTACATTAAATAACTCAAGTAGTAAGCATTCATTAAACATAAATAAATAACAAGATAAGAATATAATATCCATAACATATATCCATTACATGATTAACTGATTACAACACTCATTCCCAGAATGAGTCATAAATACATAAGAGTTACAATTACAAAATCTCACCTCATAAACATAAGAGGGATAAAATAACTTATACAAACTGAAATATTACAATGCATAAATATAACACAAGAACTGTGAGTTGTCCATCTGGATGTCTCACCACCAAGTATTGAAGATAATGGGGACCCAACGGTGTATGGTTCATGTTCCACCCAACCAAGTGGTACCCAAAGGCCCACCCCCCATACTAGGAGATAGTAACAAAGTAACATGGACAAATATCTACAACCTCTAACCAAAGGCAGACTCATACTGACATAACCAAACAAATGCAATAAACAAGTACAACTCAAACATCACTGACATAGGTCACATTGCTTCCAGACACAAAATAGATCAAGTATGTTTAGAGAACCATACACATAACATAGTACCAACTATTGTCCTAGATAGAGTGTCATCGCACAACTCATAATAAGTTACCCTCTGCAGATCTTCATAGGCTTCGGTGATCCTGGTGGCCTCTACCAACCCTCAGCCCTCATACTTGTTAATGCGGAATCAAATACCTCTCGTACAGAAAAGATAGATGACTATGCCATTTCAGGCCTTCCCACTCATTACAAGCCTTAACTAGCACTTGCGACTATGAGTGAGGTAAGAACTTATCTTTTTAGTGTGTAGTACTCCCCAAATTTATAATTTTAGTTATCACTTGATTAAACCACTTCCATAGGTTACAAAAATCTTACCTCTTCTGGGCACTGGCCCCTAATGGAAGCCACTCTTCTATTTGACAACACAAACAAACTAATCACCAAGGGACTCACAAGTGCATACAACCTAGGTATCAAAACCACTCCATCACAAGGAGGAAACAAAATAATAGAACTCACTCCAAACATCTTAGAGGCAACAAACTCATAGTCCGCTCCTTTCATAGGAAGTACAAAACATCCCCATTCATGGAAACTGGGTAATAACTAAAAAAACACCATGCACTACCCAAAGGAAAAACAACTGGTTGACATAAAGAAATGACAACCCCCATCCTCTAAGATCTTTTGGAAGACTTATAATATTGGACCAACACTTAATCCCATATCCCAAAATACAAGTTGACAACATAGCTACAAAGGCATTCAAGTCATAATTCAAATCTAATATTTGGATTTCTTAAATCCATACTCATTCATTAGATAACACTGACAAAATCAAAGGCACAAAACTAGGGTTAACTCAAATACTCATATACCCCTTTTCCGTCTTCATAAAAGAGAATCTTAAACAATTTTAAACTCACAACTCTTTCCGAAATATGAGGAAAATAAATCTAAAAGACAATCATGAGGATATTATTGTTTTGGATATACTAAACCCATAGGTCTTTCAAATTCTACTCACAATAATTTAATTAATCTAAATAGAAAATAAATAAAATAAAATAAATATTTATCTTTTTCAATATAAAACTATTGCAAATACTAATTTCAATATTCTATCCCAAAACCTATATTTTTTCAATTTCCTATTTAAAAAATTAATATCTTCAATTTAAAATATCTTTTTTACATATCTATTTGACTATGCGATCAAATATTATCTTTTTAAAATCACCATGCAAAGCTAAATTACATGCACTTTAAATAAAATAAATTAAATACTGATTATACTCTTAATTGAAATACTCATGTATATACATACATCAAATAGTTATTAATATATTTTATTAAATAAAAATATTATTTAATAAAACATATTAATATTCAATAAATAGTTTCCAAAAGCTTATGCTATGTAAACATTTAAATAAAACCAAAATGTTTTATAACATTATTTCATAAAATACGAATTTACACATTACTCATATTATTTATTTCATTAACCCAATTAAACAAATGATATATAAATATATCATACTATTTACACACTATATTTTATTATTCATTTTATTAACTAAATATATTTAATATTAAATATTATTTAATTTGCATTAAAATTAAATATCAAATATCAAAATTTTATTAAACTAAACACTATACCTGAAAACCCTAAAAATCCTTATGAAATGGCGGATGCCATTGTCGGAGAATAACCAGAAGCTTTGGGGAGGGATTGGCTATGGCCGAACCCCCACCCTAACACCCTTGCTAGTGGTGGCCTCCCCATGGGGCTTGCGCTGCCTCCGAAGGCAGCGCTCCCTCTACACAGTGGAGGGCGTTGTCCTTTGGGACAGCTGCAACCTCCCAATGAGGAGCAGTGGGTGTGTGTAATGTGCCCCACCCAAATACATACACAAAACACACAGTGAATGAAATATTCGCTTCTTCCTCTCACCATTTTTTTTTAGCAAACGGAAATACAATTTGTAATTCTAGAAATTCATCAGTCTTATGGACAGTAATACAAAAATTTAAAATAAATTTTCAACAACAATAATAAATATATATATCATATGTAAATTCATATGTATATATATTGAATAAAATATATATATATATATATATATATATATATATACATATGTATATATATTTATCCAAAATTTCAACTACAAGACATATTGAAGAGATTTTCCAGAAAATCCAATTTTCATAGAGGCTTAAAATAAAACTAATTCTTTAAAACCATTTTCCAGAATTCTTGAACAATAAAAGAAGAATAAAAAAAAAGGATCTAAATTAAAACCAGAAGTTTTCTAATCCTCTAGTTTTGTCCACCGTAATTTCTACAGAAGTTTTTTCCAAAACAAATTATTTTTCTACAGAGATTTAAATTCTTTAAACAATCTAAATGTTTTGTTTACCCTCTAGGTTTGATTTAAATAACAAAACAATCTATTTCCTCAAATAAATTTAATTCTATAGAGGTTTACACAATTTCCTGAAGAAATTTCCACAAAAACAACAGAAGCTTTAAATTTATTTTATTTATTTTCTTTCTTCTAATCAGAAATTCCTTTTCTAAAACAGATTCGACAACCAATTTCTTTAATCTCGACACTTTTAAATGTAAATAAAGATCCATAAAATAATCACAAAAGAAAACTTGATTCAAGAAGCTACAAGTAATGAAAATTTGATGCAAAGCTTCCTCCAAAGCTTCTCTAGTTCTATCCAACAATTCAATGATTCCAACCAAGAAAGGAATCCACAAACACAACGAAGATTTCTAGAATAACTCCAAATAAATCTACAGCCAAGAATTTTCCCAAATCCTTTCTTTGGATATTTTTTCCCAAAATATCTTCTCACACCAAAAGAAGCTTTTCCTCTCCAAAATTATCTCTCCCCCAAAATGAATTTTGCAACCAACTCTTAATTAATCCCTTAAACTCACACATGCTAGCCTAATTGAAAATATCTTGCATAACCAAATCTGATTTTGCATGCAAATCTCAAATTTAAAATATCTAAATATTATATAACTCCAAAAAATTGAAAACTAACTTTGCTTTTAAAATCCAATTTCAAATTCTAATTTAATTCCAACTTAATTGAAATAAAATTCCAAAATAATTAAATTCCCACTAAATGAAATAAAATTCCATAATGAATTTAAATTCTTTTATTTCTTTTAATTTTCTTGCATCACATTTAATTAATCAATTTAATTACTTAATAACTAAATTCAACCCCCTTGGATTAAATTTACTTAATTAAATAAAATAAATTTAATTAATGATGAAGGTGCAACCCGAGACACAAGAAAATCACATAGAAAAACCAGAGATTCTTATTATTTTCAAAATATGAAATTCTTACATGTAGAGGATCTCCAAACCTCGAGTTTTGCAATACATGCAAATTACAGAAAAGAAATTACATAAATTCCCCTATTCGCAACATGTGATCTTTCCCAAAAAAACTACTCACAAAAATCAAAAACTACCCCATAAATAGTCCCATTCTCCATTTGGAGCCAAAAACAACATTCTAATTATGCACAAACTTCCGGAAGCCCTAACTCAAGATCTAACCATCGGATCTTCAATGATAATACCTTTTCGAAAAGGTCTTGCAAAAATGAAGTGCCAAAAAGTAGGGCCTAAAGGCTAACCACTTTCGTTTTTCACCAATTTTTGGGCCCATCTGGAGCCTTTTAAGTCCCTCAAAATTAGCTCCGAAGATTTTGTAGGGCAAAAAGCAGAAATTGAAACTTGAATAACTTTTGAATCGGGAATGATTTTTGCCTGATTCTTTCACCAAAGTGTTTATTATTCTATCCTAAGCTTCCCTTAAATTTCTGTCTCGTCACGCCTTCAAAATCATACCTGCTAATAATAGCAGTCAAGCAGAAAAAGCAAAAAAGCAGTTCTGAAAGTTGGGAATTCTTCTTTGACGAAAAGGGTATCCAGAAATGCAAAAACATCTACGAAAAGATCTAAATGAAAGTAAATATATTTTTGGGTGATGTAGGATTGCCCTTACACCACTAGATGCTCCTACATCAGACACCTAGGGTAATTTGAAAAGTGACCCCGTCACTTCTCAGATGGTTGAGGAAAACCGAAATGGTCAACCTCTGCCTTAGACAACTAGGATGAATCTTCCATAGGCCTTCCTCTCCACTTCACCAAATATTCTTCATATTGCCTGTTTCTGATACTCCTTCCCACACGGCTATCCAAGATTTCTTCGATCTCCTCCTTTTCTAAAGTAGGTGCTGGAATACCACACTGTTCCATTGCTGGTAATTCCTCGGTGCCACCCTCATGATATTGTGTCAAATCTACAAAGTTGAACACAAGGGAAATGTTGAATCCATTTGGAAACTCTACCTCATGTGCGTTCCCTGAATTATGCCTCTTCAAAATTTTACAGGGACCGAACTTCTTCATCTTCAATTTGTTATAGGTTCCTACTAGAAACCTTTCTTTCCTCAAGTGGACCATCACTTCATCACCAATCTGAAACTCCTTATACCTCCTCTTTTGATCCGCCTTAGCCTTATACTACATATTCATCTTGTTAATGTTTTATTTTACCTTCTCATGCATATTCTTGATGTGTTCTGCAAAGTCTTCAGCTTTAGCAGTTGTCTTCTTCTCTTGGTCTATCTTCCTCAATTCTGGAGTAGTCCTAGGACTACTTCCATACACAATCTAGAACAGTGATCTACCAGTGCTTCTATTGATAGAATTGTTGTAAGCGAATTATGCTTGGGGTAAGATCAAATCCCATCCCTTTGGTTTATCTCCTACCAAGCACCTCAGTAGGTTACCCAAACTCATGTTCACAACTTTAGTCTACCCATCAGTCTGGGGATGGTGTGCAAAACTAAACTTCATCTCTGTTTTCAACTTCTTCCACAAGGTCCTCCAAAAGTATCCAGCAAATTTTGTGTCACGATCTAAGACTATACTCTTTGGCAAACCATGTAGCCTCACCACCTCGCGGAAGAATAAGTCAGCAATGTGGACTGCATCATGGGTCTTCTGGCATGGGATGAAATGTGCCATCTTTGAAAACCTATCAACTACCACAAATACTGAATCATTCCCTCTCTGTGTCCTTGGCAAACCAAGAACAAAGTCCATACTTATATCCTCCCATGACCTCTCTGGTACAGGTAAGGGCTGATACAACCCTGTATTCTGACTCACTCCTTTAGCCATTTGACATACCCTACAACTCTGCACAAACTTCTTCACATCTTGTGATAACTGAGGCCAATAATAATGCTCACTGATAATGGAAATGGTCTTATCCCGACCAAAATGTCCTGTCATTCCTCCATTGTGCTTCTCCTTTATCAGATTCTCCCTCATGGAACTCCTCGGAATACACAATTGACTTCCCTTAAACAACATGCCTTCTTGAATTAGGAAATCCAGCCACTTTGTCCTGTCAACTGTCACAGGTTCCTTGCAAGCTTTCCAAGCCTCTACAAAATCAGGATAATTCAGGTACAATGTTTTGAGTTCATTGAACCCAACCACCTCAATCTGCATTTCTATCAACAATGTATGCCTCCTACTTAAGGCATCTGCAACCCTATTTGACTTCCCACTCCTATGCTTTAAAACAAAGGTATAACTCTGCAAAAATTCTACACATTTCATATGCCTCTGATTTAATTTTCCCTGACTACTCAGGTACTACAATGCTTGATGGTCAGTATACATAACAAATTCCTTTGGCAACAAATAATACCTCCATTTCTTTAATACTTGAACTATTGCATAAAATTCCTGGTCATATACAAAGTACTTTCTCTTTGCATCATTTAACTTTTCACTGAAATAGGCAATGGGCTTACCTTCCTGGCTTAACACTGCTCCAATGGCACAACCACTAGCATCACAATCTACCTAAAACACCTTATTGAAATTTGGGAGAGCCAAAATAGGTTGTTCTGTCACCTTCTGCTTCAATAGATCAAAACTCTTTGCTCCTCCAGTGCTCCACTTGAACTCTTTTCTATCCCCTCTCATCGTTTCAGTTAGGGGTGCACAAATACTATTGAAAGTTTCTAATCAACAATTTCTTGTCTCTTAACTTCTCAAAGACTCTACCAATATGCATTATATGCTCATCCAGTGACTTACTGAATATCAAAATATTGTCTAAATACACAATAACAAAGCTTCCTAGGAAATCTTTCAGTACCTCGTTCATGAGCCGCATGAATGTGCTCGGTACATTGGTTAGCCCAAAAGGCATGACTAACCACTCGTACAGGCCCTCTTTGGTCTTGAAGGCGGTCTTCCATTCATCTCCCTCTCAAATCCAGATCTGGTGATATCCACTCTTTAGATCAATCTTAGTGAAGTACTGAGCTCCACTCGAACAGTCCATCAGACCATCCATTCTTGGTAGGGGAAATCTATACTTGATTGTTATCTTGTTTATGGCCCGAGAGTCTGTACACATTCTCCACTCCCCATCCTTCTTTGGTGCTAGTACTGCAGGTACTGCACATGGACTCAGACTCTCTCGAATCAAACCCTTTCTCAACAACTCCTCAACTTGTTTGTTTAACTCCTCAGTTTCTGCAGGAGTCATTCTATGAGCTGCCTTATTCGGCAAACTAGCTCCTGGGATCAAGTCAATCTGATGACTAATCTTCCTCATTGGTGATAAACCCTCAGGTACATTATCAGAAACAATATCCTAAAACTCATTCAATAACCTAGAAAATTCTACTCGAACCTTCTCACTACCCTCCTTATCCATTTTAGGAATCAATGCATAACACACACGCTCATGTTTCATGCCTTCTAAAAATTTTCTTCCATCAACATAACAAATTCTAGCACTACTGCATACCTTTTCTTCGGCCTTCTTCAGGAGTTTCAACTTATGGCAGACTCCATCCTTCATTAGGGAATAAGTGTTTGCATAGCCATCATGTACAGCTTGCCTGTCAAACTGCCATAGCCTCCCCAGCAACATGTGACATGCATCTATGGGGATGATATCACAGAGTACCTCATCACAATAGCTTCTGATCTTGAACTTCACCAGGCACTGCTCATCGACTAGAACTTTGTGGTCTTTTTGCAACTAGGCAATCCGATATGGATGTGGATGCCTTTCCCTCTTCAACTTCAACTTTGTAACCATTTCTTCTAACACTAGATTATCAGTGCTCCTACCATTAATAATGACATCACAACATTTGTCTTCACATTGCACCTTGTGCGAAACAGATTCTTCCTCTATTTTGGCTCCTTCTCTTCAGTCACCAGGGCTCTTCTAACCACTAGGGCTTCTCCCCTTTTAGTAACATCTGAATGCTCATATTGAGCCTCCTCATCTACATGCACAACCCTTGCACGACCTTCTGGCCTTTTTTCTGTCCTTCCTTGGTATTGTGGACATTCATAGGCTCGATGCCCTTCTTCACCACATCGGAAACAAGTTCCTCTAAAACCACCCCTTCTAGGTCCTTGCCCAAATCTTCCTCATCCTCTACCTCTTTGATCCCCACCATTCTGATCATGTGGGCGGTAGAAGTTATCATTCCTCTGGCTTCGACTGGTACCCACATCTTCATTTTTCTTCTCATCCTCATTTTGGCTTCCAAAAGATCTTCTGCTACCCCTTCCGCTTTGACCTCCTCGTCGTTTTTGCTTACTGTCAAATCTTTTGTTCAACTTCTCTCCAACTCTCAGTGAAAACTGGTAAGCATCCTCAATGGTGGCCATTCTGACTAGGCTTAACTCCTCTTGAATGCTCGGTCGTAACCCATTAAGATAACGGGCTACCTTCTCCTAGTTGGCCTCTGCATGTCTCGTTCTGATGATCATCTTGTGAAAATCTTCTGTGTATTCTTTCACAGATTTACTTCCTTGCTTCAACCCTTGTAATTTCTTCAATAGATCTAACTCATAGTCCATTGGCATGAACTGCTTCTTCAGTTTCTCCACCATGCGATCCCATCTAGTGATCTTTCCCTTTTCTCTCTTATTTCTTTCTAGCTCGACCTCTTTCCACCAGATACTCGCGTGGCCCTTCAGTTTCTTTTTTGCAAACTTAACCCGATCTGGGTCCTCTACTTCTTCATACTCGAAATACTCTTCCAACTCGTTGATCCAATCAATCAACTCTTCTAGGTTTAGACTTCCAGAAAAATTGAGAACTTCTACTCTAGGTCTTTTTTCGATCTTCGAAATGGCCCTTATCAGCCGCATTTGATCTTGATCAATAGCTTCTTCTTCCCCTTCTACATCTAAATCTTCTACCTCTTTTTCATCCTCACTTTCTTCTCCCCTTCTCGGGTTTACCCCTCTTCTTAACTCTCTTTGTAATGCATTAATTTGTCTCTAGAGGGCTTTGAAACCCTCGGCTGCTAATAGATCTCTTCCACTAGCATTTCTAGCACCTCTGGCACCACCTCGCCTACCACGCACCACTCTTGGAGGCATCTTGAATATCTTGAACCCACAACCACAGACCTGGTGCAAACTGCCTCATGATCGGCGATCTGTCCACACACTCAAGAAAACCCACTCTGATACCACTTGATGAGGGTACAACTTGAGACACAAGAAAATCACATAGAAAAACTAGAGATTCTTATTATTTTCAAAATATGAAATTCTTACATGCAGAGGATCTCCAATCCTCGAGTTCTGCAATACATGCAAATTACAGAAAAGAAATTAAAGAAATTCCCCTATTTGCAACATGCGATCTTCTTTCCCAAAAAAACTACTCACAAAAATCAGAAACTACCCCATAAATAGTCCCATTCTCTATTTGGAGCCAAAAACAACATTCTAATTATGCACAAACTTCCGAAAGCCCTAACTCAAGATCTAATCGTTAGATCTTCAATGATAATACCTTTTCGGAAAGGTCTTGCAAAAATGAAGTGCCAAAAAGTGGGGCTTAAAGGCTAATCACTTTCATTTTCTGTCAATTTTCGGGCCCATCCGGAGCCTTTTAAGTCCCTCAAAATTAGCTCCGAAGATTTTGTAGGGCAAAAAGCAGAAATTGAAACTTGAATAACTTTTAAATCAGGAATGATTTTTGCTTGATTCTTTCACCAAAGTGTTTATTATTTTGTCCTGAAGCTTCCCTTAAATTTTTGTCTCATCACGCCTTCAAAATCATACCTACTAAAAATAGCAGTCGAGCAGAAAAAGCAAAAAAGCAATTCTGAAAGTTGGGAATTCTTCTTCGGCGAAAAGGGTATCCAGAAATGCAAAAACATCTACAAAAAAATCTAAATGAAAGTGAATATATTTTTGGGTGATGTAGGATTGCCCTTACACCACTGGATGTTCCTGCATCAATTAATTAATTTAAATATAAACTTCTATCCACATTGCATGATTTAAATTAAATAACCATCAACATGATTTAATGCAATTATTCTAAACATCTATTTCCAAATCAAGAATCCTTAAGAATTAAATAACATTAAAGTAATGCAAACAACGACTCGACACAAATGATTGCTACTATCTCCTTTCAACTTAACCGTTGGATCGACATGCTCAAACTTGTGAAACCAGGTGGAGTTGATGTCATGTACTTGCAAACCTGAAAACATAGTATCCAACATCATAAAATATAACAGCATGAAATACACACCATGAAGAAGAAATCACAGAGTCACAGGGCTCTCACAAGCGAGTGATGTGAATCTGTCCCCTTCACCAATACACTCAACAAAACTGATACTTTCACAATACATCAAATATCTCATATGCACTAACATGTTATATCAACTAACATCATTACACCATTAAAACATGTAACACAAATCATCAGATAAACCAAATCACATCACATAAAATAGTCTATCGCTCAATAACTTACGATCAAATATACACACAAGATAAATTATCTGAATATCCGAAAGCATAAATCAAAATAAAACAAAGACACATTGCCTAGTCCAGAAAGCAAAATGGAGGGGTGTTACATTCTCCCCCCCAAGGGTTAGGCTTACTCCTGGAAGCCTGCACACAAGTAGGGATAAAACTCCCTCAAACAAACTGCATAAAAATCAAAACATCAACCCTTGAGGATGAGTATCCAACACTGCACTACCAACACTAGAAGTCTCAACTAAAGCACCCTGATAACCAGGATGATGGTTATCAACCGCAACATATGTATGATGAGATCTGCTTGCTTCACCTACTGTCAGCTCTGAAACTGTTGGTCCCTATCCAAATCTAGAAGTACTCTGATGCGGACAATCCCTAGCAAGGTGGCCCTGCTAACCACAAGAGTAACATCTAATGGTATGACAAAACTCATTGCCTCCTATGGGTGCAATAGACTACTCCATACTATCCCAATCAGCCACAAACTGTGAACTCTGGGCTAGTTGTACCTGATGATTGCGCTTATTGTGCCACCAATTTCGGTTCCTTCTAGGTGAAGAACCACCATCATCCTGAGAGTCCTTACACTTTTCAAGCGCACTCTCTTCCTGCCCACTCTGAGTAGGCTCCTGCTGAGTCATCAGTGATCCAACTCCCTGAGTATGACCTCATCATGCACTAGACCCAACTATAGAACTACTACCAATGTGTACCCCTGAATGACCACCTAGTGCCATAGTCAAGTTCTCCTCCACAAGACGTGCCTTCTCCACAGTTGTCTCCATAGATTTGGGCTCAAAGACCCGCACACCACCACTAATACGGGCATTCAAACCCCTGATGAAAATTTGCATGAGCATCCCCTCGTCATCTCCTATTCCTACGAACTATTTAAGTTCATAGAAACATCTCTCATACTGATCTACGGTCATGGATAATTATCGTAGGGCATGAAACTCATCACCCCTACATTGACACCAAAGGTCAGAAAGAAAATGGGCTCTAAACCACTCAAGGAATACCTCCCAAGTCACATAACTCATGTCAATGTGGAGCTTCTGCTCCTCAAGTCTCCACCAAGTGGCCGCAAACCCCTGTAGGTGCATAACAGCGCACTACGCTTTAGTATTACTGTCAAATGGATGCATAGAAAAACATCAATCAATACTTATCAGGCAAGTCTCAACCTCTAGACTAGTGCCTACTCCGTCAAACCTAGGTGGTTGTGACCGAATCAGATCCCTCATATAGGACACTGCTAACATATCCGACTAAGCTGAAACTGTCCTAACAATAGGGTTAACCTCTAGTACTGCCTATCTCAGACCTAGGAATGCCAAAGCCTCCTCAAGAGTCCAACGTGCAGCTTCGATCCCTAGAGGATCCAGTTGTCTATCATCGTCCCCTTGGCCATTAAGTGAGGCCTGATGTTCCCCCTACTTATGTATAAGTGTAACATGAGGTGATGAGTTGTGCTGACTCCCCTCGCAACTGCCTATTTGGCCACGTCCTCGTCCTCTCCCTCATCCGCGTCTAGGAGGCATACTCCTACACAAACACAAATAGGTATTAAACAAGGTACACTTGAAAACCTATGCAACTTAAACTTAATGAGTACATCATAATCCTAGACAACCCAGTGTTTAAACCTTGGCTCTGATACCATGTGTAATGCCCTGCCATGCAACCCTAGAGGAAGTTTCAATTCACTATTAAAGCATACTAATTTTTTTTTTTTTATTATTTTTGTTTTATTTTTTATTTTTTAAAGTGAATTAAACATACATGTTCATCTACAATTGACAACATCCCCTAAGGCTACGTAACCGAGATTACTTAATTCCCCTTTGACAAACATCATTAAAATTCATTGCATTAAATAACTCAAGTAGTAAGCATTCATTCAACATAAATAAATAACAAGATAAGAATATAATATCCCTAACATATATCCATTACATGATTAACTAATTACAACACTCATTCCCAAAATGAGTTATAAATACATAAGAGTTACAATTAAAAAATCTCACCTCATAAACATAAGAGGGATACAACAACATACAAATTGAAATATTACAATGCATGAATATAACACAAGAACCACGAGCTATCCATTTGGATGTCTCGCCACCAAGTACTAAAGATAATGGGGACCCAACGATGTATGGTGCATGTTCCACCCAACCAAGTGGTACCCAAAGGCCCAACCCCCATGCTAGGAGATAGTAACAAAGTAACATGGACAAATATCTACAACCTCTAACAAAAGGCAAACTCATACTGACATAACCAAACAAATGCAATAAACAAGTTCAACTCAAACATCATTGACATAGGTCACATTGCTTCTAGACACAAAATAGATCAAGTATGTTTAGATAACCATACACATAACATAATACCAGCTATTGTCCTAGACAGAGTGTCATCGCACAACTCATAATATGTTACCCTTTGCGGATCTTCATAGGCTCCGGTGATCCTGGTGGCCTCTACCAACCCTCAGCCCTCATACTTGTTAATGCGGAATCAAATACCTCTCGTATAGACAAGATAGATGACTATGCCATTTTAGGCTTTCCCACTCATTCCAAGCCTTAACTAGCACTTATGACTATGAGTGAGGTAAGAACTTATCTTTTTAGTGTGTAGTACTCCCCAAATTTATAATTTTAGTTATCACTTGATTAAACCACTTCAATAGGTTACCCAAATCTTACCTCTTCTGGGCTCTGGCCCCTAATGGAAGCCACTCTTCTATTCGACAACACACAATAAAACTAATCACCAAGGGACTCACAAGTGCATACAATCTAGGTATCAAAACCACTCCATCACAAGGAGGAAATAAAATAATAGAACTTACTCCAAACATCTTGGAGGCAATAAACTCATAGTCCACTCCTTTCATAGGAGGTACAAAGCATCCTCGTTCATGAAAACAGGGTAATAACTGAAAAAACACCATGCACTACCCAAGGGAAAAACAACCGGTTGACATAAAGAAATGACAAGCCTCATCCTCTAAGATCTTCTGGAAGACTTATAATATTGGACCAACACTTAATCCCATATCCCAAAATACAAGTTGACAACATAGCTACAAAGGCATTGAAGTCATAATTCAAATCTAATATTTGGATTTCTTAAATCCATACTCATTCATTAGATAACACTGACAAAATCAAAGGCACAAAACCGGGGTGAACTCAAATACTCATATACCCCTTTTCTGTCTTCATAAAAGAGAATCTTAAACAATTTTAAACTCACATCTCTTTCTGAAATACAATGAAAATAAATCTAAAAGACAATCACGAGGATATTATTGTTTTGGCTATACTAAACCCATAGGTCATTCAAATTCTACTCACAATAATTTAATTACTCTAAATAGAAAATAAATAAAATAAAATAAATATTTATCTTTTTCAATATAATCATTTCCTAAATTTACTTTTAATACAATATAAAACTATTGCAAATACTAATTTCAATGTTGTATCCCAAAACCTGTATCTTTTCAATTTCCTATTTAAAACATTAGTATCTTCAATTTAAAATATATTTTTTACATATCTATTTGACCATGCGATCAAATCTTATCTTTTTAAAATCACCATGCAAAGCTAAATTACATGCACTTTAAACAAAACAAATTAAATACTGATTATACTCTTAATTGAAATACTCATATATATACATACATCAAATAGTTATTAATATATTTTATTAAATAAATACATTATTTAATAAAACATATTAATATTCAATAAATAGTTTCCAAAAGCTTATGCTATTTAAATAGTTAAATAAAACCAAAATGTTTTATAACATTATTTCATAAAATATGAATTTACACATTACTCATATTATTTATTTCACTAACCCAATTAAACAAATGATATATAAATATATCATACTATTTACACACTATATTTTATTATTCATTTTACTAACTAAATATATTTAATATTAAATATTATTTAATTTTCATTGAAATTAAATATCAAATATCAAAATTTTATTAAACTAAACACTATACCCAAAAACCTTAAAAATCCTTATCAAATGGCTGACGCTATTGTTGGATAATAACCAGAAGGCTTGGGGAGGGGTCGGCTATGGCTGAAACCCCACCCTAACACCCTTGCTAGTAGTGACCTCTACATGGGGGTTACCCTGCCTCCAAAGGCAGCGCTCCCTCCACACAGTGGAGGGCGTTGTCCTTTGGGACAACCGCAGCCTCCCAATGAGGAGTGGTGGGTGTGTGTAATATGCCCCACCCAAATACATACACAAAACACACAACGAATGAAATATTCACTTCTTCCTCTCAGTATTTTTTTTTTAACAAACAAAAATACAATTGATAATTCCAGAAATTCATTGGTCGTACGGACCGTAGCACAGAAATTTAAAATAAATTTTCAACAACAATAATAAATATATGTATCATATGTAAATTAATATGTATATATATATTTAACAAAATATATATATACATATGTATATATATTTATCCAAAATTTCAACTACAAGACAAATTGAAGCGATTTTCCAGAAAATCCAATTTTCACAGAGGCTTACAAAAACTAATTCTTAAAAACCATTTTCCATAATTCTTGAACAATAAAAGAACAATAAAACAAAAAGGATCTAAATTAAAACCAGAAGTTTTCTAATCCTCTAGTTTTGTCCATCATAATTTCTATAGAAGTTTTTTCCAAAACAAATTATTTTTCTACAGAGATTTAAATTCTTTAAACAATCTAAATGTTTTGTTTACCCTCTAGGTTTGATTTAAATAACAAAACAATCCATTTCCTCAAATAAATTTAATTCTATAGAGGTTTACACAATTTCCTGAAGAAATTTCGACAAAAACAACAGAAGCTTTAAATTTATTTTATTTATTTTCTTTCCTCTAATCAGAAATTCCTTTTCTAAAATAGATTCAACAACCAATTTCTTTAATCTCAATACTTTTAAATGTAAATAAAGATCCATAAAATAATCACAGAAGAAAACCTGATTCAAGAAGCTACAAGTAATGAAAATTTGATGCAAAGCATCCTCCAAAGCTTCTCCAGTTCTATCCAACAATCCAATGATTCCAACCAAGAAAGCAATCCACAAACACAACAAAGATTTCTAGAATAACTCCAAATAAATCTATAGCCAAGAATTTCCCCAAATCCTTTCTCTGTATAATTTTTCCCAAAATATCTTCTCACACCAGAGGAAGCTTTTCCTCTCCAAAATTATTTCTCTCCAAAAAATGAATTTTGCAACCAACTCTTAATTAATCCCTTAAACTCACACATGTTGGCCTAATTGAAAATATCTTGCACAACCAAATCTGATTTTGCATGCAAATCTCAAATTTAAAATATCTAGATATTAATTAACTCCAAAAATTGAAAACTAACTTTGCTTTTAAAATCCAATTTCAAATTCTAATTTAATTCCAACTTAATTGAAATAAAATTCCAAAATAATTAAATTCCCACTAAATGAAATAAAATTCCATAATGAATTTAAATTCTTTTATTTCTTTTAACATTCTTGCATCACATTTAATTAATTAATTTAATTACTTAATAACTAAATTCAACCCCCTTGGATTAAATTTAATTAATTAAATAACATTAATTTAATTAATTAATTTAAATATAAACTTCTATCCACATTGCATAATTTAAATTAAGTAACCATCAACATGATTTAATGCAATTATTCTAAACATCTATTTCCAAATCAAGAATCTTTAATAATTAAATAACATTAAAGTAAGGAAAACAATGACTCGACACAAACGACTGATGACACACTATGGCTAAGGTGTAGACTTGACACATGTTACCTAGCTACTATCTCCTTTCAACTTAACCGTTGGATTGACAGGCTCAGACCTATGAAACTAGGTGGAGTCGATATCATGTACCTGCAAACCTGAAAACATAGTATCCAACATCATAAAATATAATAGCATAAAATACACACCGTGAAGAAGAAATCACGGAGTCACAGGGCTCTCACAAGCGAGTGATGCAAATCCATCCCCTTCACCAATACACTCAACAAAACTGACACTTTCTAAATACATCAAATATCTCATATGCACTAACATGTTATATCAACTAACATCATTACACCATTAAAACATGTAACACAAATCATTAGATAAACCAAATCACATCACATAAAATAGTCTATCATTCAATAATTGGTGATCAAATACACACACAAGATAAAGTATCTGAATATCCAGAAGCATAAATCAAAATAAAACAAAGACACATTGTCCAGTCCAGAAAGTAAAACGGAGGGGTGTTACACTTCACTTGGCCAACACTTTTATTTCTATTAGAATTGGATATGGATGCCAAGATCTATGGACCAAATAGAAAGCACAAAGAAGAGAGAAAATAATATGACAAGAATAAACTGTATTCAATGTCAATGATAATGTTTCAATGTACAAATGTAGTAGAGACCCCTTGGTTATATAGCCAAGGTGAGAACATAGGAGTGCATAAGATTATGACAAGTGTCATAATCTTATGACATGAGACAGCAATGAAAAGCTATCACTCCACCTAAAGTGGAAAGGTGATAATGTGATAACCACCACAAATAGTGGATCTACCACAAAAGGTGGAACCCTAATCACATGATATGTCCATGAAAGGTGGAGGTGATAGAGTGATAACATGATAAGTCCACCAAAGGTGGAAATTCTCCAACAACTCCTATGTGGTCCCTAAGTAAACTTAACTAAGGTGTAATTATGACCTAGGACAAGGTACAAAACATTTAATTACACCAACACCCCCCCTTAAGTGCAACTTAGGGAGAATCAAACAATGCAAGATGGGTCTCAGCAACTAAGCCATGTTAGGTACCCATGTACAAATGCAATGCAATCTCTCACAAATGGAGAGAAGGAGAAAACCCAGTGGGACAAAACTCCTCCCCAAAAGAGAGATGAAATACAAGATAGAAATTATCTCAATCATGAATGAGAAGGTAAAAACCCCATGTGAGGAAAAAGACCCCAGCATAAAAGAGAAGTAGAAGAGAGACAAGGCAACCCCCCCTCAATGTTGAGTCTCCTACAATGATGGTAGAAGCTCGACATTGAATGCTGAAGATGATCCGATTTCATCCAACAACATTCCTCCCCTTAGGAAGAAACAAAACCAAGGATATATGCAGGATGTATGATGTCTCTGAATGATGCTCAAGTGTCTCCATGTCGATGTTGAAAGTTGACACACTCCAAACAGGCGTTCTAGGCCACACTGTTGAAGAGTACAATCCAACATCTAGTAGAAAAGAATGTAGAACATGATCCAAAGAGAAAGATATCCCATCCAAAAACAAAGAAGCCTCCTGCAAATGTTGTCCAAAAGTATCCACACTCATGTCAAGCTGCAAAGAATGATCATGTAGAGAATGAACAAGAGGGTCAAAGTGTTCCCTCACAATAACTAAAGAAGGAGCATCTTCATCAAAGAGAAGATGAATGTCATAAATGATGTCCCCCAAATCTGCAAGATGAGACTCCACAAACAAGTCTGAAATACCTGTCAAGAAGCCATCCAAAGTAGCCATATCTAGAAGACAATGTATATCCTGCTGCACTGAATCACAAGGAACCCAAACTATGGAATCACAAGCATCATCAACTGCAATAGTAGATGGAGGAGATGAAATGCATGGCTCAAGTACTGGATTTGATGTGAGAACTCCCAAGTTCAAGTAGCCATATGTCTCCTCTGAATCATGGTTCACACTAGAAGTGTGATCAACAGTCGAAGGAACAATGTCACCATCAAAAGCAAAATCTACAAAGGTATACAACCGAGATGAATGATCAACCACCCCAGTAGCAATAATCTCTCTACTCTCCAAGTCTCAAATGATGACTGAATCAGGTGTGAACTCTACAGTTCTCCCATTTCCACCATGTGTAATCTAATATATGGAAAGAAGATTGTTTGTCAAATGAGGAACACACAAAACATCCTGGAAAGTGTTGTCCCAAAACTAATAGATCCCTTCCCAAGTACACTCATGTATGTATTGTTTCCCATCAAGATAGGAGACATAGAACAAGGCTGAAATGAAGAGAATATAGAATGTGAAGATGCCATATGATGTGATGCTCCTGAATCTAGAAGCCATCTACCTGATCCTGGACTTGAATAAGCACAAAGAGCTTGACCTTGATTTCCTGATGTAGATGAAAAATCAGCAAGACCTTTTCCCTTAGACTGTTTTGTAGAAGAAGGAGAAGAAGATTCTGTCATTCTAGAAGGCAAACCAATTTGATTTCTATTGAGAAGATTTTTCAACTCATCAATATCCTTCTTATAACAATAATGTTCTTCATGTCCATCCTTTTTGCAATATGCACAAAAGGACCTCTCCTTCTTAGATGATTTCTCTTTTGAAAATGAATGTTTATGTTCTTATGTGGATTGTGTGTTCTTTTTAGGTTGTACTTATTCTTTTCTTTGTTATTTGAAGACTTCTCATCTTTTACAACCAAGGCATGTGATTTTGAAGACTTCAAAGTACCCATTTGAATAAGCTTATTTTGCTCTCGAATCAAAAGATCTATGAGAGCCTCAAAAGATGGTGATGTGAAATTGCTATTTGTCAATTGTTGAGTCTCAAAACTTGAAACAAAGGCTACATACTCAGCTGGAAGCTTGTCCAACAAGTTAAAGACCAACTGATCATATTCTTTCTCAATACCACAATCTTGTAGTTGTGCTCTTAGCTCATTTGCTTTAGTGACATAATCTTGAATAGTGTCAAAATTCTTAGGATCAAGGCTTAAGAGATCATTTTCAAGTTTGTATCCCTTAACCTTCTCAACCTTGCCATACAGAGTAGCAAGCTTATCCCAAGCTTCATTGGCTGAAGTACATTTATCAACATGAAATATGAGATCATCTGAAATGAACTTTCTTAGTGTACCCAATCCCATAGAAGTTTTAGTGAGCCAATCCATATATGTAGTTGCATCTGCCTTAGGATCTGGAGGTGTAGTTATGGTTCCATCAATGTAGTGAATTAATCCTTTTTCCATTAGCTTACTCCATACACGTACTTTCCATGTAGCATAATTATGTGCAGTTAAGAGTGGAACTTTAGATGAACCCATGATGGAATGCAAGAGCACAAAATAGGCACAATCACACAAGAGACACCCCCCAAATTCACTCAATCAAGAGACCCCCCAAGAAATATATGATTTGGCACTTTATACTTAGTGCATTTACAATTGCCACTGCAAAAAATAGCAAAGTGGACTTTGATCTTGGTACATGTAGATGCCAAAAGAGGCCTCAAACTTACAGTGCAAAAAAATACAGTAGATGAGAGAAATTTGATCACACCACTGAAAATTACAGGAAAAATCATGCACTTTCAAAAAAAACGGCACTCAAAAATGTTATCGTAGGAGCAAGTTATGGGCTCCCAAAGTTCTCAAAATGAGGATGAAGCAGCAACACCTATGAGAATCTGCAATTTCTTGAAAAACCAGAAGCCAAAACCAAAAATTTATTGCACCACTATGAAGATCACGAAAAATGAGCTCAAATTAAAAAAAATTGCTCGAAAAAAGGAGCCAAAATGACTGAGTTATGAGCCTCTGAAGTTCGCCTTCAAAAATCAAAATGCAATCCATGAGGGGGGAGAAAATTTCAAATAGGCACTGACATGGCACTGACGTCAGTAGATCAAGGGCATAAATTTGATGGCCTTCTGCCCGTCACTAGAAAACTCGACCCTTGCTGGAAAAGTTGCCGAAATATTCCTTTCTTCGCCAGTATGTTCGCTGGAAATGCCAACGCCAGATTTTTCCTTTGCCGATTCTAGATTTTGATATTGTTGCTGGAATTTGTTTGTTGCTGGCTGGATAAAGCCGCCAGTGAAGAAAATTGCCGCCGCGGGTAAACAAAATTTCCGTTGGGGTCGCCGGTTAATGGAGGATTGCTGGTGGTTTGAAAGAGCCTGCGAATGCCGCCGGTTGTGGAGGGAAGACCACGTCACAGCTAAAGGCGGGGGCCACGGTGGCTTATGCAAGCCAGACATGTGGCAGCCACTGTGCAAAGCAGTACTGTAGGGTATAGGGTCAGGTCTGTGGACCTGTACCCTCGGCCCTTTATTTTATTTTTGAAAATGAAAAAAAAAACTTTTACAAATAAATTTTCTGAATATAATATGAGATTGAAATTTTTCTTTTTTAAAAAATTTCAAAATTTTCAATCGAATAAAATAATAATATTTTTAGAAAATTCGTACCACTATCATAATGACGACCTGGGGGCCGTACGACTCTCGGGCAAAAAATTTTTGCCTCATCAAATGACTTGCACCAATTTGGATGAATGGATAGTCGATCCTAGGGTTTTTGGCCCTTCTGGATGCGATGGTAGGGTCGGATTTGACCCAAAATGCTCCAAAAATGCAGCTTCAAACCCTCATAGATTTGGCCTCATATGTCCGATTTGGACGAAACAAAAGGAAAAATCAACTTTCTCAAACCTTTCGGACGCAATGGTAAGCTTAGATTTGCACCTGCAAGCTCCGATATAAACCTGCAATAAACAGCCAAAAATGGAACCTCCCCAAATCTGGTACCTTTCTTTAGAAAATGACTCTCCAATGGCACCCAACCCGCTCTGATACCATGTTAGAATTGGCTATGGATGCCAAGATCTATGGACCAAATAGAAAGCACAAAGAAGAGAGAAAATAATATGACAAGAATAAACTGTATTCAATGTCAATGATAATGCTTCAATGTACAAATGTAGTAGAGACCCCTTGGTTATATAGCCAAGGTGAGAACATAGGAGTGCATAAGATTATGACAAGTGTCATAATCTTATGACATGAGACAATAATGAAAAGCTATCACTCCACCTAAAGTGGAAAGGTGATAATGTGATAACCACCACAAATAGTGGATCTACCACAAAAGGTGGAACCCTAATCACATGATATGTCCATGAAACATTGAGGTGATAGAGTGATAACATGATAAGTCCACCAAAGGTGGAAATTCTCCAACAACTCCTATGTGGTCCCTAAGTAAACTTAACTAAGGTGTAATTATGACCTAGGACAAGGTACAAAACATTTAATTACACCAACAATTTCCTTCACCTACAACATACCCATTCTCATTTCAATGCTACACATGATATATCTAGAAGGAATTCAAATAAAAGACCTTTGTTATCTCTAACTCAAGGTTGATGTCACTCGCTTTATAATGCCCCACATTGCAACCCTAAAGAAAGTTGTAATTAACAACTTAAGTGAACCAATTTTTTTTTATAAAGTGCAATAACATACACATTCACTTACTAATTAACAACAACCTCTAAGGCTACAAGGTTAGGATTACTTAAACCCACACATACATATTACATATAACCATAGCATTATAAAATTTATGAAATAAACATCATACATCATGAGAATACCACATAACATAATAAGATGAACATCCAAGATACAATCTCATAACATTAACTTAATCCAATAGTCACATCACTCATTCTCAAAATGAGACAATAGTAGAAAAGTATAACAATTACATAATCTCACCTCATAAACATAAGAGGGATAAAATAACTTATACAAATAAAAATATTACAATGCAATAAAATACAATAGAACCACGAGCTGTCCATTTGGATGTCTCACCTCCACGAACTAAAGATCAAGGGGGACCCAACGGTTTTGGTGCATGTTCCACCCAACCATGTGGTACCCAAAGGCCCACCCCCCATGCTAGGAGATAGTAACCACACAACATGGTCAAGATACACAATCACTAACCAAAGGCAGACTCATACTGACATAACCAAACAAATGAACTAACAAGTACAACTTAGGTACAACACTAATATCACTGTCATAGGTCACATTGCTTCTAGACATAAAATAGACCAAGTATGTTCAGAGAACCATACACGTATACAAATACCAATCACCAAGGGACTCTCAAATGCACACAAATTAGAAACATAACCACTCCAAACATCTTGGAGGAAACAAATATAAGAACTCATCCAAACATTTTGGAGGCAACAAAACACATAGTCCACTCCTTTCTCAAGAGCTACAAAAACATCCCCGTTCATGAAAACTGGGTAATAACTGAAAATACACCATGCACTACACAAGGGAAGAACAACTGGTTGACATAAAGATTCAAAAACCCTCATTCACTAAGTTCTTTAGGAAGACTTACAAATTTGGACTAACACATAATCCAATATCCCAACATACAACATGACGACATAGCTATGGAAGCATTCGAGACATTAATTCAAATCTAATATTTGGATTTCCTAAATCCATATTCATTCAATAGGTAGTGTTGACAAAGTCAAAGACACAATAACTAGATCATCTGAAATAATCATAACCCTTATTTTTCTTTTCATTATTGGAAATCTAAAACAATTAAACCTACTTCCCTTTACTGAATACAGAGAATTAACTCCTTTAAGATAATCAAGAGGAAGATACTACTTTTGGATATACTAAATCCATATCTCTTTCACAATCTAATAACAATGATTCAATTAATCTAAATAGAAATTAATAAATAAAATAATTGATTGCCTCATCAATAAAACAACTTCTTAATTTACTTTTAAATCGACACAAATCCATGCAAGTAAACTCTTTCCAATTCCTAACCAAATCTTACATCTCATTCAATTTTCTATTTAAAACATTCAATCACTTTAATATAATAAAATATTGTTTCTCTATCCATTTACCCATATACACTAATCAATCCATTATAAATCTCTATTCAATAATATATTGCATGCTTCTTAATAAAATGCTATACGATAATGAATTTACACTTAATATATATATACATGCTCCATATTATATAGACATCAAATATAAATATTAATAAATTTAATTACATATATTCTTTAATATTCCATTCACAATGATTAAATTCCTCTATGAAAATAATAAAACATAATAAATATTTATCTTTTTCAATATAATCGTTTCCTAAATTTGCTTCTAATACAACTTAAAACTATTGCAAATACTATATTCAATTTTCTATCCAAAAACTATATCTTTTCAATTCTCTATACAAAAAAACATGAATATCTTCAGTTTGTAAAATATATTTTTGCTTATCTATTTAACCATGCCTTTCAGTCTTACCTTTTGAAACAACTGAAATCAACTACTAGTAAAATTCTTTCAATTTTCTAATTTACACCACACGTCTATTTCAAAATAAATATATTCTAATTAAATTATATTTATCTACATATTTTAATTAACTCATTCAAAAAAATTCTCATTTACTACCATTTCTCATTGAACATTAAACCAAATAAATTATAGCATATATTCTCAATAGCAACCACTCATATAATATTTACATCAAATATACATCTATATATTCAACCCATTCTCAAAGCATAAACACGAAGACATAATCATTGAAGGCAATAGAAAAAACTACATTTGGATACTCTAAATCCATTTCTCATTTCATTACGTAATTCATTATATCAATAGAACTGAATTAAGAACTCATCTTTTCAGAAAAGGGATAAATTACACTAATATTTAATTCTTTAATTGCTCTTAACAAAATAAGTATTTTCAACTATAACTCAAAATATTTCATTATAAATTAAATAACCAATTGCCCTTGCAAATTAAATCATTATAAAATTAATCAAATTAACATTTGGTCTTTTCCTTAACTTATTGTGTTAAAATAAGATCAATATTTGGACTATAATCCAATATCATATATATATTTTTCCAATTAAATCAAATTAATAATTGGACCTTTTAGACATGAATTTAAATTCCACAATTAAATTTTAAATTATGCATTCTTTAAATCAAATATTTAACTCCTTCAATTAAACTTTAACATGTCATTTTAAAATAAGCAATAATTTCCCCATACATTTATAATTTTAATTCCACTAATCTAATATACAAATTTTATTTAAAATAATATAAATAAATATAATACTTTAATATTATAAATTATAATATATAATATTATTAAATAATATTTTAATATTATAATAACAAAACATAAAATATTAATATTTATAAATATCAATTTATTATTATTTTATTATCAGAGCAACCATGGAAAAATAACTTAACAACAGTCTCGTGTTTCAAGCATAACTCAAAAACTACGATCTGGGTATTTGCGATTTTTTTACAGGGATAAGAAAATTCCAAGGTGCAGAAACCCTTTAAATTTTCTGACAACCTAGTTTGTGTAAGAGGAGTTATATGCGACACAACCAGACCATTTTACCATGAAAAATATAACTACCCTGTGGATTTTAAAATCCAATTTTTAATAATAAACAGAGGGTTTCATTTTCTAAAAATATTGCTCAATCTCTATGTTTGAATCCAAAACAAAATAATCGATTTCCTCAAACAAATTAAATTGAACTGAGGTTTTCACAATTTTCACTCAAGAATTTTCACAAAACAAAAGCTGCAAATTTATTTGATTCTTTTCTTCTAACAACAAATTTATTTTCTAAAATAGATTTAACAAACAAATATTTAATCACTACTATTTTAAAAACAATCAAGAACAATAAAAACACAGAAGAAAACCTAGCTCAAGAAGCTACAGGAAGAGATGAATTTCTGTTACAAGCCTCCTCCAAAGATTTCTTGAATTTTCTTCAATCATCCAATGAATCCAAACCAAAACCCAACAAATGCAAACAATCTTTCCTCCAATCAATTCTACAATCAAACTTTCTTCAAACCCTTCCTTTGTGCAAATTTTTCCAAAATTTATTCTTTGCTGTAAAAATGAATTTCTCTTAAAACTTTTCTGCCATCAAATTAAAACATGTATTCTTTATAAATCAAAAATACCTAATACAACCCTAATTCACATTACATGCAAATTAGATATTAATTTCAATTTCAATTTTTACAACCCTAATTCACATTGCATGCAAATTAGATATTTCAATTTCAATTTCAAATTCCAATTTCAATTTTTACAACCCTAATTCACATTGCATGCAAATTAGATATTTCAATTTCAATTTCAAATTCCAATTTCAATTTCACTTTTCGAAAACCCACTTTCAATTTAAAATGCAATTTGAAATAATAAATTAATTTTCAAAATTGCAACTAATTTCCAAATAAACATTTAATTACAATTTCTAATTTAATTCCCACATGTTGAAATTAAATTCCAAATTTAATTTTAATTCTTTTATTTCCTTTCATTCTCTTGCATCACGTTTAATTAATTAATTTAATTATTTAATAACTAAATTCAACCCCCTTGGATTAAATTTAATTAATTAAATAAATTAAATATAATTAATTAATTTAAATATAAACTTTTATCCACATTGCATAATTTAAATTAAATAACCATCAACATGATTTAAATGCAATTATTCTAAATATCTATTTCCAAATCAAGAATCCATCAAAATTAAATAACATTAAAGCAAGACCAACAATGACTTGACACACACGACTGATGACACACAAAGGCTAGGGTGTAAACTTGACATATGTTACCTAGCTACTATCTCCCGTTCAACTTAACCGTTGGATCAATATGCTCAAACCTATGAACCCAGATGGAGTCAATGTCATGTACCTGCAATCCTGCAACCAAGTAAACAACATCATACAATATATCCAGCATATAATACACACCGTGAAGAAAAAATTACGGATTCGTAGGGTGCTCACAAGCAAGTGATGCGAACTCATCCCCTTCACCAATACAATCATCAAAACTGACACTTCCATTATAATCCAGTAATCTCATATAAAATCACATGTTATATCTACTAACATCATTACATCATTAAAGCATGTAAACTAAAACCTCAGATAACCAAATCACATCACACAATATAGTTGTCACTCAATAGTAGTGATCAAAATATCATAACAAAATGTATACAGTATCAAAGTAACTACAACCAAACATAACATAAAACAAACCAAATAAAGAGCAAAACGAAGGGGTATTACACGTTTAACAAGAAGTAAATGTCACTTCATTCACAAAATATAAACACTCATCCTATCACGGTCTGCAAACATTCTTACTTCAATAATGGTAACCCATCTCTTAGAATGGATGCACCTCTCTCTCACATAGGCTCTCTCTCTTTCCCTTCAATCCATCCACTCTTCCCTTTGTGTCTTTTTTATCTTTAGCCAATTCCTATTAGTGAATATGAAAGGGCAATCATTTTTTTTCTCTGAGTTTTATCAAATTTTTCTTCTTTCTAAATCAATGACCTCTCACTTTCACACCCAATTGTTTCATAGATTCATTTCTTTAAAGATGAAAAGGAACTCAAATGAATTTTTTGGCCTTCCATAAAGATTATTGGCCATTTCCAAAGTGTATTTCCTTTCTCTAAAACCATTTGGTTAAATAAATGTCAATTCAATGGTATTAAGCTTTGGCTAATCGATGTAAACTCTATTTTGTACTCTTTTGTGCATTGTTCCAGAGCAGTTGCAATTTCCATCTTAATAGATTATAATGTGTTTTGATGGGCTTCCATGTCAAACTATGAGAATTCTCACCAAAGATGAGAGAGATGTAGCTTTACGCTAGCCAATTTACATTTTCTTAGTGCCAAATTTAAGAGGTTTAGGCAAATGAAACCAAACAAAACCAAAATTGAAGAAAGTTAAAACAACAATAATATTTTTTGGTGCTGTTGATCAATACATTGAACTATCTCTTCCTCTACCCCCTCTTCTTCACTCTCTCTCTCCTTGTCAATCAATTAACCTCATGTACTACACAAATGTATACAAAAAATGAAACATTTTTTGTAATTGACCTTCCATAGCTCTTTAGCATACCCATTACATACCAAGGTGCAATTGCTAGTTTATTTTATATTATATATTATATAGTAATATAGTTTATAGCATTAATGTATATTATATGATATTATATATTATATTACAATATTATATTATAATATTAAATATGTATATATTATAATCTATTATTTTCATTATCTATTAAATAGTATATAATAACTATAATATAATAAGATATATATTATGTTAAATATTTTTATAATATTATATTATATAATATAATAAATATTAAATTATATTTATAATATAATATATTTTTTATAGTAATTGGATATTTACTTTATTAATTAAACAATATTTGGTTAATTACTTAAAGTTCCCTTTTACCTCTTTTTCACTTAAGGGTATGTGCAGAATCATGATGGGCCAAAAAGTGGCGATATGTAAGCCATATGATGGCCCATGTGGCTGATGACTTTTTTTTTACCCAAAATTGATGAAATGAAAAGGGTTTTTAGAGGAGATTCTCAGCTTTCCACCAATATAAATTATGCTTTACTTTAAATTTAATAAATAATTATTATTCATTTTCTATTAGAATTACGAATAAAGTCTTGATTGATAGGCTGATTGAAAAACATCTATAACTTTCAAACGGTATCATATTTTTTGAATCTGAAATATGCGTCACATTCTATGCTTTGCATACTATAGTAACTAAAAAA
>CM021106.1:531374353-531499094 GCA_007115665.2 Sequoiadendron giganteum
CCATCAAGATAGGAGACATAGAACAAGGCTGAAATGAAGAGAATATAGAATGTGAAGATGCCATATGATGTGATGCTCCTGAATCTAGAAGCCATCTACCTGATCCTGGACTTGAATAAGCACAAAGAGCTTGACCTTGATTTCCTGATGTAGATGAAAAATCAGCAAGACCTTTTCCCTTAGACTGTTTTGTAGAAGAAGGAGAAGAAGATTCTGTCATTCTAGAAGGCAAACCAATTTGATTTCTATTGAGAAGATTTTTCAACTCATCAATATCCTTCTTATAACAATAATGTTCTTCATGTCCATCCTTTTTGCAATATGCACAAAAGGACCTCTCCTTCTTAGATGATTTCTCTTTTGAAAATGAATGTTTATGTTCTTATGTGGATTGTGTGTTCTTTTTAGGCTTGTACTTATTCTTTTCTTTGCTACTTGAAGACTTCTCATCTTTTACAACCAAGGCATGTGATTTTGAAGACTTCAAAGTACCCATTTGAATAAGCTTATTTTGCTCTCGAATCAAAAGATATGTGAGAGCCTCAAAAGATGGTGATGTGAAATTGCTATTTGTCAATTGTTGAGTCTGAAAACTTGAAACAAAGGCTGCATACTCAGCTGGAAGCTTGTCCAACAAGTTAAAGACCAATTGATCATCTTCTTTCTCAATACCACAATCTTGTAGTTGTGCTCTTAGCTCATTTGCTTTAGTGACATAATCTTGAATAGTGTCAAAATTTTTAGGATCAAGGCTTAAGAGATCATTTTCAAGTTTCTATCCTTTAACCTTATCAACCTTGCCATACAAAGTAGCAAGTTTATCCCAAGCTTCATTGGCTGAAGTACATTTATCAACATGAAAAATGAGATCATCTAAAATGAACTTTCTTAGTGTACCCAATGCCATAGAGGTTTTAGTGAGCCAATCCATATATGCAGTTACATCTACCTTAGGATCTACAGGTGTAGTTATGGTTCCATCAATGTAGTAAATTAAACCTTTTTCCATTAGTTTACTCCATACACGTACTTTCTATGTAGCATAATTATGTGCAGTTAAGAGTGGAACTTTAGATGAACCCATGATGCAATGCAAGAGCACAAAATAGGCACAATCACACAAAAGACACCCCCCCCCAAATTCACTCAATCAAGAGACCCCCCAAGAAATATCTGAGCTTGGCACTTTATGAGTAGTGCGTTTACAATTGCCACTGCCAAAAATAGCAAAGTGGACTTTGATCTTGGTACATACAGATGCCAAAATAGGCCTCAAACTCATAGTATAAAAATTATAGTAGATGAGATAAATCTGATCACACCACTGGAAATTACAGGAAAAATCATGCACTTTAAAAAAAAATGGCACCCAAAAATGTTACCGTAGGAGCAAGTTATGGGCTCCCAAACCTCTAAAAATGAGGATGAAGCAGTAACACCTATGAGAATCTGCAATTTCTGGAAAAAACCAGAAGTCAAAACCAAAAATTGATTGCACCACAGTGAAGATCATGAAAAATTAGCCCAAATCAAAAAAAATTGCTCAAAAAAAGGAGCCAAAATGACTGAGTTATGAGCATTTGAAATTGAACTACAAAAATCAAAACTCCATCGGTGAAGGGTCACACATTTCCAAAGGCACGCTGACGTCACAGATGATGTAGTGCTGATGTGGTCAGTATAAGGGCATAAATTTGACGGCCTAGGGCCCGTCAAACTCACCGTCGCCCATCTGTCGGAATCTGAAGATTTGCCAGAATATTGTTTAGGTGCCAAAAATTGAGGAACTGGCTGGAATTTGGAAGATTCCGTCATAATCTTTGAAGTGACTGCCAGTTGTGCGATGTAGGTGCTACCGCCGGTTGTGGAATTGCCGACGCTGGATTTCTTTGGAGCGCCCGCCAGTGGTGAAGTTTGGCCAATGGTGGGTGGCAGGGCTGAGGCTACCACGTGGCAGATCCGTAGTAGCCGGTATTGTTGACGTAGGGTGTACCCTGTAGGTCTGCGGACAGTGCAGGGTACGACCCCTGCAATTTGTTTATTTTTATTTTATTTTTTTATTTTTCAAAAAAACTTTTCCAAATAAAATATTTTGAAGCAAAAAATGCGATTGAAATTTTTCTTTTTTTTGATAAAAAATTTCAAAATTTTCAATCGAATAAAATAATATTTTTTTTCTTCAGAAAATTCATACCAGTACTATCATTATGACACTCCGGGGGTTGTATGGCTCTTTGGGCAAAAAATTTTTGCCTCACCAAATGACTTGCTCTGATTTGGACGATTGGACAGTCAATCTTAGGGTTTTTGGCCCTTCTGGATGCGATGGCAGGGTCGGATTTGACCCAAAATGCTCCAAAAATGTAGCTACCTTCTAGATCTGGCAACCACAATGCAGTTTCAAACCCTCATATATTTGGCCTCATATGTCCGATTTGGATGAAACAAAAAGAAAAATCGACTTTCTCAAACCTTCCGGATGCAATGGTGAGCTTAGATTTGCATCTACAAGCTCCGATATAAACCTGCAATAAAGAGTCAAAAATGGAACCTCCCCAAATCTGGTACCTCTCTTCAGAAATAGACTCTCCAATGGCACCCAACCCACTCTGATACTATGTTAGAATTGGCTATGGATGCCAAGATCTATGGACCAAATAGAAAGCACAAAGAAGAGAGAAAATAATATGACAAGAATAAACTGTATTCAATGTCAATGATAATGGAATTGCTTCAATGTGTGTACAAATGTAGTAGAGACCCCTTGGTTATATAGCCAAGGTGAGAACATAGGAGTGCATAAGATTATGACAAGTGTCATAATCTTATGACATGAGACAACAATGAAAAGCTATCACTCCACCTAAAGTGGAAAGGTGATAATGTGATAACCACCACAAATAGTGGATCTACCACAAAAGGTGGAACCCTAATCACATGATATGTCCATGAAAGGTGGAGGTGATAGAGTGATAACATGATAAGTCCACCAAAGGTGGAAATTCTCCAACAACTCCTATGTGGTCCCTAAGTAAACTTAACTAAGGTGTAATTATGACCTAGGACAAGGTACAAAACATTTAATTACACCAACAATTTCCTTCACCTACAACATACCCATTCTCATTTCAATGCTACACATGATATATCTAGAAGGAATTCAAATAAAAGACCTTTGTTATCTCTAACTCAAGGTTGATGTCACTCGCTTTATAATGCCCCACATTGCAACCCTAAAGAAAGTTGTAATTAACAACTTAAGTGAACCAATTTTTTTTTATAAAGTGCAATAACATACACATTCACTTACTAATTAACAACAACCTCTAAGGCTACAAGGTTAGGATTACTTAAACCCACACATACATATTACATATAACCATAGCATTATAAAATTTATGAAATAAACATCATACATCATGAGAATACCACATAACATAATAAGATGAACATCCAAGATACAATCTCATAACATTAACTTAATCCAATAGTCACATCACTCATTCTCAAAATGAGACAATAGTAGAAAAGTATAACAATTACATAATCTCACCTCATAAACATAAGAGGGATAAAATAACTTATACAAATAAAAATATTACAATGCAATAAAATACAATAGAACCACGAGCTGTCCATTTGGATGTCTCACCTCCACGAACTAAAGATCAAGGGGGACCCAACGGTTTTGGTGCATGTTCCACCCAACCATGTGGTACCCAAAGGCCCACCCCCCATGCTAGGAGATAGTAACCACACAACATGGTCAAGATACACAATCACTAACCAAAGGCAGACTCATACTGACATAACCAAACAAATGAACTAACAAGTACAACTTAGGTACAACACTAATATCACTGTCATAGGTCACATTGCTTCTAGACATAAAATAGACCAAGTATGTTCAGAGAACCATACACGTATACAAATACCAATCACCAAGGGACTCTCAAATGCACACAAATTAGAAACATAACCACTCCAAACATCTTGGAGGAAACAAATATAAGAACTCATCCAAACATTTTGGAGGCAACAAAACACATAGTCCACTCCTTTCTCAAGAGCTACAAAAACATCCCCGTTCATGAAAACTGGGTAATAACTGAAAATACACCATGCACTACACAAGGGAAGAACAACTGGTTGACATAAAGATTCAAAAACCCTCATTCACTAAGTTCTTTAGGAAGACTTACAAATTTGGACTAACACATAATCCAATATCCCAACATACAACATGACGACATAGCTATGGAAGCATTCGAGACATTAATTCAAATCTAATATTTGGATTTCCTAAATCCATATTCATTCAATAGGTAGTGTTGACAAAGTCAAAGACACAATAACTAGATCATCTGAAATAATCATAACCCTTATTTTTCTTTTCATTATTGGAAATCTAAAACAATTAAACCTACTTCCCTTTACTGAATACAGAGAATTAACTCCTTTAAGATAATCAAGAGGAAGATACTACTTTTGGATATACTAAATCCATATCTCTTTCACAATCTAATAACAATGATTCAATTAATCTAAATAGAAATTAATAAATAAAATAATTGATTGCCTCATCAATAAAACAACTTCTTAATTTACTTTTAAATCGACACAAATCCATGCAAGTAAACTCTTTCCAATTCCTAACCAAATCTTACATCTCATTCAATTTTCTATTTAAAACATTCAATCACTTTAATATAATAAAATATTGTTTCTCTATCCATTTACCCATATACACTAATCAATCCATTATAAATCTCTATTCAATAATATATTGCATGCTTCTTAATAAAATGCTATACGATAATGAATTTACACTTAATATATATATACATGCTCCATATTATATAGACATCAAATATAAATATTAATAAATTTAATTACATATATTCTTTAATATTCCATTCACAATGATTAAATTCCTCTATGAAAATAATAAAACATAATAAATATTTATCTTTTTCAATATAATCGTTTCCTAAATTTGCTTCTAATACAACTTAAAACTATTGCAAATACTATATTCAATTTTCTATCCAAAAACTATATCTTTTCAATTCTCTATACAAAAAAACATGAATATCTTCAGTTTGTAAAATATATTTTTGCTTATCTATTTAACCATGCCTTTCAGTCTTACCTTTTGAAACAACTGAAATCAACTACTAGTAAAATTCTTTCAATTTTCTAATTTACACCACACGTCTATTTCAAAATAAATATATTCTAATTAAATTATATTTATCTACATATTTTAATTAACTCATTCAAAAAAATTCTCATTTACTACCATTTCTCATTGAACATTAAACCAAATAAATTATAGCATATATTCTCAATAGCAACCACTCATATAATATTTACATCAAATATACATCTATATATTCAACCCATTCTCAAAGCATAAACACGAAGACATAATCATTGAAGGCAATAGAAAAAACTACATTTGGATACTCTAAATCCATTTCTCATTTCATTACGTAATTCATTATATCAATAGAACTGAATTAAGAACTCATCTTTTCAGAAAAGGGATAAATTACACTAATATTTAATTCTTTAATTGCTCTTAACAAAATAAGTATTTTCAACTATAACTCAAAATATTTCATTATAAATTAAATAACCAATTGCCCTTGCAAATTAAATCATTATAAAATTAATCAAATTAACATTTGGTCTTTTCCTTAACTTATTGTGTTAAAATAAGATCAATATTTGGACTATAATCCAATATCATATATATATTTTTCCAATTAAATCAAATTAATAATTGGACCTTTTAGACATGAATTTAAATTCCACAATTAAATTTTAAATTATGCATTCTTTAAATCAAATATTTAACTCCTTCAATTAAACTTTAACATGTCATTTTAAAATAAGCAATAATTTCCCCATACATTTATAATTTTAATTCCACTAATCTAATATACAAATTTTATTTAAAATAATATAAATAAATATAATACTTTAATATTATAAATTATAATATATAATATTATTAAATAATATTTTAATATTATAATAACAAAACATAAAATATTAATATTTATAAATATCAATTTATTATTATTTTATTATCAGAGCAACCATGGAAAAATAACTTAACAACAGTCTCGTGTTTCAAGCATAACTCAAAAACTACGATCTGGGTATTTGTGATTCTTTTATATGAATAATAAAATTTCAAGGCGCAAAAACCCTTTAAATTTCCTGACAACTCAGTTTGTGTAAGTGGAGTTATATGCGATGCAACCAGACCATTTTACCATGAAAAATATAACTACCCTGTGGATTTTAAAATCCGATTTTTAATAATAAACAGAGGGTTTCATTTTCTAAAAACATTCTAAAAACATTGTTCAATCTCTATATTTGAATCCAAAACAAAATAATCGATTTCCTCAAACAAATTAAATTCAACTGAGGTTTTCACAATTTTCACTCAAGAATTTTCACAAAACAAAAGCTGCAAATTTATTTGATTCTTTTCTTCTAACAACAAATTTATTTTCTAAAACAGATTTAACAAACAAATCTTTAATCACTACTATTTAAAAGTAACCAAGAACAATAAAACACAAAGAGAAAAACCTGGTTCAAGAAGCTACAGGAAGAAATGAATTTCTGATGCAAGTCTCCTCCAAAGATTTCCTGAATTTTTCTTCAATCCTCCAATGAATCCAATCCAAAACCCAACCAATGCAAACAATCTTTCTTCCAATCAATTCTACAATCAAAACTCTCTTCAAACCCTTCTTGGTGCAAACCTTCCAAAATTTCTTCTCTGCTGTAAAAATGCATTTTTTTCTAAAAAATTTTCTCCCCTAAAATTAAAACATGTATTTTTTATAAATCAAAAATACCTAATACAACCCTAATTCACATTACATGCAAATTAAATATTAATTTCAATTTCAATTCCAATTTCAATTTTTACAACCCTAGTTCACATTGCATGCAAATTAGATATTAATTTCAATTTCAATTCCAATTTCAATTTTTACAACCCTAATTCACATTGCATGCAAATTAGATATTAATTTCAATTTCAATTTCAATTTCAATTTTTAAAAGCCCGCTTTCAATTTAAAATGCAATTTCAAATAATAAATTAATTTTCAAAGTTGAAACTCATTTCCCAAGTAAACATTTAATTACAATTTCTAATTTAATTCCCACACGTTGAAATTAAATTCCAAAATTAATTTTAATTCTTTTATTTCCTTTCATTTTTCTTGCATCACGTTTAATTAATTAATTTAATTATTTAATCACTAAATTCAACCCCCTTGGATTAAATTTAATTAATTAAATAAATTAAATATAATTAATTAATTTAAACATAAACTTTTATCCACATTGCATAATTTAAATTAAATAACCATCAACATGATTTAAATGCAATTATTCTAAATATCTATTTCCAAATCAAGAATCCATCAAAATTAAATAACATTAAAGCAAGACCAACAATGACTTGACACACACGACTGATGACACACAAAGGCTAGGGTGTAAACTTGACATATGTTACCTAGCTACTATCTCCCGTTCAACTTAACCGTTGGATCAATATGCTCAAACCTATGAACCCAGATGGAGTCAATGTCATGTACCTGCAATCCTGCAACCAAGTAAACAACATCATACAATATATCCAGCATATAATACACACCGTGAAGAAAAAATTACGGATTCGTAGGGTGCTCACAAGCAAGTGATGCGAACTCATCCCCTTCACCAATACAATCATCAAAACTGACACTTCCATTATAATCCAGTAATCTCATATAAAATCACATGTTATATCTACTAACATCATTACATCATTAAAGCATGTAAACTAAAACCTCAGATAACCAAATCACATCACACAATATAGTTGTCACTCAATAGTAGTGATCAAAATATCATAACAAAATGTATACAGTATCAAAGTAACTACAACCAAACATAACATAAAACAAACCAAATAAAGAGCAAAACGAAGGGGTATTACACGTTTAACAAGAAGTAAATGTCACTTCATTCACAAAATATAAACACTCATCCTATCACGGTCTGCAAACATTCTTACTTCAATAATGGTAACCCATCTCTTAGAATGGATGCACCTCTCTCTCACATAGGCTCTCTCTCTTTCCCTTCAATCCATCCACTCTTCCCTTTGTGTCTTTTTTATCTTTAGCCAATTCCTATTAGTGAATATGAAAGGGCAATCATTTTTTTTCTCTGAGTTTTATCAAATTTTTCTTCTTTCTAAATCAATGACCTCTCACTTTCACACCCAATTGTTTCATAGATTCATTTCTTTAAAGATGAAAAGGAACTCAAATGAATTTTTTGGCCTTCCATAAAGATTATTGGCCATTTCCAAAGTGTATTTCCTTTCTCTAAAACCATTTGGTTAAATAAATGTCAATTCAATGGTATTAAGCTTTGGCTAATCGATGTAAACTCTATTTTGTACTCTTTTGTGCATTGTTCCAGAGCAGTTGCAATTTCCATCTTAATAGATTATAATGTGTTTTGATGGGCTTCCATGTCAAACTATGAGAATTCTCACCAAAGATGAGAGAGATGTAGCTTTACGCTAGCCAATTTACATTTTCTTAGTGCCAAATTTAAGAGGTTTAGGCAAATGAAACCAAACAAAACCAAAATTGAAGAAAGTTAAAACAACAATAATATTTTTTGGTGCTGTTGATCAATACATTGAACTATCTCTTCCTCTACCCCCTCTTCTTCACTCTCTCTCTCCTTGTCAATCAATTAACCTCATGTACTACACAAATGTATACAAAAAATGAAACATTTTTTGTAATTGACCTTCCATAGCTCTTTAGCATACCCATTACATACCAAGGTGCAATTGCTAGTTTATTTTATATTATATATTATATAGTAATATAGTTTATAGCATTAATGTATATTATATGATATTATATATTATATTACAATATTATATTATAATATTAAATATGTATATATTATAATCTATTATTTTCATTATCTATTAAATAGTATATAATAACTATAATATAATAAGATATATATTATGTTAAATATTTTTATAATATTATATTATATAATATAATAAATATTAAATTATATTTATAATATAATATATTTTTTATAGTAATTGGATATTTACTTTATTAATTAAACAATATTTGGTTAATTACTTAAAGTTCCCTTTTACCTCTTTTTCACTTAAGGGTATGTGCAGAATCATGATGGGCCAAAAAGTGGCGATATGTAAGCCATATGATGGCCCATGTGGCTGATGACTTTTTTTTTACCCAAAATTGATGAAATGAAAAGGGTTTTTAGAGGAGATTCTCAGCTTTCCACCAATATAAATTATGCTTTACTTTAAATTTAATAAATAATTATTATTCATTTTCTATTAGAATTACGAATAAAGTCTTGATTGATAGGCTGATTGAAAAACATCTATAACTTTCAAACGGTATCATATTTTTTGAATCTGAAATATGCGTCACATTCTATGCTTTGCATACTATAGTAACTAAAAAAAAAAAATTGAATTTCATCAATTTTTTACCAAGTTAAGGTGGTTAGACAGACGAGCTTTTATATTTTTTAAAAGTTGTAAAAAAAAATTCATAATTAATTATTTTCTTGGAAAAAAATTATAAAAATATATGCATCACATCGGGACATGAGTCCTCTACTTATATCTAAAATATTATAAAAAAATATTATCATTTTATAGTGGTTAGGGTGGTCAGACAGACACCTACTTCTTATTTTTACCCTGAAATTTAAATACTACTCCATTGAAATGTCAAATTTTCACCAAATAGATTTTTAAAAAATAAATAAAGGTCTAGTAGTTTTGAAACTACATTCAATTTTTTACAGATTCTATTTTTACATTTTTTTGAAATAATATAGATAACTTATTTAAATTTTTACATCAAGTTGTCTAACTCTGATTTTCTATCTTTTTATTGCCACTTAAGGGCCTATTTTTTCCATGATGATCTTGCACATACCCTTAAGCTAACATTAGGTGCATAATAATTAATTACTTTATTAATTATTATTGTGCAAGCCTAGGATTTTCCTTTTTAGGGTTTTCACCTATATGTGGTTGAAAACTATCTTTTGTATCATTATTCATTTTACATTTTGGGTGAATAAATTGCTCCACATTCTTGAGCATCTTTTTGTTGCTTCTCTTTACTTCTCCTTGTAATAGGTTATTTGCTTGCAAAGGTCACTAGGCTTCTATGAAGTTGTATCTTCTCAACTCCAACATGGTATCAGAGCTTCAGATCTGCAGTTGCTTCTTCTTTTTTTGAGTTTTTTGCATTGGAAGTAGATCTAGGGTTCTAAGGTTTCTTCTTGTGGATTCAGTATACTCCTAATTTTGGGTTTACTTTGGGCCCAAACAGACAGTGTCATTGGATTTTTAGCACCCAAAAACCCCTAAATCGACTGTCAATTCATCGATTTTGGTTATAGTCGACCAGGGATGCAAAATTTTTTTAGGGTTTTGGCCGTACGACCCTCCGCAGCAAAAACTGCAAAAAAATTAAAAAAACCTAAGGTTTTTTTAATAATTCATGCACTGCCCACACACACCAAGATGCACTGCCACCGCGCTGCCCATCGGCCCTCACTTACACTCGCGCTACCTGGCTGCTTTGCCCGCGCCGACTAGCCGCTCCGTGCTCCGCGCCCACTCTGTGTTCGTCACGCCTGCTCCGTGCTCTGCCTCGCTCCCCGACTACGCCGACACCGAGCTTCCCAACTATGCCGACCTCTTGTCGACTTCCCCAACCCATGGGTGGTCACATCGTGACCATGGGCTCCGCCAAAGTTCCATCCCCCTAGTCTGCCCATGCGATCAGGGCCCTTTTTTTTTTAGCTCCCGGGTGCTAAAGGGGTGTGATAGGGCAACCTATGCTTCCTTCATTCAATCGGGCATAAAATGGTCATTTTTTCTTTATTTTTCAAACAGAAATAGGCATTGGAAAGCTAGTTTCAGCAATGATCTAATGGTGTAGGAATTTTTTCCAAATTTTACCAATCTAGATATTAATTTTCCAGTCAAAGTGAGGTCTTCTTTCTTCTCTTCCGGGGTCATAGAAGGTGCAAACGGACTCCGTTTTTCAAACTCGAATAGGAATTGGAAAAATCTCAACATTCTCTATTCAGGTATGTGATTTATTTTATTATAATTTTCACTAAGTACACAAGAATTTGTTTTGAAGTATTTTTTGCTTATGCATTACTTCCTTCTTCTCTGTTTGTACTAGGGCTTGGGTTTATCTTTTGTAGGGGGTGTTTTTCTCTTGCTTTCTATCATTTATATCAAAAAATCAGAACACCAAAACTCTCAAAAAAATCAAACCCTTCTGCATCTTCTATCTATTCTGAAAGATCATATAATAATAAAAAAACACAAGCAGGTACAGGTGTAGGGTTTCATGGTAGACTCTTCAGTTGAGCTAATCACATCACATAACTATCATGCTTGGAAGTCTCGCATGATGAGGCTACTCAGGTCATGAGGGTTGTGGTCTTGTTTAGATGAGGTTCAACCTCAGTTGTAGCATCCTTTTGAGATTATACAGCACAGGAACAAGATGGATGAGGCTATGGGTTTACTATGCATGCATGTTTCTAATAGTCTTTTGTTTCACCTTGATGCTTTGCTCACTCCTCGAGTCATGTGGCTGAAGTTTGAGACACTTTTTGCAGACATTAATGAGTTCTAAGCATTACAGATTGAGGTAGAGCTGCCTTCATTGTTACCTAAATCATTTCCCACTATTGAGGATTTTTTGAACAAGTTCAAAACTATTCGCACTATTTTACAAGGTTGTGGCAAGAACAAGACAGACACAAAGTGCATTTACTTGATTCTTTCGAAGCTTCCTGGTCCATTTCAGATATTTGCTTCTTCCTTCTATTCCACCATGGATGGTCTGGGTGTCAGTTTTACCATGCCTACCTTTGATTTGTTTTGTGAGTGTTTGTCTCAAGAGCAGTCTCACCTTTCTCAGATGGATATGCTCTCAGGATCAAAGAGAAAAGCATTGGTTGCTCAGTCACCGAAGGGGAAACAAAAGTAGAAACTGAGGCCCAAGAAAGATTTTGCAGGCACTGAGCATTCCTCCAAACCTCCTCCTAAGTTTGATTATAAACCACCATTTAATCCAAAACATTGGAAATATTCGAAGTCTGGTGAGTCTTCCTCTAAGACTAAGGAGAAATCAGGAGACACTTGCAATTTTTATGGCAAGCAAGGCCATCCAGTTTCCAAGTGTTGGAAATGATTAGAGGCTTTAGAGGATGCCATGCAGCAACAACACATCTCCTCACCTCAGTCTTCTTCTTCTTCCACCATAGGGAAAGGTCATGTTCTCACTGCTAGAGCATCGACCAATGGGTCCAATTTGATTTTAGACTCTGGTGCTTCTCACCATATGACTCACACTCAGCAGTTGGTCACTTCTCTTACCTCTTGTGGTACTTCATAGATTGTAGTTGGTGACTCTTCACAGCTTTCCGTCTTGGTTTCCGGTTTTGTCTCTTTGGATGGGGGAACTCTACAAGATGTTTTGGTTGTTCCTGACATCTCGACGAACCTCTTGTTCGTTTATCAGATTTGCCACACTGGCTTTGGTAAGATAGTTGAGTTCTCACCACATGATGTGGTTATTTGGGACCTCCATGACTCTGATTTGGTTGTGGCTACTGGGAGTGTTGATACTGCATCTCATCTTTACAGATTTAATGGATTTGAGCCTTCTGAGGGTACAGGTTCATCTCTTATAGCACATGCAGATTCAGTGAGTAAGCTTTGGCATGAGCGTTTAGGCCATGTTAATTATAGATATCTTCAGCAGATGAGTACACAGGCACTAGTTCTTGGTCTTCCACAAATTTCCTGCACTAACGGTGTTTGTCATAGTTGTGTACTTTGCAAGCATCACAGGGATCCCTTTCCAAAGGGAAGTGCCACTCGTGCTTTTACACCCTTGGAGTTGATTCATAGTGACCTCATGTCATTTCCCACTCCTTTTTCAGGGGCCAAGTATGTACTCACATTCATTGATGACTTCTCCAGACGCACATGGGTGTACTTTCTTAAGTACAAGTCTGATGTCTTTGATTCCTTTTGAGTCTTCAAGACATTTGTAGAGAAGCAGTCAGGTCTTTCTTTTTGGCGGATATGTACAGATAATGGGGGGGAGTATGTGAATCAGGCTTTCAAAGATTTTTGCACTGAGCATGGTTTGCAGCATCAATTTTCTGTTCCTTACACCCCTCAAAAGAATGGTATCGCTGAGAGAAAGAACATGACTTTACGGGAGATGGCTAATTGTATGATTCAGTCCAAGTCCATGGATTCTCTTTTTGGGCTAAGGTAGTCAATTGTGCCAACTATATTTAGAATCGAATGCCTCACAAGGTGATTCAACATATGACTTCTGAGGAGGCTTGGTCTCATGACAAGCCTGATATTTCATCATTTCAAGTATTTGGTAGTGAGGCATGGGCTTTTATTCCTGATGTTGAGAGGAGAGCTATGGAGCGGAAGAGTCGACCCCTCATTTTTGTCACCTACTGTGAGGATGTTAAGGCATACAGGTTATTTGATCCTGATTCCAGAGAGGTCCTATTTCAACGGGATGTTGAGTTTGATGAGGACCTTTCTCTAATTGATACCCTGTCTCCAGTGTCCACTTCACTACCTACTCCACCCACTGCAGCTCTTCAAGATTATTTTGAGGATGATTCTAATGAGGATATTGATGATCCCCCATCTCCACCTCAAAGGCCCAAATGGGCTCGTTTTACTATTGAGGTAGTAGGATCTATGGTCAGTGATCATTTAAACACTCGTCGCACCCGTTCTCATACTGCGGGTTCTAGTCTTTTGAGTCATGCTCTTTCAGAGGATCCTCAAAGGTTTTCAAAGGTGATAGGTCACTCTGAGTGGGATAGTGCTATGGAGGAGGAGTATTCTTCTTTGATGAGGAATAGTACATGGGATCTTTGTCCTCTTCCTAAGGGCAGAAAGATGGTTCGGTGTCGATGGTTGTACCGCACCAAGTATGCTGCTAATGGTTCTATTGATAAGTACAAAGCACATCTTATTGTGAAGGATTTCTCATAGGTTGAGGGTGTTGATTACTTCGTGACATTTTCCCCTGTCGCCAAGATGAATTCTATTCGTTTTGTACTATCACTTGCAGCTTCGAAGGGATGGCTCATTTTTTAGATGGATGTGAAGTGTGCCTTCTTGCATGGTGACCTACAGGAGGAGATCTATATGAAGCAGCCTCAGGGATTTGTGCATGATGCTTCTTTGGTTTGCAGACTTCTGCGTTCATTATATGGTCTCAAACAGGCCCCTCGGGCTTGGTATGAGAAGATGGACTCTTTTTTGCTCTGCACTGGTTTCACTCATTGTCATTTTGATCACATGGTCTATATTCAACATCTTGAGGGTGAGATTCTAATCCTTGTGCTATATGTTGATGATCTTCTCATCATAGGTAGCTCATCCTCTATGATTCAACATTCTCTGCTAGCTTTGATGGAGTAGTTTGAGATGACAGATCTCGGCCTTTGGCACTATTTTCTTGGTCTTCAGGTGATTCAGTCTTCAGAGGGGATCTCCATTTACCAGCAGAAGTATTCTCTTGATATGCTTTAGCACTTTGGCATGCTTGATTGCAAGCCTGCCCCCACACCGTTTAAGTCAGGGGTTGTTTTGACTACTACTTGCCCCACTCCTTCAGTAGATTCTACACTTCATAGGCAGTTGGTTGGTAGTTTGTTGTACCTAACTCACACTCGTCCTGATCTTTCCTTTGCGATTGGCCTCATCTCTCGATTCTCCCATGATCCTCATGAGTCATTGGCAAGCTGCCAAGTGTATTTTGAGGTACATTTAGGGCACCACTTCATATGGCATTCACTACACATCAGGGGATCCTTACATTGTTGGCTACACTGACTCAGATTGGGCTGGTGATGTCATTGATCGGAAGTCTACTTCTGGCTTTGTTTTTTGTCTTGGCTCTGGTCCTATCACATGGTCTTGCAAGAAGCAGATTGCTCATGCATTATCATCTACAGAGGCTGAGTACCGAGTTGTTGTGCTCACTAGTCAAGAGATTTTATGGCTTCGTTAGTTGATGGCTGAGTTTGGTTTTCCTCCTGATAGTCCCACTATTCTTTGGTGTGACAATCAGAGTACTATACACATTTCGTGCAACCTGGTGGAGCATTAGCGGAAAAAGCACATTGAGCTTCATATGCATTTCATCAGATAATTGATTCAGGATGGTTCTCTCATCTTGGAGTATATTCCCACTGCCGAGCAGGCTGTAGACATCTTCATGAAACCTTTTGCATCTTCATGCTATCTTTAGTTGTGCTCTATGCTTGGGGTGAAGGAAGTTGTCCTTGGGGGGTCTTTATGAGGCCTCCCCTCCTTCATGTTTCTTTTAGCATGTTCTTCTATCTCTTTTTGGAGAGGAGTTTTTCCCACTAGGTTTTCTCCTTTTCTCCGTTTTATAGAGATTTCTTTGTACGTAGGTACCTGATCTGGCCTTGTTGTCGTGACCCATTGCTTTTGCTTTCAGTAGCTTCTTCTAGGTTTTAGCTTCTCCCTAAGTCTAGCTTAAGGGGGGGTGTTAGAGTAATTGGATATTTACTTTATTAATTAAACAATATTTGTTTAATTACTTAAAGTTCCTTTTTACCTTTTTTTCACTTAAGCTAACATTAGGTGCATAGTAATTAATTACTTTATTAATTATTATTATGCAAGCCTAGGGTTTTCCTTTTTAGTGTTTTCACCTATATGTGCTTGAAAACTATCTTTTGTATCATTATTCATTTTATATTTTGGGTGAATACATTGCTCCACATTCTTGAGCATCTTTTTGTTGCTTCTCTTTGCTTCTCCTTGTAACAGGTTATTTGCTTGCAGAGGTCACTAGGCTCCTATGAAGTTGTATCTTCTCAACTCCAACAATATTTATATCTAATATTATCTATAAAAATAAATATAATTCTATATATTGATAGAGCATCCAGGAGCTAGATTTGCAGACAAAGAACCCTTCACATGAACCAGTCGATGGAAATTGCATTAACAATAATGAGGTTTTATAATGTACAACGACCTTGAGAAAAAGAATGAGGAAAAGAAGGAGAGACAACATGGGAAAGCAGGTGATAAAACACCCCCCTTAAGTGAATCTTAGGGACAAAAAAAAATTAATGAAAGTGAAATATGCAATATGAGATGTATTATGGGTCCTAGAAAAAAACCTTGTTAGGTACCCATGTACAACTACAATGTAGTGAAATGCAAATCTCTCACAACCGAAGAAGCGGAGAAAAACCCTACGGGAGAAAACTCCTCTCAAAAAGAGAGAAAAAAATAAAAGTGTAATATAAAAGTGAAAGGAAGGGGGACTCGTCAAGACCCCCCAAGGACAACTTCCTTCAACCCTAACATCAATCGCAACTGAAGATAGCAAAGACATGCCAAAGGTTTAGTGAAGATGTCTGCAACCTGCTGCTCTATAGGCAAATACTCCAAAACAAGAACACCATCCTGAATTAGTTGCCAAATGAAGTGCATGTGGATCTCAATATGCTTAGTACATTGATGCTCCACAGAGTTGTGAGAAATATGTATGGCACTCTGGTTATGACACCAAAGAATAGTGGGATGATTAATAGGAAACCCAAACTCAACCATCAACTGTCGAAGCCAAAGAACCTCTTGACTAGCCAAGACAACGCCTTGAGACTCAACCTCAGTTGATGATAATGCAATAGTTATTTTCTTCTTGCAAGACCAAGCAACCGAACCAGAACCAAGACAAAAGACAAAGCTAGAAGTAGACTTTCGATCATCAATATCACCAGCGCAATCTAAGTCAGTGAAGCCCACAATCTCATGAACACCTGATGTGTAGTGAATGCCAAACCGTGTAGTGCCCTAAAGGTATCCTAAGATATGCTTGGCTGCCTTCCAATGACTCTCATGAGGATCTTGAGAGAAACTAGAGACAAGACCAACTGCAAAGGAAATATCAAGATGACTATGTGTTAAGTATAAAAGGTTGCCAACAAAATTTTAATACAAAGTAGCATCAATGGATGGTGTAGTGAAACTGGTGGACAAAACAAAACCTGACTAAAAAGGAGTAGGGGTTGGCTTGCAATCAGCCATCCCAAACCTTTGAAGAAAATCAAGAGCATATTTCTACTAAAAGATTGAAATATCGGCAGAAGACTAATGGATTTGAAGACCAAGGAAGTAATGCAACAAGCCAAGATTTGTCATATCAAAATGCTCCATTAAAGCTCACTTAGTATCCTTTATCATGGAAGGAGAATGCCCTGCGAGAATCAAATCATCCACATAAAGAACAAGAATGAGAATATCCCCCTCATCCCACTGAATGTAAATTGTAGGATCAGAGTGACATCTTGTTAATCTAGAAGCAAGCAAAAAACTATCCATCTTCTCATACCAAGCTCTAGGAGCCTGTTTCAGACCATATAATGAATGTCAAAGCCTGCAAACAAGTGAAGGGTCTTGCACAAAGCCTGGTGGCTACTCCATAGAGATCTCCTCTTGAAGATCACCATGCAAGAAAGCACTCTTCACATCCATCTGATACACTGACCAACCCTTAGATGCAGCAATAGAAAGCACAAGGTGTATGGAATCCATCTTTGTGACAGGAGCAAAAAACTCAGAATAGTCAATACCCTCAACTTGAGAAAATCCCTTATCCCCTAGATGAGCCTTATACTTGCCAATAGAACCATCAGCTACAAACTTGGTACGATACACCCACTTGCACCAAACCAACTTTCGTCCCTTAGGAAGAGGAACCAAATCCCAAGTATGATTCTTCATCAACAAGGAATACTCTTCGATCATAGAACTATCCCATTCCAAAACACCTGAAGCATCCAAATTTTTTTTGGGATCAGTAGAAACTGCATGACTCAAAAGGCTGATACCAGAAGTATGAGAACGAGTGCAATGTGTAGCTGTGAGATCACCTACAAGAGAACCAACATCCTCAAGAAGTGTATGAGCCCATAAAGGTTGAAAGGGGGCAGGTGGAGGAGAAGGAGAAGATGGGGTAAGATCAACAACAACATCTATACCAATGTCAGGAACATCATTACTAGTATCATCATCATCATTTGGAAGCACAACATCCTCTAAAGAAGAACTAGGAAGAAGAGAGGGAAAGGCTTCTAATGAAGAATCTTGCAGAGTGAAAGACTCGTCAAATTGAACATCACAATGAAAAATGAACCTCTTGAGTGACAGGATCAAACAACTGATAACCCTTCACATCCTCACAATAGCCAACAAAAATAAACCACTAACTTTTCTTCTCCATTGCCTTACGCCTACCATCCGAAATGAATGTCCATGCATCACTCCCAAAAAATATAAAGTAGAAAACCTTGGGCTTGACATGAGACCAACCCTCCTTTGGAGTCATATTCTACACTGCCTTGTGGGGCATACGATTTTGAATGTAGTTGGCACATTTGATAGCCTCTGCCCAAAAGGCGGGAGCCATGGATCTAGACTGTAGCATACAATTGGCCATCTCCCGTAAAGTTCTATTCTTCCACTCAGCTACACCATTCTATTGAGAAGTGTATGGCACTGTTTGTTGATGAATAATACCCTTTGCACGACAAAATTCCTTAAACGCCTGATTGACATACTCACCCCCATTGTCTGTGCGAATCTTCTGAAGGGAATTTCCCGATTGCTTCTCCACAAATGCAAGGAAGGACATGAAATGGCAAAGAACCTCATCCTTATACTTCAAAAAATACACCCTAGTATGCTAAGAAAAATCATCGATGAAGGTGAGCACATATTTGGCCCCTGAAAATGAAGGAGTGGGGAAGGACATGAGATCACTATGCACCAACTCAAGGGGTGTCGAGGCACGTGTGGCTATACCCTTCGAAAAAGGATCTCGATGATGATTTCCAAGCACACAACCTTGAAAAACTCCATCTAAACAAGAGATTTGAGGTAGACCAATTACCGAATTTTGTGTGCTCATCTGCTGAAGATATCTATAATTCAGGTGCCCAAATTGTTCATGCCAAAGCTTGCTCATAGAATCTACATGAGCAATAAGGGATGATCCTGATGATGGCTCAAACCTGTCAAACCTATAAAAATGGTCTGCACGGTCAACTGTTCTTGTAGCAATGACTTTCTCAGGATCTTACATATCTCTAGTGGTCACATCAGTAGGAGAGATCTCAATAAGCCTTCCATCACCATGATAGAAAATATGATAGACAGAGAGCAAATTTTGTGAAATATCATAAACAAGAAGAACATCATCAATTCTACCATCTTGCATATGAACTAAGCCTATCCCTAAACCTAGAATTTGAGAATACTTCCCAACAACAATATGTGAAGTATGACTATTAGAAAGAGAATCAAGAAGATCAACAATATGAGTCATGTGATGAGAAGCACCAGAATCAAGAATCCAATTGGACCTAGTAGAGGACAAAGCCATAGCTTAGAGAGCTTTCCCTTTTCTTGATGGAGAAGACTTGGGCATGGAAATATTATGCTTCATGATAGCTTCCTCTAATGCTACTAGCCTCACAAAACAATGCACGTCATTATGCCCAGATTTTGCACAAAAGGAACAATTATCCTTCTTCTTCTTAGACATAGAAGATGACTCTCTTGAGTTAGAAGGAGGAGGAGGTGGAGGATTATCCTTCTTATCAATCTTTTCCTTAGACTTGGAGGTAGGCTCACCACCAAAAGAAAAATATGTTTTAGAATTCTTCATATTCTTACCCTTTCCCTTGGAAGATTGAGCCATTAAAGCATGACTCTTAGGAAGTGCATCCATCTGAATCAACTTGGCTTGCTCCCTCATCAAGCAATCACAAAACTCCTCAAAAGAAGGCATCTTATGATCTTCCCCTATAGCATCCATAGTATAATCGAAGGTAGAGGCAAACACCTAAAAGAAACCTCTAAGCTTAGACAGGATCAAGAAAATACACTCCTTATCTTCTTTGGCATGACCATGTAACACCCCACCACGCAACCCAAGAGGAAGTTGCAAACAACTACTTAAACAAGATAATTTTTTTTTTGCTTAAGTACAATTAACATGCAAGTTCACAACTAATTCCAACAACCTCTAAGGTTACGAGACAGAGGTTAAATAGAACCTCAACAAAAAACATGATTTAAACCATGTCAATTAATTAAATAATAGTTAAGCACATACACCAATAAGACGAATTACATCAAAGCATAAAGGTATTTTATATTTTATTAATCCATAAATTAACCATACGGTTACAACACTCATTCCCCAAATGAGGCAAGCCATCAATAATATTACAATTACAACATTCCACCTCGATAACAAGATGGGTAAAATAATACATGATAACTGAAATGGAATAAAGCAAGAACTGATACTGAAACCAACGAGCTCTCCAACCGGAAGTCTCATCCACATGAACATGAAGATAGAACCCAATGAATTTAGGTGCATTCCACCCAACCAAGTGGAACCCAAAGGCCCACCCCCCGTGCTAGGAGATAGTAACCAGGAATCCTAGTCAAGACCATCTACCTCTAGACACAGGCTAACATAAACTGAAACAACCAATCACATGAACAACACACGTACATCCCAAGGTACAACTCAATTACAGCATATGTACAACATAAGATCAACACATGTACATCTCAAATACCATGCAAGTACAACACAAGTACAACTCTACAAGGTCACATTGCTTCCAGAAATAAAGCAGAACAAGTATGTTAAAAGAACTATACATATAATAATCGAATTCCACTATGGTCACATCAAGAATGTTACATAAACCATACTCAAAAATAACAAGTACCAACTATGGTCACACAAAGTGCCATCTCACAACACATCATGAGTTACCCACACTTATCATCAAGATGGTGGCCCTTACTGAACATTGGACCTCATATCTACTAAAATGAAAACAAAAACCAATTGTTGTCTTAGATAGAGTGTCATCGCATAGCTCATCATGAGTTACCCATGGCGGATCATCAGGAAAGGTAACCCAAACCAACCCTTGGCCCTCACCACTTACTAATGCAGAATCAAATACCTTTTGTATAGTTAAGATAGATGACCTTGCCATCCCATGACCCTCTCACTTGTCCCAAGTCTAACCAAGCGCTTGCGCCTATGAGTGAGGCCCATTTAACTTGATTAATGAAAAGTTAGTCCTAAGCATCTAAGTATTTTTTTTAGTTATCACTTGATTAAACCACTTCCGAAGGTTACCCAGTCTCACCTCTTCCAGGCTTTGGCCCCTACAGAAGCCACTCTTCTACTTCACAACACACACACGCCAACCAAACATCAATTGTACCAAGGTGCAATGAACAAGATAAAACGTCCACTCCTTTCTTAGGAGGAGACAAAGATAAAACCACTCCAAACACTAGAGGTAACAATAATACAAAACCGCTCCTGACTGCTCTTGACAAGGAGGCACACATTACAAAATCCACTCCTTTCTCAGGAGGTGACATAAACTAAAACAAACTCCAACACTACAGGCAACATACCACATAACAAGGTCACTCCATACAAGGAGACGTGGATCCCATAATCCACTCCTAAACCAAGGAGGTACACAAATTCGCGTTCGTGAAAATCGGGTACTAACATTGATTCACCCAAGCACTACTCAAGGAGCTCTCAAAAGGTTGACAAACATGACACGACAACCCACATATCAAAAAATCCCAACTGGAAGACTTATGAATAAAACACTCCTTTAACCCATTTCCAAAACAAGAATGTGAAGGGCATACTCACAGAAGGCACATGAAACCAACTACCTTTGGATATTCTAAATCCATTCCTCATTGCATAACGTAATTCATTACATCGATAAAATTGAATTAAGAATTCATCTTTTCAGATAAGGAAGAAATTACTCTAATATTTAATTCCCTATTTGCTCTTAATAAAATAGACATTTCCATCTATAACACAGGACATTTCATTTTAAAATAAATAACCGATTGCCCTTGCAAATTAAATCATTATAAAATAAAACAATTAATTTCGTTATTAACATATTAATCTTAGATCAACGTTTGTCCTTTTCAAACCTATTGTTTAAAATAAAATAATAATTGACCATAACCTCAATATTTTAAATTCCCAATTATATTTGAAACAGATTAATAAAGGGACTTTTGCTCATCAATTTAAATTTCACAATAAATTTAAATTATGCATTTTCTAAATCAAAATTTAACTCCTTCAATTAAATTTAATTCATGCTATTAAAAAAACTATAATTTCCTAAGCATATTAATTTAATTTTAAATCAACCACTTTATTATAGAAAATTATTTAAAATTAATATATATAAATATAATATTTTAATATTATAGATTATAATATAAAATATTATATAAATAATATTTTAACATTATAATAATAATATATATAATATTAATATTTTTATATATACAAACTCATTTTATTTTCTTTTATTTGAATGACTTTCCCTCGGGCCGTGCACCATACCCAAGTCAAGGGGCGGCTATCTCGGGCCACGCGCGGGTTAGGGTTGGCTGGGCCGACCACGGTTTCCACAGGCCACGGTTTTTGTTTATGCAGGGGCAGTGAACATAGTGGGCGGCAGCGTTGAGGGTGGCCGGAGGGTTTAGGGTGGGCGGAGGTGGAGGCCACCGCCGGTGGTAGTGGTAGTGCGGTTTACAATGGGTGTCGGCTGCAACCACAGTCAGCCCCCACAGTTGGGCGTGGCGGTGTAAACACCGCCGACCCAATTGTAGGTGTCCGCTGTGTTTGCAGCAGACCCACAATTGGCAGCACGGGGGGCTGTGCTAGGCGTGGCTCCCTCCCCATGTGCCTCCAATGGGGCGTGGTGGGGAGGTGAGCCCCCAGCCCTCCCCAAAATATATATATATTTTATTTTTATTTTTTTATTTTTCTTTTAATATTAAAATCCCTGCAGATTTTCAACAGGGTATTTGCCCAAAATTTTAACAGCAACCCCCCAAAAGTAAAATACATAACATAAGTATATATATATAGTATATATATTTATAATGAATTAATCCTAATTAATTGAGAAAACATATATAAAAATGCCAAATTCAATCAAGAACACCAATCTTTTTTGAAGCAAAATAATTCTAAAGAAGGGGTTTTGCAAACAAACTCAGATTCGAGATAGGAAGAAGAGAGGGAAAGGCTTCTAATGAAGAATCTTGCAGAGTGAAAGACTCGTCAAATTGAACATCACAATGAAAAATGAACCTCTTGAGTGACAGGATCAAACAACTGATAACCCTTCACATCCTCACAATAGCCAACAAAAATAAACCACTAACTTTTCTTCTCCATTGCCTTACGCCTACCATCCGAAATGAATGTCCATGCATCACTCCCAAAAAATATAAAGTAGAAAACCTTGGGCTTGACATGAGACCAACCCTCCTTTGGAGTCATATTCTACACTGCCTTGTGGGGCATACGATTTTGAATGTAGTTGGCACATTTGATAGCCTCTGCCCAAAAGGCGGGAGCCATGGATCTAGACTGTAGCATACAATTGGCCATCTCCCGTAAAGTTCTATTCTTCCACTCAGCTACACCATTCTATTGAGAAGTGTATGGCACTATTTGTTGATGAATAATACCCTTTGCACGACAAAATTCCTTAAACGCCTGATTGACATACTCGCCCCCATTGTCTGTGCGAATCTTCTGAAGGGAATTTCCCGATTGCTTCTCCACAAATGCAAGGAAGGACATGAAATGGCAAAGAACCTCATCCTTATACTTCAAAAAATACACCCTAGTATGCTAAGAAAAATCATCGATGAAGGTGAGCACATATTTGGCCCCTGAAAATGAAGGAGTGGGGAAGGACATGAGATCACTATGCACCAACTCAAGGGGTGTCGAGGCACGTGTGGCTATACCCTTCGAAAAAGGATCTCGATGATGATTTCCAAGCACACAACCTTGAAAAACTCCATCTAAACAAGAGATTTGAGGTAGACCAATTACCGAATTTTGTGTGCTCATCTGCTGAAGATATCTATAATTCAGGTGCCCAAATTGTTCATGCCAAAGCTTGCTCATAGAATCTACATGAGCAATAAGGGATGATCCTGATGATGGCTCAAACCTGTCAAACCTATAAAAATGGTCTGCACGGTCAACTGTTCTTGTAGCAATGACTTTCTTTGGATCTTACATATCTCTAGTGGTCACATCAGTAGGAGAGATCTCAATAAGCCTTCCATCACCATGATAGAAAATATGATAGACAGAGAGCAAATTTTGTGAAATGTCATAAACAAGAAGAACATCATCAATTCTACCATCTTGCATATGAACTAAGCCTATCCCTAAACCTAGAATTTGAGAATACTTCCCAACAACAATATGTGAAGTATGACTATTAGAAAGAGAATCAAGAAGATCAACAATATGAGTCATGTGATGAGAAGCACCAGAATCAAGAATCCAATTGGACCTAGTAGAGGACAAAGCCATAGCTTAGAGAGCTTTCCCTTTTCCTGATGGAGAAGACTTGGGCATGGAAATATTATGCTTCATCATAGCTTCCTCTAATGCTACTAGCCTCACAAAACAATGCACGTCATTATGCCCAGATTTTGCACAAAAGGAACAATTATCCTTCTTCTTCTTAGACATAGAAGATGACTCTCTTGAGTTAGAAGGAGGAGGAGGTGGAGGATTATCCTTCTTATCAATCTTTTCCTTAGACTTGGAGGTAGGCTCACCACCAAAAGAAAAATATGTTTTAGAATTCTTCATATTCTTACCCTTTCCCTTGGAAGATTGAGCCATTAAAGCATGACTCTTAGGAAGTGCATCCATCTGAATCAACTTGGCTTGCTCCCTCATCAAGCAATCACAAAACTCCTCAAAAGAAGGCATCTTATGATCTTCCCCTATAGCATCCATAGTATAATCGAAGGTAGAGGCAAACACCTAAAAGAAACCTCTAAGCTTAGACAGGATCAAGAAAATACACTCCTTATCTTCTTTGGCATGACCATGTAACACCCCACCACGCAACCCAAGAGGAAGTTGCAAACAACTACTTAAACAAGATAAATTTTTTTTTGCTTAAGTACAATTAACATGCAAGTTCACAACTAATTCCAACAACCTCTAAGGTTACGAGACAGAGGTTAAATAGAACCTCAACAAAAAACATGATTTAAACCATGTCAATTAATTAAATAATAGTTAAGCACATACACCAATAAGACGAATTACATCAAAGCATAAAGGTATTTTATATTTTATTAATCCATAAATTAACCATACGGTTACAACACTCATTCCCCAAATGAGGCAAGCCATCAATAATATTACAATTACAACATTCCACCTCGATAACAAGATGGGTAAAATAATACATGATAACTGAAATGGAATAAAGCAAGAACTGATACTGAAACCAACGAGCTCTCCAACCGGAAGTCTCATCCACATGAACATGAAGATAGAACCCAATGAATTTAGGTGCATTCCACCCAACCAAGTGGAACCCAAAGGCCCACCCCCCGTGCTAGGAGATAGTAACCAGGAATCCTAGTCAAGACCATCTACCTCTAGACACAGGCTAACATAAACTGAAACAACCAATCACATGAACAACACATGTACATCCCAAGGTACAACTCAATTACAGCATATGTACAACATAAGATCAACACATGTACATCTCAAATACCATGCAAGTACAACACAAGTACAACTCTACAAGGTCACATTGCTTCCAGAAATAAAGCAGAACAAGTATGTTAAAAGAACTATACATATAATAATCGAATTCCACTATGGTCACATCAAGAATGTTACATAAACCATACTCAAAAATAACAAGTACCAACTATGGTCACACAAAGTGCCATCTCACAACACATCATGAGTTACCCACACTTATCATCAAGATGGTGGCCCTTACTGAACATTGGACCTCATATCTACTAAAATGAAAACAAAAACCAATTGTTGTCTTAGATAGAGTGTCATCGCATAGCTCATCATGAGTTACCCATGGCGGATCATCAGGAAAGGTAACCCAAACCAACCCTTGGCCCTCACCACTTACTAATGCAGAATCAAATACCTTTTGTATAGTTAAGATAGATGACCTTGCCATCCCATGGCCCTCTCACTTGTCCCAAGTCTAACCAAGCGCTTGCGCCTATGAGTGAGGCCCATTTAACTTGATTAATGAAAAGTTAGTCCTAAGCATCTAAGTATTTTTTTTAGTTATCACTTGATTAAACCACTTCCGAAGGTTACCCAGTCTCACCTCTTCCAGGCTTTGGCCCCTACAGAAGCCACTCTTCTACTTCACAACACACACACGCCAACCAAACATCAATTGTACCAAGGTGCAATGAACAAGATAAAACGTCCACTCCTTTCTTAGGAGGAGACAAAGATAAAACCACTCCAAACACTAGAGGTAACAATAATACAAAACCGCTCCTGACTGCTCTTGACAAGGAGGCACACATTACAAAATCCACTCCTTTCTCAGGAGGTGACATAAACTAAAACAAACTCCAACACTACAGGCAACATACCACATAACAAGGTCACTCCATACAAGGAGACGTGGATCCCATAATCCACTCCTAAACCAAGGAGGTACACAAATTCGCGTTCGTGAAAATCGGGTACTAACATTGATTCACCCAAGCACTACTCAAGGAGCTCTCAAAAGGTTGACAAACATGACACGACAACCCACATATCAAAAAATCCCAACTGGAAGACTTATGAATAAAACACTCCTTTAACCCATTTCCAAAACAAGAATGTGAAGGGCATACTCACAGAAGGCACATGAAACCAACTACCTTTGGATATTCTAAATCCATTCCTCATTGCATAACGTAATTCATTACATCGATAAAATTGAATTAAGAATTCATCTTTTCAGATAAGGAAGAAATTACTCTAATATTTAATTCCCTATTTGCTCTTAATAAAATAGACATTTCCATCTATAACACAGGACATTTCATTTTAAAATAAATAACCGATTGCCCTTGCAAATTAAATCATTATAAAATAAAACAATTAATTTCGTTATTAACACATTAATCTTAGATCAACGTTTGTCCTTTTCAAACCTATTGTTTAAAATAAAATAATAATTGACCATAACCTCAATATTTTAAATTCCCAATTATATTTGAAACAGATTAATAAAGGGACTTTTGCTCATCAATTTAAATTTCACAATAAATTTAAATTATGCATTTTCTAAATCAAAATTTAACTCCTTCAATTAAATTTAATTCATGCTATTAAAAAAACTATAATTTCCTAAGCATATTAATTTAATTTTAAATCAACCACTTTATTATAGAAAATTATTTAAAATTAATATATATAAATATAATATTTTAATATTATAGATTATAATATAAAATATTATATAAATAATATTTTAACATTATAATAATAATATATATAATATTAATATTTTTATATATACAAACTCATTTTATTTTCTTTTATTTGAATGACTTTCCCTCGGGCCGTGCACCATACCCAAGTCAAGGGGCGGCTATCTCGGGCCACGCGCGGGTTAGGGTTGGCTGGGCCGACCACGGTTTCCACAGGCCACGGTTTTTGTTTATGCAGGGGCAGTGAACATAGTGGGCGGCAGCGTTGAGGGTGGCCGGAGGGTTTAGGGTGGGCGGAGGTGGAGGCCACCGCCGGTGGTAGTGGTAGTGCGGTTTACAATGGGTGTCGGCTGCAACCACAGTCAGCCCCCACAGTTGGGCGTGGCGGTGTAAACACCGCCGACCCAATTGTAGGTGTCCGCTGTGTTTGCAGCAGACCCACAATTGGCAGCACGGGGGGCTGTGCTAGGTGTGGCTCCCTCCCCATGTGCCTCCAATGGGGCGTGGTGGGGAGGTGAGCCCCCAGCCCTCCCCAAAATATATATATATTTTATTTTTATTTTTTTATTTTTCTTTTAATATTAAAATCCCTGCAGATTTTCAACAGGGTATTTGCCCAAAATTTTAACAGCAACCCCCCAAAAGTAAAATACATAACATAAGTATATATATATAGTATATATATTTATAATGAATTAATCCTAATTAATTGAGAAAACATATATAAAAATGCCAAATTCAATCAAGAACACCAATCTTTTTTGAAGCAAAATAATTCTAAAGAAGGCGTTTTGCAAACAAACTCAGATTCGAGATAGGTTTACTATTTTTGCAAAACAACTAAATTTAAACAAACTCCAAATCACAATATCCAATTTGAGAACTCTTTTAAAAATAAATGAAATTAACTTGATTGAGGAAAACCTGGTTCTTCCAAGAACTTGGATGGTTGGCAATGGTGGTTTGGATCCCTTCAGAGATTCCAACTCCTTCCAACGATTCCTCAAAGCATTTTTCAAATCCAAACCAAAACCCACAAAAAATGAAAGATTCTTTCTCACACAAATTCAATCTTCTCCAAAAACTCCAAGATCCCCCAAAAAAATTGAGAGCCAAATTCAAACATAAGGATTCAACCCTAAAATCCTTCAACCACCCTAATAAATTTTAGAAAACAGAAATTGCCAAAATATCTAATTTCTTTAATTTTCTTTTAATTCAATTTCACAATTTGACTTTCATGCATTTTCTTATTTTCAAATTCAACAAATAACACAATAACTTCAACTTAAATAAATGAATTCCTTTCAACATAAAAATTTAATTAATTAATAAATAGATTTAATCAACGATTAAATCATTTATTAATTAAATTAAATTAATAATAATTAGATTATATTTCGACATAATTCCAGATTAAATGAATCCACAACTTAAATACATTAAGCCATTTAAATCACCCAATAACTTGCAATTAAATAACGAAGAGAGGGCACAAAATCCAAAGCAACACAACCTGACAAACAACTGACAACATAAAAGGACTAGGGTGATGACCTGGCATAGAAACCTAGCTACTATCTCCCAATCAAATACCGTTGGGTATTGAACACGCTCTCACCTGTGAAATCAGGTGGAGTCGATGTCCTGTACTTGTCAACCTGGAAATCAAGTAAACAACAACATATAATCTGAACAACATAAAATACACACTGTGAAGAGGAAATCATGGGATCATAGGGCACTCGCAAGCGAGTGATACGATACCATCCTCTTCACCAATACAATGCAACTAACTGACACTTCTAACATATTGATATAATTCAAAGCATAATCATCTTTAATTCGAATAATCACTAGGCTAATCCAAAGCATGGAATAAAGATAACATATGAATAATCAGAAGCACATCACAGCAACATAACAACACATGGGCATAATGTCCTACCCGAAGGCAAAATGGAGGGGTATTAAATCCTCCCCCCTAGGGTTAGGCTTACTCTTGGAAGCCTACAAACACGTAGGGATATAACTCCCACACACATAATGCACCAAACCAAAACCTCGTCTACACACCAAGGTATTAAGTGAGGTACACAACTCAAAACCCACACAACTAAAAGCTTAATGGCTCCATCATAATTCCAGAGTACCCAGTGTTTAAACCTAGGCTATGATACCATGTGTAACGCACCGCCGCACAACCCTAGAGGAATTTGCAAACAACTACTTAAATAGGCTAATTTTTATTTTGCTTAAGTACAATTAACATGCAAGTTCACAACTAATGTCAACGACCTCTAAGGTTACGAGACAGAGGTTAAATAGAACCTCAACAAAAAACATGATTTAAACCATGTCAATTAATTAAATAATAGGTAAGCACATACACAAATAAGACAAATTACATCAAAGCATAAAGGTACTTTCAATTTTATTAATCCATAAATTAACCATACGGTTACAACACTCATTCCCCGAATGAGGCAAGCCATCAATAATATTACAATTACAACATTCCACCTTGATAACAAGAGGGGTAAAATAATACAAGATAACCGAAACGGAATAAAGCAAGAACTGCTACTAAAACCAACAAGCTGTCCAACCAGAAGTCTCGTCCACACGAACATGAAGATAGAACCCAATGGATTTAGGTGCATGCCACCCAACCAAGTGGAACCCAAATTCCCACCCCTCGTGCTAGGAGATAGTAACGAGGAATCCTAGTCAAGACCATCTACCTCTAGACATAGGCTAACATAAACTGAAACAACCAATCACATGAACCACACACATACATCCCAAGGTACAACTCAATTATAGCATAAGTACAACATAAGATCAACACATGTACATCTCAGATACCATGCAAGTACAACACAAGTACAACTCTACAAGGTCACATTGCTTCCAAAAATAAAGTAGAACAAGTATGTTAAAAGAACTATACATATAATAATCAAATCCCACTATGGTCACATCAAGAATGTTACGAAAACCGTACTCACAAATAATAAGTACCAACTATGGTCACACAAAGTGCCATCTCATAGCACATCATGAGTTGCCCACATGGATCGTCAAGATGGTGGCCCTAACTGACCATTGGACCTCATATATACTAAAGTGAAAACAGAAACCAATTGTTGTCCTAGAGAGAGTGTCATCGCACAACTCATCATGAGTTACCCACAGTGGATCATCAGGAAGGTAACCCAAACCGACCCTTGGCCCTCACCACTTACTAATGCGGAATCAAATACCTTTTGTACAGTCAAGATAGATGACCTTGCCATCCCATGGCCTTCTCACTCATCCCAAGTCTAACCAAGCCCTTGTGCCTATGAGTGAGGCCCATTTAACTTGATTAATGAAAAGTTAGTCCTAAGCATCTAACTATTGTTTTTAGTTATCACTTGATTAAACCTCTTTCGGGATCTGGCCCCTACGGAAGCCACTCTTCTACTTGACAACACACACATGCCAACCAAACATCAATGGTACCAAGGTGCAATGAACAAGATAACATGTCCACTCCTTTCTCAGGAGGTGACAAAGATAAAACCACTCCAAACACTCAAGGTAACAATAATACAAAACCGCTCCCGATCGCTCCTAACAAGGACGCACAGATTACAAAATCCACTCCTTTTTTAGGAGGTGACAAACTGAAATGCACTCCAACACTCGAGGCAACATACCACATAACAAGGTCACTCCATAAAAGGAGATGTGGATCCCATAATCCACTCCTAAACCAAGGAGGTACAAACATTCCCATTCATGAAAACCGGGTGCTAACACTGATTCACCCAAGCACTACTCAAGGAGCTCTCAAAAGGTTGACAAACATGACACGACAACCCACATATCAGAAAATCCCAACTAGAAGACTTATCAATAAAACACTCCTTTAACCCATTTCCCAAACAAGAACACCAAGGGCATACTCACAGAAGGCACATGAAACCAACTACCTTTGGATATTCTAAATCCATTCCTCATTGCATAACATAATTCATTACATCGATAAAATTGAATTAAGAATTCATCTTTTCAGATAAGGGAGAAATTACTCTAATATTTAATTCCCTATTTGCTCTTAATAAAATAGACATTTCCATCTATAACACAGGACATTTCATTTTAAACTAAACAACCGATTTCCCTTGCAAATTAAATCATTATAAAATAAAATAGTTAATTTCGTTATTAACACATTAATCTCAGATCAATGTTTATCCTTTTCAAACCTATTGTTTAAAATAAAATAATAATTGACCATAACCTCAATATTTTAAATTCCCAATTATATTTGAAATAGATTAATAAAGGGACTTTTGCTCATCAATTTAAATTTCACAATAAATTTAAATTTTGCATTCTCTAAATCAAAATTTAACTCCTTCAATTAAATTTAATTCATGCTATTAGAAAAACTATAATTTCCTAAGCATGTTAATTTAATTGTAAATCACCCACTTTAATATAGAAAATTATTTAAAATTAATATATATAAATATAATATTTTAATATTATAGATTATAATATAAAATATTATATAAATAATATTTTAACATTATAATAATAATATATATAATATTAATATTTTTATATATACAAACTCATTTTATTTTCTTTTATTCAAATGACTTTCCCCTGGGCCACACGCCATACCCAAGTCAAGGTGTAGCTACCTCAGGCCGCGCACGGGTTAGGGTTGGCTAGGCCGGTCGCGGTTTCCACAGGTCGTGGTCTACACTAGCCATGGTTTTTGTTTATGTAGGGGCGGTGAACCCAATCGGCGGCGGCGTTGAAGGCGACTGCAGGGTTTAGGGTGGGTAGAGGTGGAGGCCACCGCCGATGGTAGAGGCGGTGCTGATTATAGTGGGTGCTGGCTGCAACCACAGTCGGTCCCCACAGTTGGGCGCAATAGTGTAAACACCGCTGACCCAACTGTGGGTGTCGGCTGTGTTTGCAGCCGACCCATAGTTGGCTGCGCGGGGGGCTACGCTGGGCGCGACTCCCTCCCCACACGCCTCCAATGTGGCGCAGTGGGGAGGTGAGCGCCCAACCCTCCCTAATATATATATATATATATTTTATTATTATTATTTTTAATTTTTATTTTAGTTTTCTTTTAATATTAAAATCCCTACGAATTTTCAATAGGGTATTTTCCCAAAATTTTAACAGCAACCCCCCAAAGTTAAAATACATAACATAAGTATATATACATAATATATATATTTATAACGAATTAAGCCTAATTAATTGAGGAAACATATATAAAAATGCCAATTTCAATCAAGAGCACCAATCTTTTTTGAAATAAAATAATTCTAAAGAAGGGGTTTTTCAAACAAACTCAGATTCGAGATAGGTTTACTATTTTTGCAAAACAATTAAATTTAAACAAACTCCAAATCACAATACCCAATTTCAGAACTCTTTTAAAAATAAATGAAATTAACTTGATTGAGGAAAACCTGGTTCTTCCAAGAACTTGGATGGTTGGCAATGGTGGTTTGGATCCCTTTAGAGATTCCAACTCCTTCCAATGATTCCTCAAAGCATTTTTTAAATCCAATCCAAAACCCCCAAAAAATGAAAGATTCTTTCTCACAAAAATTCAATCTTCTCCAAAAACTCCAAGATCCCCCAAAAAAATTGAGAGCCAAATTCAAACATAAGGATTCAACCCTAAAATCCTTCAACCACTCTAATAAATTTTAGAAAACAGAAATCGCCAAAATATCTAATTTCTTTAATTTTCTTTTAATTCAATTTCACAATTTGACTTTCATGCATTTTCTTATTTTCAAATTCAACAAATAGCACAATAACTTCAACTTAAATAAATCAATTCCTTTCAACATAAAAATTTAATTAATTAATAAATAGATTTAATCAACGATTATATCATTTATTAATTAAATTAAATTAATAATAATTAGATTATATTTTGACATAATTCTAGATTAAATCAATCCACAACTTAAATACATTAAGCCATTTAAATCACCCAATAACTTACAATTAAATAATGAAGAGAGGGCGCAAAATCCGAAGCAACACAACCTGACAAACAACTGACAACATACAAGGACTAGAGTGATGACCTGGCATGGAAACCTAGCTACTATCTCCCAATCAAATACTGCTGGGTATTGAACACGCTCTCACCTGTGAAATCAGGTGGAGTCGATGTCCTGTACCTATCAACTTGCAAATCAAGTAAACAACAACATATAATTTGAACAACATAAAATACACACTGTGAAGAGGAAATCATGGGATCGTAGGGCACTCGCAAGCGAGTGATATGATACCATCCTCTTCACGAATACAATGCAACTAACTGACAATTCTAACATGTTGATATAATTCAAAGCATAATTATCTTTAATTCAAATAACCACTATGCTAATCCAAAGCATGGAATAAAGATAACATCTGAATAATCAGAAGCACATCATAGCAACATAACAACACAAGGACATACTGTCCAATCCGAAGGCAAAAAGGAGGGGTATTACAAACCACATCCTTTTAATTGAGACAAAATAAACTTGAATTGTGCAAGGAAATCCTGAGTAGAGGGAAAAGCATCTGGAGAGAGAGAAGTGAGTGCATATTCAAGCTGTAAGATCCTAAACTGATTGACCTTACCATATAACTTTGCAAGCTTATCCTGCACCTCTTTAGGTGTTTTACACTCAACAATATGAAACAATAAATTATCAGACACATGAAGACCTATGAGCCCTTTAGCCTCATCCATTTTGTTTCTATGAACAAATTTCTCAAATGTTTTAGTGAGTTAAGGTTGGTCGGCATCCAACAGTTGCCATAGACTCTGAGATTGCAACAATTGTGACATTTTGAGCTTCCATGTGTGATAGTTGTGTGGAGTGATCAAATCAATCCTAGGGTTTGACATGATATACAAGGGCACAAAAAGACTAAAAAGACAAGAACACCCCCCCCCCTCCCCAAGAGTATATTCAAACTGATTTTACAATTTACAAGCACCAAAATGTGCCAAATAATAAAATAGTAACAACTTGCAACTTCAGGCTAGTAAAAATAGAATAAAATGATAATATTTAAAAAAAAAACACCTTATCCACAACAAAGTTTTTCGAAGTAGCTTTTTGGGGATAGCTCGTTTGCTGAAAACAGACTCCAATTGCAAAAATTAAGCAGGTTTGGCAAAAAAAATGCCTATTTTAGTCTCTTTGTTGAAGCTCTCGGGTGCTCCATATAACCACTCTTAGAGTATGAGCATCGAGACGGTCCAAACAAGGTACTGCATTTACCAAATGAAGATCTTATCTTTCCATACGGGCATGCACATTACTAAAAATCACCTCCTCTTGAGAATTTTCTCACAACTCCTCTTTTTCATGTAATTGATTATATAAATAGTCAAAAAATTTCTTCACAAATCAAATGTGGGACTAAAGTCCCTGCTTATGGCAAGCTTGCGCACATGGGCCCACATCCAAACTCGTCCTCTCCACAGCAGACCCTAAACAGCTAAGCACTATTTTATGAAGACTTTATTAGTGCTAAAGTCTGAGTCGAATCAATAAACATCTACTAATAAGAAGATTTCCCTGCATAAAGGCAGGTTTGGCCTGACAAGAAGAACGCTGAGTCAAGGAGCCAGTAAGCACGCAACATGAGATGAGCCCTCTAGGAAGAGATGGAAGCCCAGATTCGAAGCTTCTTCAAAAAAAGAACATCCACAGACATGTAAACCCGCAACCACAACCTGCTAGAAGCTGAACCAACACTTCAACGAAGAAACTATCCACCAGAGAGAAGGCTCCAAGAAAATGAGCGATGAATGTGCAAGACATGCGCATAGGTTAGAGGGGCTAGAAAACACCAGAATTCACCCACACAAACAAAATTTCATGCCACAGCTGAGGCATACAAGAAGCCTGGAAGCCGTGAAAAGGCTAGAGATTATGGCTAGGGCACAGGAAGCATTGATCTTAAACTGGTAAAAAAAATGCAAGGAAGGGGTTGTAGATCAACCGCTCTGATACCATGATAGAGCATCCAGGAGCTAGATCTGTAGACAAAGAACCCTTCACATGAACTAGTCGATGGAAATTGCATTAACAATAATGAGGTTTTATAATGTACAAAGACCTTGAGAAAACGCACAAGGAAAAGAAGGAGAGACAACACAGGAAAGCAGGTGACCACCATCCATCAATGCACAGACCAAAAATGAATTGATGCAACTACTATAATGAATGCAAAGTTGGACTTAAGAGCATGCTGCAAATAAAAGTGCACTCCAACATATATAATATTATGTTTAATTATTTTATATTATATATTGTATTCAAGTGAAACAACTAATATTATATTTATAGAGTAGTATAGTTTATAGTATTAATATAAATTATATGATATTATATATTATTTTATAATATTATAAGTATATATTACAATATATTATTTTAATTATATGTTAAATAATGTATAATAACTATGATATAACATAATATAACAAGATATATATAATTTTGTATATTTTAATAATATTATATAGTAAATATTAAATTTTATTTATACTATTATATAAATTTATATATAATATTAATATCTATAAATTCATATTATAATGTGAAATGTTATACAATGTATAAATTAGAGTATATTATATAATATAATAAAATTATAAATGTATACTATATTATATTTATATATAATCGTTTAATATATATAATATTATGTATAGTAATATTATATAATAAATATATTATATAAATATAATATAATATATTATGATATTATATAGATATATATAGATACTAATATGTATATATAATATATAGTATAATTATAGTATATATTATATTTATATTGTATTATTTAATATAATAGTATAATATTATGCATTAAATTTACAATTTGTTGTATTATATTATATTATAGATAAAATCCATCATATTTTTATATAATGCAATTTATTATTATTATATTATTATATACTATATTATTTATAACTTCAAATATTGAAAAGTATGTTTTATTTTTACATATTTTATATGCAATATTTATTAGCAGAGCGAGTTGGTAACACAAACAATTAAAATGTCCTGGATTGTATTTTTTTCCATGGCATTGTCTAGCACATTAACCATTGAAAGAAATGTTTGAATAAAATCACTATCATAGTTTGTAAAGTCATATCACTAAGGCACGTGATAAAACGAAAGATGAGAATGGTGAATGGTAAGAGGAGGGCCCCACAACATGCGTTAAGTGGTCAAAGCTTAGAGTTTGTCGGTTAAGTTGAAACCTCTTAGATGGCCACTAACACTTCCATTCGTATAGTTGAATCCTTTGGGTCTTCCTTGTGTCTTATGCAACCATACATTATTACCAAACTTATATTGATAACATGGGAAATGCTAATCATGATCCTACTTGTCTACATAGAATTCAAGCTTGGTAGGCCATAAAACCAACTAGATAACAAGTATTTTGATGCCCATAATAATGGCGAGTATAGTTAAAATGCTTAAAACATGCTTGAGGATATAACAAAACCCTAAATAGGAGATTTCAACCAAGATCAAGCCAAAGAATTATGATGAACTAGTAGTTGAGTTGAGATATTTCCACAATGTTAATAGAAAATTATACCAAAAATAGGGTAGTGTGACCCAAAAATAGATATTGAGTATGAAATTGAAACTCAAAGTAAGCATGTGCAAATCAAGAAATAGCCTATGATTAGAATATAGACACAAACATGAAAACCTTTCCTTGAACAAAGTACAATATGTAATTAGGGGTCAAATAAGCCTTCTTCTATAGCCACCTTATATTTTAAAAAACAAATTATTTATTGTCCCCTATACCCATCTCAGTTAGTGAAGGATCATGGTGGTCTAAACTAGGCCCTTAAGTGGCAATTTGATAATCTAGAAAAACAAACTTAGTCAACTTGACATAAAAATTTGAATAAGTTATGAACATAATTTTAAAATTATGTAAGAACAAAATTTGTAGAAAATTGAATTTAGTTTCTAAAATAATATTCATTTTTTTGGGAAAAGTAAATCTATTTGGTGAAAATTTGAAATTTTAATGTAGTAGTACTAAACTTTTTAGGAAAAAATAAAAAGCAGGTGTATGTCTGACCTACCTAAGTACAAGAAAAATGTAATATATTTATTTGAAACTTTCAGTATAAGTAGACACATGCCTATCTATGTGTCATGTAATTCTTTTGTAATGTTTTTCCATGTAAATAATTATTTATGATTTTTTTATTAAACCTTTCAAAAATATTAAAACTTTTTTGTCTGACCACAATAATTTGGTCTAAAATTTAGGAAATTGATTTTTTATTTATTTTATCCTATACTATAGGAAGCATAGAATGTGCTAAATCTTTCAGATTCAAAAATGTGAAATCATTTAAGAATTATAGATTTCTTCAATCAGTCTATCAATCATTTAGTCATAATGTATGTATAATATCGATAATAATTATTTATTTAATTCCAAATAAGGTGCATCTTATATTATTGGAAAGCTAACAATTTTCTTAGTAAACCCTTTTTTTTTAATCAAATTTGAATTAAAAAAACGTCGTCAGCCATTTTTGGTCATATCGCCACTTTTTGGATCCCCATGATTTTGTACTCACCCATCTCTTTTTTCCAACCACTTTTCATTCAAATGAATATATTATATGATAGTAAATTGAATAAAACATTAACTCTCAAATAAAGTTGCAACAATTTACCATCATATTAAATTTTTAAACATAATTTTTGAATAATAATTATGATTAAAAAATAAACCCACAATAATTTATCACCATAGGAAACATTTATACACAATTTTTAAGAAAAGATTAAAAAAGTGATTTAAAATTAAATTACATGCAACATTATTTCTAAATTTAAAAATTTTCTGCCAACTCCATTTCCAATATAAATTACTAAAGTAAAACAAATGCAAAAGAAGGGCAATAGAAGATCATATTACCTAAGCTTGTAAAAATTTGTTGTCAAGTGTATTGTATGGAATAGTGTACACACTCTGAGCTCTCTGGATCAAATCTACACATTATAATTTGTGTTATCTCATTTCACAACAAAAATAAGATTTACTTTTGATCTATTGCAATTGACTCACCATGTAACAAAATTCCAAACATCATGCATAGAATTTAGTCCAAACTAACACTTGAGAAGATATAAGCATGCAAAAACTCCAAATTCATATGAGTCACAACTAAATTTTACAAGATATGACTGAAAATGAAAGAACTACAATGAATAAACTCATCTATAAATATACTTTTTTAAGGTCAATGTCTAGGGTATGTGCAGGATCATCATGGAGAAAACAGGCCCTTAGGTGGCAATAAAATTCAGAAAATCAAAGTTAGGCAACATGATGCAAAAAATTGAATAATTTATCTATATTATTTAAAAAATATGTAAGAATAGAATCTGTATCAAATTGAATGTAGTTTCTAAACTACTAGATTAAAAAAAAAACTATTTGGTGAAAATTTGAAATTTCAATGCAGTAGTACTTAAATTTTAGAGAAAAAATAAGAAGTAGGTGTCTATCTGACCACCCTAACCACAATAAAATGATAATATTTTTTTATAATATTTTAGATATAAGTATGGGACTCATGTCACGATGTGATGCATATTTTTTTGTAATTTTTTTCCGAGTAAATAATTATTTACTAATTTTTTATTACAAATTTGAAAAAATATAAAATACTCGTATGTCTGACCACCTTAACTTGGTAAAACCTTCATGATTTTAAAAAAAAAAAAAAAAATCCTATAGTATGTGAAGCATAGAATGTGACACATGTTTTGGATTGAAAAAATGTGATACCATTTGAAACCAATAGATTTTTTTCAATCAGCCTATCAGTCAGGACTTTAATCGTAATTCTAATAGAAAATGAATAATAAGAATTTATTAAATTCAAAGTAAAGTATAATTTATATTAGTGGAAAGTTGAGAATCTCCTTTAAAACCCCTTTTCGTTTCATCAATTTTAGGTAAAAAAAGGGTCGCCAGCCACATGGGCCATCATATGACTTAGATATCGCCACTTTTTTGTCCATCATGATCATGCATATACACCTCTACAAAAAGATAAGTTTATCTCTTTATTTATTTTCTGACAGGAACGGGCTAAAAAAAATTGTAACAAGAATATTTTAAGATAAGAAAATGTTCTTTACTAATTCTAAAACAATTGTGAGTCCATTTGATGATGCATGTGCACAATAAGCTTATAGATTGAAGCTTTAAGGTCATTTCTATAGAGAAAATTTTTGCAAGCTTATAGAACTATATTGGATGATGCTTTGCAAGATTATAAAATCATAAGGGATACTTTAAATAAAAAAGGAAAAAAATGAGTGGCTCAAATTCACAATGGTTGTCCTTGAAGATATGATCAAATTTCTTATGGGAGGCCCTTGGGCCTTTGATAGAGTATTTAAGAATATTTTGTCTTTGATTAAGTTGAAGTCAGGTTTTGATGCTTCGGTAGATCTTGGTAAGGTGGCTCCAACTTGGGTTGAGCTCCAAGGTTTTCCATTGGAATTTTGGAGCCAAATTTTTTTCAAAGGAATTGTTGATTCCTTTGGTACCCTTTTGACTATTGACAAAGTAACCCATCTTAAGCCATGGTTGTTCTATGCTAGATTTTGTGTGAATGTCACCATCAACACTGTTCTCCCAACCACGATGACCCTTAAATCAAAATTTGGTAGATGGGTCCAACCTTGGAATTTGAAAATGGTAAGGTTGTTTGTTAGCACTACAATAAGTTTGGCCACTTACAAGATGTTTGTAATAAGCTTCATTTGGAAACTAAGAATAACTAGTGAAGGTTATTGCTTAAATATCCCACTAAATTTTTTTCTTATAAGTCTTTATTGAAGGAAAATGTCACACCTTGCTCCTCCTTGGGTTTTTTGATTCTTGGTAAGGAGACGGAGAATTTCTGGGATAACTCTATTTAAGATAAGGTGTCATATTTGGGGGGAGTTCCCCTCCTGATAGAATTGAAATGACCACCTTGAATTTGGTGGTTGAAAGGATTCCTTTGGCCCCTTCATTGGAGACTTACCTAGATACTCAATGTGTCACTGAAATGTTTGAAATAAAACTTTTGATGAATAATATGCAAATTTGGCATAAGAATTGGAGGGAGTAGATTTGATACTCCAGAAAGAAAATATGGAAAACCTAGAGGAAGGAGAGATGGAGATTCAAATAGAAAAAAAATTGGATTCTTCCTCTAAGCACACTCTAGTTGTTCTTGGTCAAAAGGTGCCTCATATGCCAGATGCTAAAAAGAATTGGATAAAAGATTGAAAGATAAAGAGAGCCCAAAGATTCCCTCTCCCCCCAAAAAATATGGTTTGATGGATGAAAATTGGAATCAATAAAATTCAAAATCAAGAAAGAAGAAGAAGCTAAATGTGGGAGGAAGTTATAAAGTTGGTAGAAATTTAAAAGAATCAAGAAACAAAGATACTACAAGGGAAGTTGCTTTGGGAAAATAGAAGACTCTTGACTCCGTTGCAAGAAACAAATCTAGAAAGAAGTAGTGGGGGACCCTCTCCCCTGTTTTAGTAGTATCAAAGTGATACTAATTCTCTTCGTTTCCAATGCATCTAATGTCATGGAATATTAGGGGACTTAATAGTCCCTATAAAAAACATTTGTTAAAATTTTGTTTGTCAGATGTGAAACTAGATGTTCTTTTAATCCTGAAAACTAAAATGAAAAGGGTGAATTTTGAAAAAGTTATCAAATGGCTCTAGCCTAGTGCTAACTTTGAGGTTAGTAATTTTGATGGAGCTTCAGGGGGAATACCAACTTGTTAGAATCTGGATAGACTATTAGATGGGATGGGTTTTAGTAGAAAAAACTATTTGATGATTTCCATTAAATACATAGCTACCTCTATTAATTAGAATATGGTAAACATGTATGGCCCTAATTTGCTCCTAGATAGACTTGATCTACGGAACATGGTTAAAGGAACTATAAACAATAGAAATGAGGAGGTATGGTTGCTAGGAGGAGACATAAACTCTCCTCTATATCCTTTTACAGACTATGGAGGACTTATTAATTTCTCAGATAGCATGATGAATTTAGTAGGATTCATAAAATTAGTAGGTTTAATGGACATCCCTTTGAATGGGTCACTATTTACTTGGTCTAAAAAAAGGTTGGGTAATCATTTAATCTAATTAAAACTTGACTATTTCCTGATTTCTTTAAATTGGAACGTTTTACAAGATCTCACTCTCATTACTCTTCATAGAATAGGCTTAGATCATAGTGCTCTTTTGCTTGGATGGGATGATAAAGTTATTAATAGACATTCTCCCTTCAGATATGAAATATTGTGGTCTCCCAATTTTAACTTCAAAACCCTTGTTGAAGGTTACTGGAACGCTCCTTGTAGTGGTACTCCCATGTTTCGTTTAGCCCAGAAACTAAAATAAGTTAAGGATAGTGTCAAGGGATGGAACAAATACTGATTTGGGAATATATTCACTATAAAAAATAACTAAGCTTAAAAATAAATGAGATTTAGGATTTGATGGAGCTAGGTTTTATTGATGAAAACATCTGTAATCAAGAAAGTGACTTGAGATCTCAATGGTATAAAATAAATAAAAAACAAGAGACCTAGAAAAAAAAATCAAGGATCAATTGGTTGACTATGTTGACCCCTTTCACATCGGTTTTAGCATTGGTGTCAAGGTTTGATCAAAGGTGGCATGCATTCATATATTTTGCACTTTAATGAAATACATGAGATAGTCTGGTTTTGGTTGAATGTTCAACTTGGCACATTTTCAAGTAATACATGCATTTGTATATATATACATGTTTGGTATTCATTGAAAGCTTAGTGCTATTTGATTAAGGGAGAATGTCATTGGGATCTGGAAATGCTCTTTGGTCACAAAGGAAGTATATATTTTTGTGTTTATGGGTGATTTTGACAGTGAAAGGTTATTGAGACAACATGCTTGGTATACATATGGTGGTTGTGTCTATACTCTTGACATATTTTGTGTTAATACATGCTTTGGTCTTAAGGTTTAGATATGGGCTACACTTATCATTTTGTTATATACCATCACATGGGTGTTATGCATTGACCTTGGCACATTTGCATCACTAGACCGATACAATGCATTGTGATGAGTATTATACTCATATGAATAAAAGCTATTTTTTTAACACCAACATATACCATTTGAATGTCATGAGATTTTGGTTGAATTGAGGTAAAAATATCAAAAAAATTATTGTCTCAAAGAGAAAACATTATTGTGTATATTTGACACAATGATTGTGCCCTAAAATTTATCATTTGGCAAACAAAAAAAATGGTTTTTAGTAGACAATTTAGGGATTGAAGAGCTTGGTGAAAATGGAGGTATAGAAGCTTGGTGAAGGAAGGAAAACATTGAGGAAAATAGTGTCTAATAGCTGGTTATGCAGGAAACTAGTTTGGAGGTTATTCAAGCAATCAAAACTTTCAATGATGATTATTTTGGTAACTTGATTCCTTTCTCTCCTTGGTTATTGGTTAAACTGGAAATGGTATTTTGTCTTGATGAATTTTTTTTCAAAATTTGTTGTTGTGTGCATAGTTACGCATTGTGCTTATGCTCGGGTTTCATCTCATATATTTTTGGTCTTTTTTTGTTTGAAGTTTTTTTTCATATGTATTGAGTTAGGATGTCAACTTCTATTCAATATTTCATATGCTCAAATTTGGTTTATCTCTTACAAGGGTATGCATATTGTTTAAGTCAAGAATATATATGTTTTGAGTCTTCAAATCTTACTGCTAGGGAACAGGGTTTAAACCATTTAATATATTTATTAAAAGCCTTTACACATGTTGTGTCTTGTAAATATGAAGTCGACTTGAGGGCATGTCTCTATTGTTTAATATGTACATGCAGTATTTTGGTAGTGTCAACTATGTGTAAATAACTTCTATTCTCATAGTTTGTTAAGTGTGTTACACTTTGACTTTGTCTTACATTATATGTATATAGAACTTGTATATTGTATCAACCATGGTAAAAGGTGGGTTAAATTTGGTTGAGCACAAGTCACCACGATGACTTAAGGGGAAGTTATGAAACAGTTTATACAAAACTCATTTTGATTGTCTTAAGAGTTATAGATGACAACATTATGTGAACTTTTTATTATTATAAAAAAAATGATATGTTACTATTATTGGTTTGGTGCTTTCATAGAGATATCATGTTGTTTTTATGAGCAGAATTCTAAAATGTTGTTTTACAAAAATGTATGAAAAATAGTGAAGTGTATAATCTGATACATTTTTTTTTGAAGATTCCAATTTAATGAATCTTTATGACATTGACTGTGTTAGGATGGAAAGTAGAAATGTTATGTAGTGAAACAGAGTAACCCTTTGCAATTGAATTTATTAATGATTTAGAAATGTTGTATAAGATCATTTTAGTGAGACAAGTTTGATCTTTGGCCAGTGAGGTCATATGTTACCAATGAAGCATTTTTTTGCCAGTAAGGCTTATGTTGCCTGTTAGGGATTTTTTACCTAGTGAGATATTTTGTAGCGAGTGAGGCTTATGTTGCTACTAAGGCATTTTTGATAGGGAGGTTGGATGAATCACTCACTGATTCATGCTCTAAGTCTTTCTTCGAAGACTTCTAGGGTGTCTTTCTCCACCACTTGCAACCTATAGGATCTCTTCTTGTTTAGGATCCCCCGGTTCTCCTTGCCAACCCAACTACCAATAAAATTCCTTCACCCAACTCAAAACTTGGTGCAATCTTGTAGTACTAGCCCTTAGCCCTTAAACTAACTGAAAGGCTACTAGCCTCCAAATTCTTGAAATAGATTTAAAGAGGTGTGGAGGTGATTCGAAAGAATTCAATACATCCTACTAGGGGTGTTAGGAATCCATCTAACTCCATCTGTAGGTCGATTTCACCAAACCCCTCTATTAGGCCTAGAAGGCTACTAGCCCTATTAGGTCTCCTTCTCTGAGAAATCAGGGTTTGTCCCAAAATTCTTCCAAGTAACCTCAATCTTTTCTTGGGATTCCTGGTTCATATTCCCACATCTCAAATATTTTTGGGGTCTTGGGCCACAACTGGCTATACAAAGCCCTAACTTGAAAATGAGCAAAATTAGGCCTTTTAAGCCCTTTCCTGGCTTCCTTGCAACTTCCTAAGTTTTCCCCTCACAAATGGATTGGTAGAGTCTCTTCCTCTTTACCATATCTTGGTGAGACTCACATCTTCCTTCTCCAATTGGAAATTTGTTACAAAGTAAACACCTCTGCAAATTGAGTGCTTTGCACTATGGTCTTTCCTAACTGGGCTCTTCTCTGCTTCAACTAGGATAAGACTCCATCACTAGCTCCTATTCTTTCAAAGAATCTAAACCCTACTATATGTACATCCATGGAGTCTAGTCACTAATCCCAAATGGCCGTACAATTTGTATGGTGGGAAAGTGAACTAACCCTCAATTCTTTACAAACTGCCTGATTCAGACTAGCAATAGTGTAGAAAGCAAACTATTTACAAACAATGCTTGAAACTAAAAAAACAAACTAACTAATGCCACACAATATTCAAAGAGCTACTGTCCAACATTATGCATGCATTACAATGCCAAACTAATCCATCAAAACATCACAACAATGCCAAAAGCCAGAATTTCAAACAAAATTCACATATGCTTTTTTCTCCTTGATTTCAAACACTTAAACAATATGAAAGGCTTCCAACTTGACTCCAATGCCAAGGCATCCCATAAATAGGGTCTCCAAATCAGTTATCCTCTCCCTTGGGCTCTTCTTGGTCGCTTGTAGCTCCAATTGAGCAACATTTCAAAAAAATTCAAAAGTCCTAAAAGTCCTAAACCTCATATTTAGCTAAAACCCTATGACACCTACTTTGTGGTCAACATGACATTCATCTGATCAATGCACAACAAAAATTCCACTAAGGCTCACACACAAATTAACTAAATTATATTTCTTAGTTGTCCTGGAAAAACTCCTAAACAACCTATGGCAACCTATGGGTGCTCCTACACCATTCTCCCCCCCTCTACACAAACACTAAGGAATGTTGGGAGATATTACTGACAGATCAATGCCATACTGCTTGAAATGAGCTTCTTCCACCCATGTAGCCTCAGACTTTGGTTTGTCTTTCCACTGTATGAGGTGTTCCATGTACACCTTGTGCCGAGTAGACTTCTTCACTCTGGATTCCAAGATCCTCTCTGCTTGCAGCTTGTCCTTAGGAGGTAAGACTATAGTACTCACATCCTCCAAGACATCCATACTATTCAGTTTCATATCAGTCACTGGTCCTTTATACTTGATCAAGTCAGCTACATTAAACACTGGTGAAATACTTAAGTCTGCAGGAAGCTTCACCTTGTAAGCATTATTTCCATACTTAGCTAGCACTTGGCATGGTCCCACTCTCTTCATCTATAACTTAGTTGGTACTCCTTTCTACAATATGGAATTGTTGAGGTGAACCATGACATAGTCACCTACTCTAAATTGGAGATATTTCCTAGACATATCCACCTTAGTCTTCAACTTATGAGTAGCCTCTGTGATTATTTTCTTCACTTGCTCCTGAATCTCCTTCATGGTCTTAGAGAAATCCTCTGCATGGCCACTCCTATTCTCCATAGCTCCTAGATCTTTGAGCTCACACACACAGGTCTTGGGTGCATACCATAAACTATCTCAAAAGGACTCCTACCTGTGGTCCTATTCACATTGTCATTGTAGGCATATTCAACTTGTGATATGACCAAGTCCCATGTCTTACCATACTCCTTGGTTAGGCATCTTAGAAAGTTACCTAATACTCTATTAATCACCTCAGTTTGTCCATCTATCTGAGGATGGTAAGATGAACCAAAAGATAAGTTAGTACCTAGGCTGCTCCATAGAGTTTTCCAAAAATGACTCATAAACTTCACACCTCTGTCTGATACAATGCTCAATGGAAATCCATGGATTCTCACAACCTCTTTGAAGAAAAGATGAACAATATAACTAGCATCATGGGTGGTCTTGCAAGGAACAAAGTGACTCATTTTACTGAACCTATCTACCACCACATAGACACTACCAAACCCTATCTTAGTTTTAGGGAGTCCTACAACAAATTCCATGCTAAGGCATTCCCATGGTCTATTGGGAATAGGTAGAGGTTGATACAAAACTACATTACTAGCTCCCCCCTTGGCTTTCATACAAACTACACACTGCTCCACATACTTTTTGACATCCCTTGGCAACTTGGGCCAATAATAGAACCTCTACACCAACTCCATTGTCTTGTTGATAGAAAAATGACCACTGAGACTACCATTGTGCTTCTCCTAGATGAGATTCCCTCTCATTGAACCTTTGGGAACACATAACTGATTCCCCTTGAACAAAATTCCACTCTACAATGTATACTTTGATAATTGATTGTGAAAATGATTCTAAAAATCAGAACATACCTTATATGCTTTAGAGAAGTCTTCATCTTCTCCATAGAGATCCTTGAAACTCTCTATCCCAATGCTTTTGAATTGAATCTGTTACACTGTCAGCAACCTCCTACTTAGTGCATCTGCCACCTTGTTCAATTGTCCCTTCTTGTGTTTGATAGTAAAAGTGAAGGCTTGGAGGTACTCCATCCATTTCAAGTGCCTATTACTTAACTTTTCTTGTTTGTTGATGTAGCTAAGTGCCTGGTTATCCATGAAAACTATAAAATCCTTAGGTAGGAGATAATGTCTCCACTTTCTAAGAGACTACACTAGAGCATATAACTCTAGGTTATAAGTAGAATAATTCTTTTTAGCCTCATTGATCTTTTCACTAAAGAAAGCTATAGGCCTGCCTTCTTGGCTTACCTTATATGCTTTAGAGAAGTCTTCATCTTCTCCATAGAGATCCTTGAAACTCTCTATCCCAATGCTTTTGAATTGAATATGTTACACTGTCAGCAACCTCCTACTTAGTGCATCTGCCACCTTGTTCAATTGTCCCTTCTTGTGTTTGATAGTAAAAGTGAAGGCTTGGACGTACTCCATCCATTTCAAGTGCCTATTACTTAACTTTTCTTGTTTGTTGATGTAGCTAAGTGCCTGGTTATCCGTGAAAACTATAAAATCCTTAGGTAGGAGATAATGTCTCCACTTTCTAAGAGACTACACTAGAGCATATAACTCTAGGTTATAAGTAGAATACTTCTTTTTAGCCTCATTGATCTTTTCACTAAAGAAAGCTATAGGCCTGCCTTCTTGGCTTAGTACTCCTCCTACTTTAATTCCACTAGCATCACATTCCACTATGAATAGCTTATCAAAGATAGGTAACAAAAGGATGGGTTGAGTTGCCACTTCTTGTTTCAACTTCTCAAAACCCTTCTCTGCTTCAAGAGTCCATTTAAATTTAGTCTTTAGGCCACCCTTGATAGTATCAAGCACTAGTGCATAAATGCCACTAAAGTTTCTGATAAAATTTCTATAAAACTGAGCTAACCCATGAAAACTCCTTACCTCTGTCCCGGTGGTTGGTGCAGGCCAATTTAAGATAGCTTCCACCTTGCTTGGGTCCATCTTCAATGACCCTTGGGATACTACAAACCACAAATACACAAGCTCTTGTTTGAAGAACTCACACTTTTCTAGATTGATGGCTAACCTCTCCTCCTGCAACCTGTTAAGTACCATCTCCACATGTTTCAAATGTTCCTCTGTTGTCTTACTAAAGATGATTATATCATCTAGAGACACTACCAAAAATATCATTGTGAAATCCTTAAGCATTTCATTCATGAGCCTCATGAATGTGCTAGGGGAATTTGTGAGGCCAAATGGCATAACTCTCCACTCATGCAACCCATCAATTGTCTTAAAAGTTGTCTTCCATTCATCCCCATATTTGATTCTAATTTGGTGGTAGCCACTCATGAGATCCAACTTAGTGAAGTACTTTTCCCCTCCAAGACACTCCATCAAATCCTCTATCCTAGGAATAGGAAACCTATACCTGATTGTAATCCTATTTATAGCCCTAGAGTAAGTGCAAAGTCTCCACTTACCACCTTTCTTAGTTGCTAACACTACTGGTACTACACATGGACTGATGCTCTTCCTGATAAGTCCTTAGTCTAATAACTCCTGCACTTGCCTAGCCACTTCTAGGTTCTGATCAGGTGTGAGCTTATAAGTTACTTTGTTTGGCAATGAATCCCCTAGTATGAAGTCAATCTGATGACTGATAGATCTCTTTGGAGGTAATGTTGCTGGTGTCCCATCACTGACTATGTCCTTGAACTTCTCAAGTAACTTCTGGAATTCTTCTGGTATAGATGTCTTCTTAGTCTTGTCTTCTTCCTTGGGTTGTACCATAATAACATATCCTTCACCTCCTTGCTGAAGAGTGTTGATAAAATCCTTGCCACTACTTAACAAGACACTAGGCATCTTTTACTATACTTCTTCTTCATCCAATAGTGACTATAACTTAAATGTTTTACCATCCTTCTTGAATGAGATGGTGTTCTCCTTTCCATCATAGATAGATCCTCTGTCATATTGCCATGGCCTTCCCAATAGAAGATGGCATGCATCCATAGGAAACACATCACAAACCAATTTTTCTTTGTATCCTCCAATGGATAATTCCACTGATGTCTGTTCATTCACAAGAACACTCTGCCCTTTATTCAACCATGTCACCTTGTAAGGATTAGTATGGGGTATCTTTTCCAAATTTAACTTCCTCACTGCTTCCTCTAAGATGATTTTATTAGTGGACCCTAAATCCACTATGACTTTGCACACCTTCCTAAGTATTTTGCATCTCACTCTGAATAAGGTTCTCCTTTTCTTTGGCTCTTCCTTGACTAGTTGTCTAATTAGAACCCTTCAAAACATGAAGTTCTCTACCATTTCTGACTCAATATGACTAACCTCTGGTGATTTGACACTCATAGTGTCTTCTTGAGCATATGCTACTCTCTTTTTTGTGTTAGAAGAAGATGCTTTCTCTGGGCACCTATAAGCTAGATGTCCCATTTGACCAAAGTTGTAACATTTCATGCTAGCAAAGTAAGAGTTACTTCTGCCTGTACCTCTTCCTCTGTTAGAACCTCCTTGAGATCCTCTACCTCTTCCATAACCTCCTCTAGAAGTTGTTTCACTCCCATGCTTTATGATTTTAGACTCTCCATGACATCTTTGTTCAGTCCCTCTACCTTGGTATCCACCTCTATGTCCTCTTTGATCTCTGCCTTTTCCTCTACTCATGGAAGCTTGATCTTGTTTCCTCTTACTTTTATCTTCAATCTTTATGGCCAACTGATAACACTGGTGTACTATTTTGGGACTTAGAAGAGTCATCTTCTCTTGTATGTTCCACTTCAAACCGTTAAGGTATCTAGCCACTTTAAGGCTTTCATCCTCAGACACATTAGACCTCATACAAATTTTTTGAAACTCCTCTGTATAGGAATTTACATCTTGGTCTCTTTGTCTCAAGCTCTGTCTTTTCTTATGCAATTGGATTTCATAGTCATCTCGCATGTATGCCTCTCTCACTTTGGCAACCATTCCCTTCCAAGTGGAAATAGGTTTCTTGCCTTCCTTTTCTCTCTCTATCTGGATGAACTTGCAACATGTCAAAGCAGAACATCTCAATCTTGATTTCGCCACCTTTACCTTCTATGCTTCAGTGACTCCATCACACTCAAAATGGTTTTCCATCCCCTCTATCCAGTCCATGAATAGATCTGCTTCCAATTTTCCACTAAACAATGGTATGCCTTCAAGTGCTTTCCCACTCATAGCCTTCAATGCCTTCAAGAAAGGTTCTTCTTGCAAAATAGGATTAGGTTTAGGGATCTTGTCGTCCTCTGCAACCTCTTCACTCTTGGGTACTCTTCCTTCCAATTTATCACTGACCTCGTTGGTCTTGGTCTGCACATTACTCATTGCTTGCTCAAGTTGGGCTATTCTTTCCCTCAATAGCCCATTGTCTTCCTCCTGATCTTCGACCTTCTTGGCTAATTCTATATTTGTCACCATGATTGTAAAACCACTAGACTCAATATCTGACATACAATAGTCAATCCCAAATCTTTTGTTGCTCTGATACCAATCTAATAGGGAGGTTGGATGAATCACTCACTGATTCATGCTCTAAGTCTTTCTTGGAAGACTTATAGGGTGTCTTTCTCCACTACTTGTAACCTATAGGATATCTTCTTGTTTAGGATCCCTTGGTTCTCCTTGCCAACCCAACTACCAATAAAATTCCTTCACCCAATTCAAAACTTGGTGCAATCTTGTAGTACTAGCCCTTAGCCCTTAAACTACCTGAAAGGCTACTAACCTCCAAATTCTTGAAATATCTTTATAGAGGTGTGGAGGTGCTTCTAGAGACTTCAATCCATCCTACTAGGGGTGTTAGGAATCCATCTAACTCCATCTGCAGGTCGCTTTCACCAAACCCCTCTATTAGGCCTAGAAGGCTACTAGCCCTATTAGGTCTCCTTCTCTGAGAAATTAGGGTTTGTCCCAAAATTCTTCCAAGTAACCCCAATATGTTCTTGGGATTCCTGGTTCATATTCCCACCTCTCAAATATTTTTTGGGTCTTGGGCCACAACTAGCCGTACAAAGCACTAACCTAAAAATGAGCAAAATTACACCTTTTAAGCCCTTTCCTAGCTTCCCTGCAAGTTCCTAAGTTTTCCCCTCACAAATGGATTGGTAGAGTCTCTTCCTCTTTCCCATATCTTGGTGAGACTCACATATTCCTTATCCAATTGGAAATTTGTTACAAAGTAAACACCTCTGCAAATTGAGTGCTCTGCACTATGGTCTTTCCTAACCCGACTCTTCTCTGGCTCGCCTAGGATAAGACTCTAGCACTAGCTCCTATGATTTCAAAGACTCTAAAACCTACTATATGTACATCCATGGAGTCTAGTCACTAACCCCAAAGGGTCATACAATTTGTATGGTGGTAAAGTGAACTAACCCTCCATTCTTTAAAAACTGCCTGGTTCAGACCAGCAGCAGTGTAGAAAGCAAACTATTTACAAACAATGCTTGAAACTAAACAAACAAACTAAATAATGCCACACAATATTCAAAGAGCTACTATCCTACATTATGCATGAATTATAGTTCCAAACTAATCCATCAAAACATCACAACAATGCCAAAAACCAGAATTTCAAATAGAATTCACATATGCTTTTTTCTCCTTGATTTCAAACACTTAAACAATATGAAAGGCTTCCAACTTGACTCCAATGTTGAGGCATCCTATCAATAAGGTCACCAAATCAGTTATCCTCTCCCTTGGGCTCTTCTTGGTCGTTTGTAGCTCCAATTGAGCAACATTTCAAAAAAAATCAAAAGTCTTAAAAGTCCTAAACCTCATATTTAGCTAAAACCCTATGATACCTACTCTGTGGTCAACATGACCTTCATCTGATCAATGCACAACAAAAATGCCACTAAGGCTCACACACAAATGAACTAAATTAGATTGCTTATTTCTCCTAGACAAACTCCTAAACAACCTATGGCAACCTATGGCTGCTCCTGCACCAATTTTGTAGCTAGTAAAGCTTATGCTGCCAATGAGGCATTTTGTAGCCAGTGAAGCTTATGTTTCTAGTGAGGCATTTTTTAGCCAATGAGTCTTCTCCAGTGAGTCATTTTGTTGTGAGTGGGGCATTCTGTAGCTAGTGAGGCATTTTCATAAGCCAGTGAGACATTTTATGAGTGGTTTTTCATCCCTATGAGGGTTTTCCATTCATGAAAATATTGTGTTTGTAGTGTCCCTCCAGTTGCTACTATTTTCTTTAGTTGCTTATGTTTGTTTGCTAGTTGTTTTAGTTGTTCTAGATACTATACTACTTTATTTAAGTTATGACATAGATACTATGTTAGTTTTAATACTTGGATGATGATACATTAGATACATTGTGATCATCTAATTATGTTCATGTGGCGACATTATGTTAGACATTATGTGTGTTATGGTTTCATGTTGTTTCTGAGATTTAGTGAGTTTATGAGGATGTATTTGATGTTGTTTATGATGTATTTTTACATGTCAGTCTTGGTGAAGGAGATAATGTAGCTTATTACACACTTGTGAGTACCCTGCTATGATGTGACTTTCATTCATGGTGTGATTGTCATTTTATATAGATATGTTTGATAGTGTTTTTTTGTGCAATTTGTAGGTACAGGATCGACTCCACTTGCTTTGTCAAGTTTGACCGTGCCATGACCCAATGGAAACATGTTGTTGTAGAGATAATGCTAGATCTTTCTTTAGCCATCGTTCTTTATAGGATGAGTATCTATTTGTCACTCATTGTTCTTCGTCGTTCATTCTGTCATGTCAATCATGTTTTCGTTATGTTTGGAAAATGGAAATTGATTTGTTTAATCAATTAAATGGTTTATTTATAAGTTATTTGATTTAATGTTATGTTATTTAAATGCTAAATTAAATTATTTATGTTTAGATAATTTTGTAATTAAAGTTGATTTTTGTTTTTAAAAGGTTTGATTAATTGTATTTATTAAAATAAGATATTAATTAAATGGAATTGTTGATTTATTGTGAAAACTTAAATGTTGAAAAGTAGATATTTTAAATAAGTTGTTTTCAATAGTTTATGCATTAATATCTGAAAACTTGAACTTGCAGTAAGAGAGTGTTATCTTGTGCAATTGATTAGTTAGAACTATTTGATCAATTTTGTTTGCATGTTGAAAATGAGTTAAGCTTTGTGATTGTGAGTTAATTGGAAAGGAATTAAAAATATTTGTTTACGCAAGTTTTGCATGACAATTGGATTTTTTTCTTAAAGAAGTTTTCACGGAAATTTTTGGATTTCGATTGAAGGTTTGGTGACAGTGAATTTGAAAGGATTGGTGTGTTTCAGAAAAGCATAGCATTGCAGAATTTCTAGTGCTTACGTCAATTTATGTTGATATTTGAGATTAATATCCAGGTTTTCTTCTTTGTTTTGTATTTTCTTGAATTGAATCGTTTCAAAGTCGTGTATGGTTTTGGATATTCCTAATGATTGAAATTTCTTTCTTTGTAACTTGCACAAACATCAGAAAATGAAATCCTTATTGCTTAAGTTTTGATTAAATTGAAAAGAAATTATAGAGAAATGAAAACTTATGAAAACCTAGCTTTGAATCCTTAAAATTTATAAAAAATTGTTTTAAACTATATTATTGGCTTGTTATTACATCAATTCGACATCTCAATCATTCAAATATCCCAGATCATTCTTTTATAAAGAATCCCCACATTTTGTTGACTTGTAAAACTTTTATGATGGCTACATGGATTCGAACCCTGATACATTAATTTTCTCTTTTGTTAAAAACCATCTCTAAGGATGGAATGATTGTGAGACGTGCCTTACCCTTATCATTATCTGGCAGCCAAACTTATGGCAATCTCCTCATTTTATTACCTTATAAGTTTTTCTTGGTGTAATCAACGTTGTATTTATACATCCATTTTATATTATTAGCCCGCATAGTAATCCTCATATAGTTGATACAATCCTTGCATATAAATGTTGTTGAAGTCACGATCTCTTATGCTTTTAAGCCATCTTTAATTCATCACCAATAGCTTGGGATTGGAAACCTTCATGGTGATTGTCATTTCCTCATCCCTTATGCTTTGCTAGCTACATGTTTTCTCTTATTTAATGTTCATCTCTTAGTCCAAGCTTATGCAACATTCTTCATGTTGTTTAATCATTCTTTGAATGCAATTTTCTTATGAGGTATCCAATGATGTATTCTTCTTCATTATCACTGATTATCAGATCATGTTAAAAAAAAAATTGATGCTTTCTCTCCATCGTTATTCTTCCTTGGGTATCATTCTTTCAATCTAGTCTTAGTCACCCAATTTTCTTGTTATTCGTACTCAGATGTTCTATTTAAGTCATGGATCTTGTTTTGTGTTCATATTTATCTTTTGGTTGTTACTTAACTTATCTTGCTTGATCATAATCTTTAGTAGAAAGGAAAACACCACCAAACAACTTATTTTCTTTGAACTGCACTTTCTTGCATACTCGCCTTAGAGGCACATAATATGCTTCATCTAATTGCACCAATCAAAAGCCATTACTAGCTACTCCCCTTGAGATGTAGCCTTCAACATTAGTCCAAGACCAAGAATGAACCTTGAAATGATTTCCACATAGATGCACACACTTATGCATCTTAATTGAAAGGAGGGGAAATAACCCCTAACTTCTTTCAAAGATACTCAAAAGTATCCTTTGGAAGAGCCTTTGTGAAAATATCTACAACTTGATCCTTAGTATGCACATACTCTAACTTTACCTCATTTTCTACAACTTGCTCTCTCAAAAAGTTATACTAGATTGATATATGCTTTGTTCTTGAACAAATTGCTAGATTATTTGAAATATTGATAGAACTTGTATTATCCCACAAGATAGAAATAGGCTCATCATATGATACTTTGATATTCATTGAAATTGTCTACTTCATCAACAACACCTATGTGCAGCAAGATTTTGTTGCAATACATTCTTTCTCTGGAGTAGATAATGGCATTGAGTCTTGCTTCTTGCTTAGCCACGAAACTAACAATCTTCCAAGAAAGAAAGCACCAACAATTGTACTTTTCATGTCATCTCAAAATCCAACCCAATTTGCATCTCTATCTAAGTATTTAAAGAGAAATCACTATCCATTGAATACAATAAACCATACTGCAAAGTACCTTATAGATATTTGAATATCCTCTTTACTATAGTCTACTACCACATGTGATTCTCTAGGAGCTTTTTCAAATCTAGACACAAGACAAAATGCATGCATGATATTTGGTCTAGTAGTAGTTAGATATAACATTCCATCAATCATTGATGTATACTTACTTTGATCAGTCTTAAGAGATTCACCATTCATGCTCAACTTGCAACAAGTAACCATAGTATTAAATATCAATTTAGAGCCCTCCATTCCAAACTTCCTCAATATTTCCTTGGCATACTTTGACTCTGAAATGAATATTCCTTATTCAATTTTATGCCTAATCAAGGAACCATAACAACTTACAAACTAGGGCCATGTTCAAATGTCCCTAAATATTCTAGAAATTTGAAAGGGATTTTCACTTAAGGGCAAGGCACATCATTAAGAATTGATCATATAAGAAATTTGACTAAGTATTTTAGATAGAAAATTTTCAATGAACACCCTTCGATAACACTTTGTAAAGTGACCCAAAAAATACTTTTCAAATTCATTAATAATAATGGATGAATAATGTCAAGTGCATGAAGTGGGAGTAGTGTATAAGGAAAAAAGACACAACAAAAATAGAGTAAAAATATAAGGATATGTATTTTGTATTTATTTTTAGAGCTAAAATTGGTAGCTTAGTGTTGTATTAGCTATTTAATCCTCACAAAAATAAATAAAGTTGTTTCAAATTATATTTTAGTAACTATTTATAATGTCAAATTATAGAACCTTAAAGTATGATTATTCATGCATGTTTCTAGCATATAGATTTGTTCTTTTTACTTTTATAAATCCACATTTATTCAAGTGTATGCTTCGTTCATTCTTGGGTTTCTTGATATTTTGCTGCCTATGAATCTTAACTTGATTCACTTTCCCATAGGATTAGTACATTGGTGTATTATCATTTGTCCTTCTATTATAATTTAAAGTCCTCCAATATATCTCTCCAATTTTTTTAATGTTAGACTTGATTATTTTGACAAGCATTGTTCAATCTCATTATTTTCACTAAATCATATGTTAGACCATAATTTGCATAATTTATAGAGAGTTATACATGTTGACATCCTATAGGATTGAATGAACTCATGTTATTAATATAAGGTATATTTTGATATTGTATTTGACTAATATAAATTTAATGAATCATATAGTATGCATTTTTATCTTATAAAATAGACTAGAATAGGGATATTTTTCTTTAAGTGGTTATATATATATATATATATATATATATATATATATATATACGCATACGCATAAACAAACATATACATATACATATATATAATGATGCATGTGTAAGCTATCAATTCATATACTCATGGTGAGGTCTTGAATTTTTTTTGTTGGAAATAATAGGACATATTTGTTTAAGGTTTAGACTAAAATTCCTTATATCTCCTTAATTTTTATGTTTAATGACCTTAGGTAAAAACCCCTTATGGTAACTATAGCCTAAAGTGTAGAGGAGAAATCATCTTCTATTTATTTCTAATTTAGTATCCATTTCTTAAAATTGAGCCATGCATCTTGTTCTAAGATACAATTAGTTCCATTTTATTTGTATTAATTGTTTACTGTAGAAACTTAATATAATGGTTTCAAGCATAAAATTATAGTACTAAATAACTTTTATTATTAAAGGAATAGCAAACAAAAATATAATTTTTGAACATAGACAATCTAAAAGTGATATTTATATTTTAAATTTTAAAATGGTCAAATATCAATCAAGGAAATGTAAAAATTATTAACCCAATTTATGTTTTTAATCTATTTATTTTTTTAATAATTAATTTCATGTAGTCTTTCATAAATTTAAGACAATTATTTCACTTACTATAAATTATTTTTCAATGATTTTGATAGGACATCAGATTAAATATAAAAAAGTTATTTTTTTTATTGAATTTATGTAACACTTAAATAAGTTGAAAACCTAATTAATGAAGGATTTTCTTGATAAAGATTCATTTTTCAATGTTGAATTTACTCAAAGTGTCATATTTTTCATGGGACATCAAATTTTGTCTAAATTTTATATAGCTCAAAGGAATAAATTATAGAATATAATTTTTTATCCTTAATCACCAACACGTTGTGACTTTTCCAAGGAAAAGTATTGATTTTGTACTTTCTTCTATTCATAGATAATGAAGAGTCTGCTAGTGGTGACTAAACCTAATCCTATTTTCTACCCTTGAGAATATGTGTGTTTCTCTTCATGGCTTTTGCCTCTTCAAGATGAGAGACTCTTCTTTTCTATTCATATATATTTGTTGTGTTAAATTCTTTGCATATGCGGTTTTTTAGGTTTTCTATATGTAAAAGCACCACAGCCTACTAAAAAATGCATACCATTAAATTTCAAGGGTATTTCAAAATTCCCTGAGATTTAAAGAGACTAAATTTTCATAAAAGGACTTATGCATCTAATGATAATCATACTTAGTCATTTATGAAATTGGGATGATAATGAGGTGGAGGATAAATTTGTCATCCTTGAGTTGTTTGTTAAATCTTAGAAAGATGATGTTAGAGAATCATATGTATGATTCCAAGTAGAATTCATAGAATATTTCAAGATAACAGTTAGATTCAATGTGTTATTACATTCACAAACATATATATCAAAATGATTTTATGATTTATTAATCCTTTAATAGACATCTTAGAATACTTGAGACTTAATAACACACTGAATCTAGTCCATATCGATTACATACTGTGATCCAAAATGTTAATATCACAAATTTCTACACAATTATGAATCAAAGTCTCATAGAAAATACTAACGACAATTTTTTTTTGGCTTACAATTATAATTTGAATGGCAAAAATATAATGTCTAATCAAATGTACACAAATTTGAAGATGCCGTCAAAGTCATGAAATGTTTGACTTACTTGCGGTAAATAAGACGTAGAACTGGAAATAAATAGAAACGCTCATCTCTGTGCTCGCAAATCACATGCATGCTAGCTCATATTTTCGTATTGACAAAACAGAATACATCAGTCAAAGTATACATGCTATGCTTATTTTCATAGTGAGTGGTAGTCCGCCTCTGAAAAACAATCACTGGAGAACATAAACTATTGGGTCTTCCATGCCTCCGGTGCATCCATGTGGCTGGATATTCCTTTTCTTCGAGTCTTTTCGGATCGAATTTGCACCGTCTCTTTCCATAATAAAAATAGTTTTTGTTACAATCGACGTACTACCATATGACTAAACATCATGCAAATAATTCCGATGTTAAGAGACTTTTGATTGCATTCCAGTGAGCCTAAAGTTTATATAATATGTGTGCAATTTTTTCTTTCCATCTAGATTTATGTATAATATCAAGATTCATAAAGACAATTTGAAAATGTATTATAGATACAACTCTTGATTCTTTTAGATTGTTTGGTCTTCTATACGACATTAGAATTTTTCATTTTTATTCTGAAAACTACAGCAATGCAGTACAGCCCCAACTTAAACTTAGCAGACATCAGCATGCACAAACTCAAAATTTAGGGCTAAATCTTAGAACATATGACTGAAAACAAAAGTTTTATTGTCAATGAATTACAAAGAATAAAGAAATTTATATGCTTGGACATAATTACAATAAAGCCCATGATGGGATCTAGCTGTCCAAGAATGGGTCTATGTTAATACCCACTGTAAATAATATATTAACATACAGTGCTTGCCAAGAAATGGAATACATTAAAACCCTCCCTGCCAACTGGCAATGTCGCTTTCCCACTCAAATTTAGATCAGCTTTTATTAATTAAATATTGTAGTGTTGAGCCTATCTCTTCTACATCAAAGCAATCAATGAATTCAGATGTGGTTGTTTCCTCTCATTCATATTTCTCCCCCAATCCACAAGACATTGAGTTGTTTTTCTCAACTTCTCTGCGTGCTTGATCTGCCATATAAAACTGAGGTGGGATCAACAAAATATTTTGATTGCATGCGGGAAAACCTTTTGGAATGCATTTTCTTTTAAAACAGCCCATCCCCTGTCCTGCAATTAGACTGTTCCTCATTTTGATATTGAAGTTCTTCTTCTGGGCGGAAGGAGTATATGCATGGGCACCCACAGTGAAATGCTTTTTGTAGCCTTGACATAAATAGCGAGGCTGGATAGATCTGCAGTGGTGCATATTGTTCAAATATCGAAAGGTATTGTTGGGATGTGAAGTCCTGGGAAATTTTTTTTTTGTTCCAATGTAACTAAAATTAGGTGCTGTTCCATGATACTTGTCTAGAAATACGTCACATAAACTATCTAATATTGGTTTTCTCCTATCAATCAAATGTAAACAAAATCAGTTCCAACATAAACATTTTTTGGTGATGTTTCATTGTGCAAGTTTGTTATGCAAGGCTGGAAATATGTCCAAAATAAACTTAGCATATCATTGCAAAGTCCATTATATATTGAACTGCTTGTATTGCAAAATGTGAGTGATGTGGTTAATAAAAAGATTTTCTCCTGCTTTCGTGTGGATGTAGGCACATTTCTGAACCACGTTAAATAATTTGTTTTATTTCATTTTATTTTTGCTGCTGTGTTTCTAATTTCTTGCATAATAATTATATGAAGAATTGTTTATGTTAGCTGCAAATTTCAACAACTGGTATCAGAGCATAGGGAGCACTGGAAAGAAAGTTGAATACTATGTGGCAGGTGTAGGGACCATCATTCAGCAAAGGCAATTGAGGAGCTTGCAGACAAAGGGGGGTTTAGCAGATCTGAAATAGAGCTAAGTTTCTTGAAATCCAAGATCTGAATTGCTTGAAATATTGATGAAGTAGCTGTGTGTGTTGCAGTTGTGTAGAAAAGAAAAAAAAAATTGAGTAGTGAGAGTATTCATGTTGATCATCTAGTCATCCAAATTGTTGAGCCATTTTTCTTGTTCTGTTTAAGCATTGTTTGGTGTTGTCTGAAGGTACTTATCTATGTTGTTGCATTGTCATATTTGTGTGGTAATCTGAAATATAATTGTAAGTATCTTATTGCAAACATTGGAATTTTTAAATTTGATTTGTTGGTTGAAATTTGAGTAAAGAAATTAGCACAAAAGGCTGTAAGAAATGGAGATAGACAAATGGAAAATTGAAAAATTATTGGGCCAAAACTTTGGAATGTGGAAATTGCAACTCAAAGCTCTTCTCATTCAGAAGGACCTTTCAATTACTTTGGAAGGAAAAACTAAAAATCCAACCAGCATGAAGGATGAAGATTGGGATAAAATGGATCAGAAGGTTGTAGCTACAATTATTCTTTCATTATCTAGTAATGTTTTATTCAATGTTTCAACACAAATGATAACACAAGGACTTTGGGATCATCTATCAAAATTGTGTGAGAGACCTTCTGCATCAAACAAGGTATTTTTAATGAAGAAATTGTATAATTTAAAAATGCAAGAAGGTGGTTTTGTCACAAATAATTTAAATGAGTTTAATACTTTGGTTAGTCAATTGTCTTCAGTAAGTATTATAGTAGAGGATGAGATAAATTCCATTTTTTTATTGTGTTCATTGCCTGATAGTTGGGAAGGAGTTGTTATGGCTATTAGTAACTTCACAGCTAGTCCAAAAGGCGTGTTAAAATTTGATGATGTTGTTGGAGTTCTTCTCAGTGAGGATATGAGAAGAAAAAATCAAAGTAATTCATCAAGTGTTGCTTTAGTAGTTGGCAACAGAGGAAGAACACAACAATGAGGCAATGATAACCAAAGGAAAAGATCAAAATCTACTAAGAGATCCCAATCTAGAGGCAGAAAAGGTGTTTGTTGGCATTGTGGCAAAGAGGGCCATGTGAAGAAAAATTGTTGGACTCTCTAAAACAAAAAGAAGGCTGAAAATCAATCTAAAGATAATTAGGTAAATACAACTTCTGAAGAAGATGTTGATGCTCTTATTTTATCTTCAAGTGATGTTGTTGTAGATTTTTGGATACTTGACTCAAGAGCATCATTTCATTCAACATTTTCAAGAGATTGTTTTAGAAATTACCAAGCTGGTAATTTTGGTAAGGTTTATCTCGGTGATGATGAACCTTGCAATATCATTGGAAAAGGAGATGTTCTATTCAAGATGAAGAGTGGTAACAGTTGGTTGCTAAAATATGTTAGACATGTTCCTCAACTCACAAGGAACCTAATTTCAGCCGAATAATTAGATGCTCTTGGATATAATGTTACGTTTGGAGCAGGAGCATGGAAGGTAACAAAAGGAGCATTGGTCATATCGAAAGGAAGCAAATCTGGTGCATTGTATGTAATAGAGGGTTAAATTGAAGTGGGAGCTACACTGGAAGTAGCAAATAGCGCAACAAAGCTTTGGCATAAAAGGCTTAGACACATGAGCCAAAAGGGACTTGAGATTTTGAAGAACCAACTTTCTGGTTTGAAAGAAGTGGATACAGAGTTATTTGAACATTGTATCTATGACAAGCAGAAGAGGACAAGATTCTCTAAAAAGGAACACAAGATGAACACACGACCATTGGAGCTAGTGCATTCGGAGGTCTTCGGCCCCATAGAGGTAGCATCTATTGGAGGTTCTATTTATTTTGTTACTTTTTTGGATGATTGTGCTGATGTTTTTTTATAACAACCCAAGTAGAGCCCACAAGAGCTTCTATGAGCTTTCCATGCTCAATTATAAAAGTCCTAAAAGCACCATGCTAGCTTAACGAGAGGATAATAGTAAAGTTGATATCTCTCCTACACTTCAGACTCTGTAAAATCCAGGAGGGTTTTCCTAAAATATATTGTCATTCATGATAGCAATGATTTGCTCATGCATGGATAGAAAATAGATAAATTCCTGTGAGTGTTCAAAGAGATAAACCTTCAAGAAAATGGCTATTTCATAAAAGAGATTGGATCTATTTAACAAGGAATTGAAATTACACCTAGTGTGCTGGTATGAGTTATTCAATTAAAATCTCCTAAAGTAACAACACAAAACACAAGGATGAGAAGTAGTCAAAGTTCTAGTGCCATATCCTAAAGCACGAAGTCAAACCAGGAACTGAACTATAGGGTAACTTTCATCTAAAGCATCTATGATCTGTGTGAATAGCATTATAATCCATATATCGATACTTGAGTTTATTACTCCTTGATAAATCCTATTTGAAAATTTGCATAAACTTACTGGATAATTGAAGCATTTAACCAATTCCTTGAACCAGAGCCATAGTCAAACATAATCCACAGTAAATGACAAATGAAAATTAATGAAAATCATCTTGGATCAATACTTCATTAATAATTCATGCAAACCGACATAATAGGAGAGAAAATAGACTCAAAACAATCACAAGGTTAACATAAGTATGCTTAAGAACCCCATGATTTACTAAGTTCTCAAATTGGAATCAAAACTTTAAAACCTGAACATATTATTCTCTCTATCTTACGTATCTTGAATAATTTCAACAGACCTCTCTCTCAGCCCAGAATTCCCTTTTATAAGAACAAGGGAGCCAACAAGCTTCAGGCTGGAGAGTACACATGTCCATTTCTTACTGGACCACTAATCCCTAATCAGTTAATTTTACATCATTTGTCGGTAAGAGAAGAAAAGCCAAAAACAAAAGTGATCATTAGTTTGTTGTGGAGGAAAGAAAGGCGTTGTTCCAAGTGTCGCTCCCCTGACACCAAAGTACCTTTTAACCATTTCTTGCACTGATTCTATTTGAACAACTTGTACCTAAATCCGAAAAGAGAATGCATTTTAAAATATAATACCCAAGGCCAGACCTATACTTTACATGACCCAATTGCAATTCTCGTCCAATCTATTCATAGTTCAAGTTCATCAATGAACACCCTTTTCTATGACTCAATATCCTCCTCAGATGGCCAATTGAAATCCACCACCTGGTCCACCATTTTTTGATAAGGTACATACTTTATCATCAATGGTGTGGCTCTTTTATCAAAGTTCTCCAGGAAACTAATGACAAATGATAACTTTTCTAAAGTGTTTTCCAACATGCGGATATCAGCATTTTTGCATATCTCCTGAGTTTGGGCAATCATTATATTATTCATTTGCTCCTTCCATTCCTGCAAAGGCTTGACACTATCCTGAAAATGCAGAATATGAGGTAGTGGAGTCAAATCCTTTCCATCATAAATGTCCTTCAATGCTTTGATTTTGGACTCCATAGGAGTAGTAGACCCCTGGAATTTTTGCTCAACAATACTCTTAACAAATTGATAAGTTGTTATGACTATAGGATATTTGTTCCCATGCTGTTTTGCCCCAATTGCCATAAATTTTAACTTCTCCATTCTAGGGTCCCATCTATTTAGCAAAGGGATAGCCAGTTCTCTATCCTTTGGAAACAATTCGAGTGACCATTCAGCTTACTCTGGACAGATTTATATAAATGCCTTAACACAGTATCAACAATTTCTGAATTATTTCTTCCTGCTGCATCCCAGATTTGGTTCACCATCTCCTTACATTCTTCAACTTGCTGGATCAAATTTTCCCTAGAAGTATCTTCGCTCGAGCTACTGGGCTTTTCAACTGCAATGGGCACTTGTCCCATATTATATGGGACCATAGCCCAAGATTGAACCTATGCAGAAGGTTGGAGTTGATCTACTAGAGGGTCAGAAATAATGTGGCTAGAGCTAGCCTGTCTTTGAGAGCTCAAGGTTCCTATTTGTTGTCTCAGTAAAGCCATTTCAATTTCTAGTTCTGCCACCCTTTGTTGACTTTTTCTATACTCAATAATAATGTCATTACACTGGCTTCTCAGAGTATCTCGGTCTTTAGTTAAGTCCTCCATAGTTGCCCTAGTGAATTTGGCAACATTCACAACCATGTCAACAACCTCCAATGTAGGGGTATCAACAACTCTTTTCACAATCAAATGACCACTAAAGTCGGATGTTTCAGCAACAATAGGTTTTCGACACCCTATGGATAATGACCATATTGCTAGAGAATCCCACTCCTCACTAAAAGATGATCCTCTAAGTGCCAATGCAGCCTCCTCCTATGTTGCAAGAAGTGGCTTATTGGCTCTTCTTACTGTGTCAAATACCACAGCGTCAACAATATCCCATTCAAAGAGTAGCAATATCCCACACTTTTGAACCAATGCCCTGCCTTGTTCTGGTGTGATTTCCTTAAACTTCTCCTTCATTTGCACTTTGACCCTTGACTGAATTACCTGCTCTGGAAGCTCTGGATGCAAACTTCTCTCATGTGCTACCTTCTCAATATATGATGAGAGATGAGCTCTCCATACAAAATCTTCAAAAGCACAAGTATGAATAAAAGAGTCATCCATCATGAACATTTTACAAGCCTCCTTCCTCAAATTATCACTATTTGTAATTCCTTTAATCTCATCCTTCCCCAATCTTAGGGTGATGGCTCCTGAGCTCATTGCAATATTAGTTGGCGCTAGTGGAATCTCTGGATTTATTTCATTCGGAGTTACAATGATATCCTCCTCATCATTACCCTTTTGGCCAACATCCCTCACATTGTCAGTTCTATACCTCTTTGGGGATGATGGGTGAATCTATTCTGAAATCTTCGGATGTGAATCTAGATCAATGATACCGGGCATTGATTTCCTTGGGATAGATCCTCCACCACTCATTGTAACTTCCTCTATCCTACTTCTCTTCCTCCTAGAAAATACCTTTATCTTCCCCTGAGGTTGGTAAGTAGGCCTTTCTTCAATTCTTATCTAAGGGTGCTCCTAAGTAACTTTGGACTTTCCCCTTCCTTCTACAATCCTTTCCTCATTTAAGACCCCTACTATGCTCTCAAAATTGTCAAGAGCATAGATTGCCTTGTTGAGCTCATCTTTGACATTAGGTATAGGATCAAAACTAGGTATCTTCTCCTGTTTACTCATTACCATTTTTGAATAGGCAATGTACATTGCCTTTCTCTTGTCCTGTAAGTCCTTATCAAAAATGTTCTTGATGATATCTTCAGGAAAATAAAAGTTGTGGACAAAGGTCCCAGTCTGGTGCTTAGCTTTCATTTGGGAGATAAAACCCTCAGGATCATAATTCCTAGGGCGTATAGTTCTTTGCTTATACGGCTTGAGCAATAAATGCAAATTTCTCAACCCTCCCTTTATCATTACAAAATCGCCAAAAGTTTTATATTCAGGGAAAAAAGATCCCTTCTTGTGTTCTGCAGGAAAATGGAAGTCCTCAGATGCTCCCAACTACCTCATGATTTCTACAAAACCAAGTCTAAGGGGGACCTCCCTAGGTAGAACAAACGGGGTGGCATTTGTGCTGAAAACCCTGAAGGCTATAGTGCCATGATTAGGGATAATATCACCCCAATTATGTGTCAAATTCAACTTAGGCCTCCTCTCCATAGGTCTTAGGAAGTCATGAATTTCCTTTGAAATCTTGGGGGGATCAACAACTAAGGCCTTTCTTAACTTAGATCCGAAATCATTATGAAATGTGACATAATCAAACTTATGATCATGCATGTCTAGGACTCTAGTCCAATATTGGATAGGCATTTCAATATCTCCTTCCATCTTCCTCAACTCCATATCTTTCTCAAATACCTTCTGGCCCCTATATAAAAACATATGAATTAGCAGTGAATACCATTTGAATTTTACCCAATTCTTTCCCAGCTTCAAAGTTGCTAAGCCAGAATGCATGTTCTCTGCAAGGTGAGTGGAAAAATCATATACCACGTTATAACTAGGGTGTTGGAGGTTTACAGCCACATACATTACCTCTATAGGAAAAGTCTTCTTCAAATCAATCCCTAGAACTTGACATAATGCACATGCGGTCTTCTTAAAATGGGGGGCGAAATAGTCCACTGGGAAAGGTTCAGGCTCATTCCTGCCAATAACAACTTTTTTCTAATTTTTCCTCTTCCCGACATAGCCAAATGGGGTATCAAAAGGGATGTCCTAATCAAACCCCTGGTGTTTCTGTATTCCTCCCTGAAGACCTCCAATTTGATGGGAATCATATCCTAGCTCCATTCATGCAAACCGAAACCATCTACGATTTCCTCCCTAGTTACTTTAATCATTGGCTTGCCTAGATGTGTTCTGACAATTCGAGTCATAGGGTCCTACCTTGTAGCAATATCCTTTAATAAGTCTACATCTTCATAGACATTGGGTACCACCAGCTTACCCAGGTCCAATCTCCATGGATTACATAGAGGAACTGACAAATTTCTATTTTCAAACCAATTGAAAAACAATTGCCAACGAGTGTACGATAATTCAGCATCGCGAATTGTACACTATTTATCTATAAAACCTTCCTGAATCATGGTTCCATAGAACAATACCCTTCCATCCTGCTTCTTGCTCGTAGAAGGTTTCAACAAATCAATAATATCTTGTGAATAACCCCTAGGCGTAGCCTCAGGACCAGTAGTTCATGCCTTGGGTGCCATTTAAATAGATGGTAATTTGAACTAGGGTTTTTCTTCAAATGACAAACAATTATACCTTACTTTCTACGGCCATTACAAAAAGTTCTTTTATATTCACAAAATCACTAGCAATGACCTATATAAGCTCTAACAGCCAATTTGCTTAACAATTCACTAGGAATCGAAAAGAAAATAATCACCAATTATTCAATAGGCAATGCTAACAAATTCCAAAAGCACAAGAGAAGGCGTATGTATCACTTATGGTTTATTTTGCATAGCATCAAATGTTGTGATAATGGAGAAAAGAGATAATAGCCGCTTCCTTAAGCACAGAAGAATTCTTACAAACCGAAATGCGATACTGACATAGCAATTTACTAGTTATTTGGCATTTAATTACGTAGGCCAAGTCGAACTCGACCATTACTATTCCCTCATGCAAGATAGAATGACTATAGTACAACACCAGTTTATTTGATAAAATGTCGTTGATCAAAAACACAGTTGGCTAGGCAGATGGCCCAGATTTGGTCAAAAATGGTTCGAAAATGACACATCCTCCTTCCAATCAACAAACGAGCAAGAAAACTGCCCATTAGGTACCACATCAACACGGAACGGGTCCCAACGTGTTCGTTGATCGATAACACCAGCGTCCATGCGTCAACACATTGCGTACCTCGCAGCATTATTGAAACTAAAGTTTTAATTGCATGAAGTCAGTGAGGTACGACCGAGATGCATTTGAAAGTACACAACATCCATCGATCGGTCAACACAAAAAACCTCGTCCCACCACGTTACACAATAGGTGGCAACATCTCGCAAGCCTCGCAAAATTTCCTGTGATGTAAGCACAAACCTTGCAAGGTGTGCGATGAACGGTCAAGATCAAAGTCAGTGCATTCGTCGGTCAATATAATATGCACATGCGAAATAGTTACTTTAAAGAATGGGGCCGACTAGGCGAACAGGGAAAAAACCCATGGGGTTGAAAATAATTCAAAGGTTAAGTTGTAAAATTAATCGGTCGAAAATCATAGGGACACAAAGGTCATGACGCAAAAATCGAAAGGATAGGTAAAAGGGGTCAGTAAAGTTATAGTCGAAGAGGGATAAAACATGACTTAAGGGACAGATCACTACCAATAATAAGTCAACACTCAAAAAGAAATACCCCAATAGCCAGACCATTCAAAGGCAACGAAAATATAACCCACCACAGAGGGGAAGAAAATAAAAGCTCCACCAGTGGCTCTAACTAGGGATGTATGCCCCCTGTGGGCATAGAAACCTTGGGCAAAAGGAATATATGGTTGGTCCCAAGGGTGAATGGGACGGTCAGGTGGTGGTTGGATGGAACTCGGTAGTCCTAGAGAATAGTAACCAACAGAGATGCCATATATCTCTATAGGCTAATGCAGAATAAGAATCCAAAATATTCGGTTACGCAGACTAGAAAAAAAATCCAAGAGAGAACCAAAACTAGGAACAAGCCCAGACAGGGCGAACAAACAAAATGTAAAACAAAATGACCCACATATATGCAATATTTATAGGACTGCACAACGTACATGGAAAAGAGCCATTTCAAGAGAAATAGTATTTCAAGAACTGTCCATGTACTAGCAGCTCAAGAATCTCACTCGTAAGTGCTTGTAGAAAATATGAATCTTCCCCATGTGTATCCATAACAATATAAGGGCCCAACCAGAGGGGATCAAACTTTCCATGTTTTCCCTTGTCTTCTGATCTAGCATTCCATAGCAGCACCATGGTTCCAACATCAAATTTTCTCCCTACTGCCTTTCTATCATAAAGGTGTTTCACCTGAAGCTGCAACTTCTCATTTCTCTTATGTGCTTCCCTTCTAGTTTTGTCTAGTTGACTCAACTCTTCCATCCTAAGTTGCATTTCGTCACACACATCATCATCATATTCCTAGACAAATTTATACATTTTTACTAAGTTATTTTGAAGAATGTGTGCCTCCATCCCATAGACTAAATTGAATGGTGAATGACCAATTGTCATTTTAACAGTACTCCTATCAGCCCATAGTGCCAGTTTTAGTTTTGAATCCCACCCCCTTTTGTTCTTTTCTATCATACGCTTAATAATCTTCATCAAACTCTTGTTGTTGGATTCTGCCTGTCCATTTCCTTGAGGATGATATGGAGATGAATATGAAATAGTGATGCCATACTGATTGCAAAAATTTACAAATTCTTCTGATCTGAAACACATTGCATTATCTGACACAATCCTGTTAAGTACCCCAAATCGGCTTAAAATATTTTTAGTTAAAAAGTCAATAACAACTTTGCTTGTGGCCCTTCTAGTTGGAATTGCTTCAATCCACTTGGTGAAATAATTTATAGCTACTAGTATCGATTCATGTCCCCCACTAGATTTTTCAGATATTTCCCCTATAAAATCTATACCCCATTGTTGGAAAGGAGCAGAAACAGACACAGGTCTTAATGGTAAATTGCCAGAAAACTTCAACTTTCCGGCAAATCTTTGACAGGCATCACATTTTTTAACATATCTGTGTGCATCCTTGAATATAGTAGGCCACCAATATCCAGCTCTTATAACTTTATTGGCTATTGTTTTAGCCATATAATGTCCTCCACAAACTCCCTTGTGCATTTCTACTAGCAGATCCTTTGCTTGATCTCCATCCACACACCTAAGTATAATTCCCTCAGGGTTTCTCCACCATAGTTCATCATCAATAATGACATATCTGATTGCTTGTAATTTAAGGGTTTTTTTTCAATAAGGGGCATACCTTCAGGACATTGCATTGTCTGTAAGTACTCCACAATCCTCTTATACCATCCATAGGTCTGCATGTCACAAATAGGTGCAACATTCTGTTGCTCTATATGGTTAATCTGATTGACTTCCAGATTTTCCTTGGCCATTAATTTGGCTAGGCCCTGACCCCTTACAAGCTTAGTAATCTATACGTCAATATTGAATTCTTGGATTCTGTTAATCCATCTCACCTTCTACCTGTAGTTTCTTGCTGGGTGAAGATATCCTTAACTGCGACTGTTGGTACATAAGCAACAACAGCTGCTCCCATTAGGTAAGGTTTGAAATTTTTTACCACGTTTACCAAGGCATATGCCTACTTCTCAGATGTGTCATATTTCAACTCTGCAACTTGCAATGATTTACTAAAAAATGCAATTGGCTGCTGAAAACCATCATTGTTCTTTTGTAACAGTACACCAACTATAGTATGAAAAGAAGCAAAAGAGAATAACTGGAATGGTTTTGAATAATCTAGGGATTTGTGCCTACTTGATTGCATCTTTGATAGCATGAAAGGCTTCAAATGGCTCCCCTACCCATATTATTTTTTCTCCTTTCCTCAACATCTTAGATATTGCGCAGACAATTTCAGCAAAGTTAGTGACAAACCTTCTTAAAAAAATTGTTTGTCCAAAGAAAGATTGGATACCTTTCACATTTTTTGGCTGTATGATCTTGTCAATAGCAGCTACTCTTTCAGGGTCAATCCGGATTCCATCTTTTGAAACAATATGTCCTAGAAATTTTCCTTCTTTCATCCCAAATGTACATTTTATGTGATTCAAGGATACCCCATATTCCAAAGCTCTAACAAAAACCTTTTCCAAATGGGCACAATGGTCCTCTTCTTTCTTGCTATGAGCAGTAAGGTCATCCTGATAAATTGCAAGGAAGAGATCAATAAAATCTCTAAAAGTCAGATCCATTGCTCTTTGAAAAGTCACACCAACATTTATCAATCCAAATGGCATTCTAACATACACATATGTACCCCATGGCGTGGTCAAAGCAGTCTTAAATTGCTCAGTATCCTTAACCATGACTTGATTGTAACCAGAAAATCCATCCATCAATGATAATAATTCACAACCTGTGACCTTATGCAACATAGCCTCCATATTAGGCAAAGGGTAATTATCTTTTAAAGAAGCCATATTCAAGTTCCTAAAATCAACACATAGCCTAATAACCCCATTCTTTTTTCTAACAGGTACCAAATTAGAGACCCAAGATGAATGTCTAATTGGTTTAATAATTCTTGCTTCCCTTAATTTAGCAAGCTCTTCTGGTATTTTAGGTTGTAGAGTAGGATTGATAGGTTTTTGTTTTTGCCTGAAAGGCTTCATATCAGGTTTTAATGGGATCTCATGCTGAAATAGATCCTCCCCATATGCCTTCAAGTATTCATATGACCAAGAAAAAATATGTCTATATTTCTGAAGCAAATTAATCAACATGCTTCTAACATGAGGCTTCATTTTCTTTCCAATGTAAACATTCTTAGGAGTATTTTCTGTTCCCAGGTTTACTTCTTCTAGGTCATCCTTATGAGATCGTGTTTGCTTATCTTTTGACATATCAGGGACATTAAACACCCTCTCAACTACAACCAAACCTCTAGGGATAGTATTAGTTTTAAGTTGGATAACCTCATTTCCGAATAGGGTCTCCTTACCATCAACATTAGTTACAAATGAACTGAAATCAATTTACTGGCTTTCATATTGATCTACACAATGCAAAAACTTTAGAATATCAGTATCATCATCAAATACTTGCCAGTTGCATACATTATAAGGCACTATAGGCCTAGTTTGTACTTCTATTTGTGAGATGCCACGAAAAGTGACATCATCAAGTTTAACAGCAATATTGGCTAGTAAATCTGCTCTAGCATTCTGTCCTCTTTCAATCCATTCAATGCCAAAAGCATTAAATCCTTCAATAATGTCCCATACTGCATTTCGATATTGTCTGAGCCTCTTATCTTTAGCTGTAAAGCGGGATCTTGTTTGGGAAACCACCAATTCAGAATCTCCCAAAACCTTTAACATCTTAATACCATGTTTTGAAGCTATCTTCACACCGAGTATGAGAGCTTCATATTCAGCAACGTTATTTGTACAAGAGAATTGCAGTAAGAATGAATACTTGAAAGTTTTACCTTGAGGTGAAACAATATATTCTTGCTCCCGAGCCTTCTCTGGAGCAAGCTCCATCAAAATGCATGATCCATAAATCTCCTTCTGATAATTCCTTTGAAGCTTCTTTATCAATGGGTGTTGGTTGGGTATGTTCTTTTGTCTTATCTTCCTCAACATGGAAGTTATCTAAATCAGTTTCTACAAATTTAATTCTGATAGGTTCTAATGGGTCCTCCACATTTTCAATCATGTGAGGAGCTCTTTTCTCTCTATCAACCTTAACATCTTTTTGTTCAATAGAAAAGGTGGCAAACGACAAGTCACACTGTATACTTCCACCCATTGAAGCACTCTAAGGCCGAGACAACAGCATATCATAAGTTGGTGGAATATCCACTACAATAACACTCATATGTAATTATTTCTCAGGAAAGACTGCTAGTTTGTATGGAACATCATTTATGATACCTATGATAGGTACTTCCCTAGATTCCATTGCATAGCACTTACCATATGTACTATCAACTGTCAGCCCCATTGCATGGATTATTTTTACTGGCATCACATTGTTAGATGCTCCTGAGTCAATCATGCAATTTCTTAGCATTTTCCCATCAATTATTAAGCTCAAGAAAAAAGGATTTACATGATTTGGGTTAGTTGTAATTGTAGTCCCCAAATATATTTGCAGACTCTCTATAGTGACTTCTTCCACTATCTTTTGCTTTTTTGTATCATTCTGATCAGATACTACTTCATCTTTTCTATTTGTGGGAATGTTATTTATAAGTGCAATAGTCTTATCTTTATGCTCATCTATCCTCATCATTTCTAGGAAAGGAATAGTAACCTTAACTTGCGAAAGCACTTGGAACATATCTATTGAGGTATACTTAGGTAAATTAGGAAAGCATGTTTTTTCATAAATTACCTTTTCTTTCCCCTTCAAAATTTCTTTACCAGAAAACTTTTGGTTACTATCCTTATTATTTTGAAGTATAACTTCACCATTTTCTTTGGCCTTATCAAACTTTTTTTCCCATATCCTGGGTTCTCTTATCTCCTTAGGCTTTCGATCAATATTCTTAGCTTCCAAACTTGCTTTTGGCTTAATTGCCTCCTTCTCCTTTATGAACAAGCTGCAAGTTTTACCAGAATCACCAGGGATGATCCTATTTCTCAGTTGTATATTGTTCCTTTCCCTAGAAACTAAAGCCATAGTATATCTTTCAATTTCTTCATCAAAAGGTCTCCTCAACATCATATCATCTATCTCAAACTCATTCACAAAACAATCATCACTATCTTCTTCATTTGGAAACACTTGCTGATGATATATGTCATTTTGTTGCCTCTGAGCATCAACATCCCGGGAACAAGGCTCATCTTCTGAGGAATAATCATCATAGGCCAAATCAGCTGGTCCTAACAATACATTGGTCATTGTGTCCTAGTCTTGGGGAGGTTGGCAGTCATCCTGATCATCTTGAGAGTCTAGTGTTGATTGTGCTACTGCACACTGCTGTGAAGAATGTGGCATTCTGCATATCTCACACCATAATAGATTTTTTACATTATTCACAGACTGCCTTTGTAGAGGGTCAAGTGGAATTTGGTTATGTGTCTGATTCCCTTGAAGGGTTTTACCATTCTAGTTTGTATTGTAAGGATAATCATGTAACCTTGGGGGTCTCTCATTTCTCTGGAAGTGAAGCTTATCATTCTTTACTTGTTTTTGCAACAGAGTAAGAACCTGATCTATCTTATCATCAACTGGAGTAGGTTTACCAACTTTCTCTGTTTGGTTTCTCACACCTTTAAAAGCCTTAGGATCCTCTCTTCTTCCCACTTTACCTGAAGCCCTCCTATTATTTTCAATATTAATTGCCATCTTATATGCTTGCCTTAAATTTTAAGGATCTTTATCTCTCAGTAAATAACACATTTTAGCATCATAGGCGTTATAGTACACAACTAGACATGCACTTTCATTGGATCTTAGATATGCAGGGACTCTTGTCATAGCTTTCTAGAAACGAGCATTAAATTCAGTAACCAATTCATTGTGCCCCTTAGTAATATTGTTGAAGTCATTAACTCGAATCTAGGATCAGTCTGATCCCCATACTGCTCCCTGAAAACTCTATAAAAGGCATCTCTGGAATCAATACTACCATCAGGTAACCCTCTGTACCAATCCCTAGCATCCTGCACTAGTGATTGCATAAAATATTTCATAGCCACATCATCATCCCAAATTTCAAAATCTTCAACAAAGCCTTGGAAAGCTTTCAAATGGTCTTCTCCACTGAAAGCATTATTACCCATGAATTTTTGGAGATGTTTCCATGCATTATCCGGGACTGGATTTGGATACCCCCTAATATTATCAAAGCATAATTGCCTATATCTATCAACTTGAGATGCCCCGCCTCCACGTCCATTTCTAGAGGTAAAGTGTTGTTCAATATCTTTCTTGTCATCCCCACCTTTACCTTTATCAGCACTACCTGATTGCTTAACCTTAGCAATGCTTGTGTCTCCATTCTCTGAGTGTGAGTTGTTAATATTATGGCCACCTCCACTTCCACCACCTTAATTACCACTGCAACCTTCTGTATAGGCTTGCTTCTCAGACTTCTTGTTTAATAACTCATTTTCGCCATTACCCGAACTAGAAGCTTGAGGGTTTTCTGAAGACATCTTAAGAAAGGCTATCTTCTGAGATACCTCGGCATTGGCAGCTTCTATTTCAGCTTTTCTCAGATCAGCTTGTAATTGATCATTCGATAGTTGTAAGCTTAAGAGCTCAGGATTCTATTGGAAATCTAATGATCTAAGATCAATTCCCATCCCTTTGCCTACCAGACTATTTAATTCATCATTAGTATTAGCAGAATGTTTGTAATTTGGAAAACCTTGAGAAGTTTTCCTAGACTGGTCAATATGGGCCTTCCCATGGTCATGAAAGGTTGTCTTCTTAGATCCCACATGTGCATCTACACCTTTGGTAGATAGAGTAGATGAAGTATATGTAGGAATAGCAGAAACTCCCATTGAGATTGCTACTTTAGATATTTCACATGCCCTTTCAGCAACTACTTTAGCCACCCTTTCTTCAAAGGCTTTTCTCTTAGATGCCTCATCCCTCATCTTCTCAACCTTCTTCTTTTGGGCATTTCTTTCGAGCTGCTTAGCCCGATATCTCTCCAAAATTTCTTTTCTTATTCTATCTCTATTATCTTCCTCCTCTTGTAACCTCCTTTCCTCCTCAATCAGGATTTGCATATCCTTGTCTATATCTGTCTCATTTTCAAGAATAACCCCTACCTCACTAGGAGCCGAGGTATAATATGGCTATTCTGCCTGATCTTCTTCCTGAATAAAAGGCATCCCCTCACTCAGAGGCATTCCTCTGGGTTTAACATTTTGCGCAGTGAAGACAGATATGGAACTAGATGTTGTGGCTTCTGGGAATGTTTTATCTTGTTCCTAGAAACCCCATCGCTCCTCTTCTTTAGATATATCAACTTCAATTTCTCGTACCATTTCAAAAGGAAAACTACCATGATCCAGTTTAGACATAATAGTATCTGAGTAATTTTCACTTATGAAAGCACTATTTATCTTGGTACTAAAAGTAGGAGAAAAAGCAACAGGAGATGAAACAGACTTACTTGGGGTATCACTTATTTTTACCCATTTCTTGTCTTGTCCTAGCTCGAGCTCTATCATTGGCTCAGGATTCCTTTTTGTATAATTTCTTGTCTTCTTCATGCCCTCCGGTGTTTGAGAACCTTCCTTTGCATGCTACTTGTAGCACTTTATGTGAAATTTTTTGTTCAAGATATCAGAGTCACCACCCAAAATATTGGGAATGATGAAGTGTTTGCACCTTGCTTTTGCACTCGTGACTTTGGACAAGATTTCAAACATCACCCAACACACTAACAAGGAACAAAAGAAAACTAGATGCATGTGTTCAACACAATAAACATAGTGATAGGAAAAAACAATTATATTATAATACTGACTCTGACTTAAACTAGATCTGCACTTAGAGACTATTCATTCATTACATTCCCTAGCAGAGTCGCCATTCTGTTAGCATTTTTTTATAACAACCCAAGCAGAACCCACAAGAGCTTCTATGAGCTTGCCATGCTCAATTATTAAAGTCCTGAAAGCACTGTGCCAGCTTAACCAGAGGATAACAGTAAAGTTGCTATCTCTCCTACACTTTGGACTCTGTAAAATCCAAGAGGGTTTTCCTAAAATATATTGTCATTCATGATAGCAATGATTTGCTCGTGCATGGATAGTAAACAAATAAATTCCTGTGAGTGTTAATAGAGATAAACCTTCAAGAAAATGGCTATTTCATAAAAGAGTTCGGATCTATTTAAAAAGGAATTGAAATTACACCTAGTGCGCTGGTATGAGAAATTCGATTAAAATCTCTTGAAGCGACAACACAAAATACAAGGATGAGAAGTAGTCATAGTTCTAGTGTCATATCCTAAAGCACGAAGTCAAACTAGGAACTAAACTATAGGGTAACTTTCATCTAAAGCATCTATGATCTATGTGAATAGCATTACAATCCATACATCGATACTTGAGTTTATTACTCCTTGATAAATCCTATGTGAAAATTCGCATAAACTTACTAGATAATTGAAGCATTTAACCAATTCTTTGAACGAGAGCCATAGTCAAACATAATCCATAGTAAATGACAAAGGAAAATTAATGAAAATCATCTTGGATCAATACTTCATTAATAATTCATGTGAACCAACATAATAGGAGAGAAAATAGACTCAAAACAATCACAAGGTTAACATAAGTATGCTTAAGAACCCCATGATTTACTAAGTTCTCAAATCGGACTCAAAACTTTAAAACCTAAACATATTGTTCTTTCTATCTTACTTTATTCTTATCTTATGTATCTTGAATAATTTCAACAAACCTCTCTCTCGACCCAGAATTCCCTTTTATAAGAACAAGGGAGCCAACAAGCATCAGGCTGGAGAGTACACATGTCCATTTCTTACTGGACCGCTAATCCCTAATCAGTTAACTTTACATCATTTGTTGGTAACATAAGAAAAGCCAAAAACAAAAGTGATCATTAGTTTGTTGTGGAGGAAATAAAGGCGTTGTTCCAAGTGTCACTCCCCTGACACCAAAGTATCTTTTAACCATTTCTTGCACTGATTCTATTTGAACAACTTGTACCTGAATCCGGAAAGAGAATGCATTTTAAAATATAATACCCAAGGCTAGACCTATACTTTACATGACCCAATTGCAATTCTCATCCAATCTATTCATAGTTCAAGTTCATCAATGAACACCCTTTTTCATCACTCAAAATCCTCCTCAGACGGCCAATTGAAAGCCACCACCTGGTCCACCATTTTTCGATAAGGTACATACTTTATCATCAATGACATGGTTGTTTTATCAAATTTCTCTAGAAAACTAATGACAAATGATAACTTTTCTAAAGTATTTTCCAACATGCAAATATCAGCATTTTTGCATATCTCTTGAGTCTGGGGAATCATTTTATTATTCATTTGCTCCTTCCATGCCTGCAAAGGCTTGACACTATCCTGACTGTGTAGAATATGAGGTAGTGGAATCAAATCCTTTCCATCATAAATGTCCTTCAATGCTTTGATTTTGGACTCCATAGGAGTAGCAGACCCCTGGAACCTTTGCTTGACAATACTCTTAACAAATTGATAAGTTGTTATGACTCTAGGATATTTGTTCCCATGTTGTTTTGCCACAACTGCCATAAATTTTAACTTCTCCATTCTAGGGCCCTATCTATTTAGCAAAGGGATAGCCAGTTCTCTATCCTTTGGAAACAATTTGAATGCTTGCAACATCAAGGCATAATTTGCATGAACACCATTCAGCTTACTCTGGACCCATTTATGTAAATGCCTTAACACAGTATCAACAATTTCTGAATTATTTCTTCCTACTGCATCATGGATTTGGTTCACCATCTCCTTATATTCTTCAACTTGCTAGATGAACTTTTCCCTAGAAGGATCTCCACTCGCTACTGGCCTTTTCAACTGCAATGGGCTCTTATCCCATATTATATGGGACCATAGCTCAAGATTGAACCTGTGTAGAAGGTTGGGGTTGATCTACTGGAGGGTCAGAAATAATGTGGCTAGAGCTAGCCTACCTTTGAGAGCTCAAGGTTTCTATTTGTTGTCTTAGTAAAGCCATTTCAGTTTCCAGTTCTGCCACCCTTTGTTGACTTTTTTTATACTCAATAATAATGTCATTATACTGGCTTTTTAGAGTATCTTGGTCTTTAGTTAAGTCCTCCACAGTTTCCCTAGTGAATTTGGCAACATTCACAACCATGTCAATAGCCTCCAATGTAGGGGTATCATCAACTCTTTTCACAATCAAATGACCACTAAAGTCGGATGTTTCAGCAGCAATAGGTTTTCGAGACCCTATGGATAATGACCATATTGCTAGAGAATCCCACTCCTCACTAAAAGTTGATCCTCTAAGTGCCAATGCAACCTCCTCCTTTGTTGCAAGAAGTAGCTTATTAGCTCTTCTTACTGTGTCAAATACCACAGCATCAGCAATATCCCATTCAGGGAGTAGCATTATCCCACACTTTTGAACCAATGCCCTGCCCTGTTCTAGTGTGATTTCCTTAAACTTCTCCTTCATTTGCACTCTCACTCTTGACTGAATTACCTGCTCTGGAAGCTCTGGATGCAGACTTCTCTCATGTGCTACCTTCTCAGTATATGATGAGAGATGATCTCTCCATACAAAATATTCAAAAGCACGAGTATGAATAAAAGATTCATCCATCATGAACTCTTTACAAGCCTCCATCCTCAAATCATCACTATTTGTAATTCATTTAATCTCATCCTTCCCCGATCTTAGGGTGATGGCTCTTGAGCTCATTGCAATATTAGCTGGCTCTAGTGGCATCTCTGGATTTATTTCATCTGGAGTTACAATGATATCCTCCTCATCATTACCCTTTTGGCCAACATCCCTCACATTGTCAATTCTATGCCTCTTTGGGGATGATGGGTGAATCTGTTCTGAAATCTTCAGTGGCAAATCTAGATCAAAAATACCGAGCACTAATTTCCTTGGGATAGATCCTACACTACTCATTTAACCTCCTCTGTCCTACTTCTCTTTCTCCTAGAAAATACCTTTATCTTCCCTTCTTGTGTTCTGCAGGCAAATGGAAATCCTGAGATGCTCCCAACTACCTAATGATTTCTACAAAACCAAGTCTAAGGGGGACCTCCCTGGGTAGAACAAATAGGATGGCATTTGTGCCTTAAACCCTTAAGACTGTAGTGCCATGATTGGGGATAATATCACCCCAATTATGTGTCAAATTCAACTCAGGCCTCCTCTCCATAGGCCTTAGGAAGTCATGAATTTCCTTTAGAATCCTGGGGGGATCAACAACTAAGGACTTTTTTAACTTGGATCCGAAATCATTATGAAAGGTGACATAATCAAACTTATGATCATGCATGTCCAGGACTCTAGTCCAATATTGGACAGGCATTTCAATATCTCCTTCCATCTTCCTCAACTCCATATCTTTCTCAAATACCTTCTAGCCCCTATATAAAAACATATGAATTAGCAGTGAATACCATTTGAATTTTACCCAATTCTTTCCCAGCTTCAAACTTGCTGAGCTAGAATCCATGTTCTCTGCAAGGTGAGTGGCAAAATCATATACCATGTTATAACCAGAGTGTTGGAGGTTTACAGCCATATACATTACCTCTATAGGAAAATTCTTCTTCAAATCAATCCCCAGAACTTGACATAATGCACATGCGGTCTTCTTAAAATCGGGGGTGAAATAGTCCACTAGGAAAGGTTTAGGCTCATTCCTGCCAATAATAACTTTTTTCTGATTTTTTCCTCTTCCAGACATAGCCAAATGGGGTATCAAAAGGGATGTCCTGATCAAACCCCTGGTGTTTCTATATTCCTCCTTGAAGACCTCCAATTTGATGGGAATCATATCCTAGCTCCATTCATGCAAACCAAAAACCTTTGTGATTACCTCCCTGGTTACTTTGATCATTGGCTTTCCTTGATGTGTTCTGACAATTCGAGTCATAGGGTCCTACCTTGGAGCAGTATCCTTCAATAAGTCTACATCTTTGTAGACATTGGGTACCACGAGCTTACCCAGGTCCAATCTCCATGGATTGCATAAAGGAACTAACAAATTTCTATTTCCAAACCAATTGGAAAACAACTGCCAACCAGTGTACGACAATTCAGCATCACGAATTATACATTGTTTATCTATTAAACCTTCCTAAATCATGGGTCCATAGAACAATACCCTTCCATCCTGCTTCTTGCTCATAGAAGGTTTCAACAAATCAATAATATCTTGTGAATAACCCCTAGGCATAGCCTCGGGACCAATAATTCATGCCTTGGGTGCCATTTAAACATATGGTAATTTGAACTAGGGTTTTTATTTAAATGACAAACAATTATACCTTGCTTTCTACTACCATTATAGAAAGTTCTTTTATATTCACAAAATCACTAGCAATGACCTATATAAGCTCTAACAGCCAATTTTCTTAACAATTCACAAGGAATTGAAAAGAAAATAATCACCAATTATTCAATAAGCAATGCTAACAAATTCTGAAAGCACAAGAGAAGGCATATGTATCACTTATGGTTTATTTTGCAAAGCGTCAAATGTTGCGATAATGGAGAACTGAGATAATAGCTGCGTCCTCAAGCACAGAAGAATTCTTACAAACCGAAATGCAATACTGACATAGCAATTTACTGGTTATTTGGCATTTAATTACACAGGCAACGAGCAAACGAGCAAGAAAACTACCCATTAGGTACCACATCAGCATAGAATGGGGCCCACCACGTTCGTTGATCGATAACACCAGCGTCCACGTGTCAACACATCATGTACCTCATAGCATTATTGAAACTGAAGTTTAAATTGCGTGAGTTCAGTGAGGTATGGCCGAGATGCATCAGAAATTACATAGCTGTCAGCATCAGCATCCGTCTATCGGTCAGCACACAAAACCTGGCCCCACCACGTTACACAACAAGTGGTAGCATCTCGCAAGCCTCGCAGCATTTCCTGTGACGTAAGCAGAAACCTTGCGAGGTGTGCGATAAATGGTCAAGATCAAAGTCACTGCATCCGTCAATCAATATAATCTGCACATGCAAAATAGTTACTTTAAAGTATGGGACTGACTAGCGGACGGGGAAAAAATCCATGGGGTCAAAAATAATTCAAAGGTTAAGTTGTAAAATTAATCGGCCGAAAATCTTAGGGATGCAAAGGTCATGATGCAAAAACCGAAAGGATAGGTAAAAGGGGCCAGTAAAGTTACAACCGAAGAGGGATAAAACATGACTTAAGGGACCGATCAACATCGATAATAAGTCAACACTCAAAAAGAAATACCCCAATACCCAGACCAGTCAAAGGCAATGAAAATATAACCCACTACAAAGGGGAAGAAAATAAAAGCTCCACCAGATTGCACTAGGAAGTTTTGGGTTTATATGATGAAAAAGAAGTCTAAAGTTTTTGGTATATTTAAAACTTTCAAAGTACTTGTTGAAAACCAAACTGGTTATAAGATTAAAAGTTTTAAAACTAATAGTGGAGGTGAGTATTGTTCAAAAGCATTTGATCAATACTCTGTAGAGAATGGTATTCAGAGAATCAAGATTGTTCCTATTACACCACAAGAGAATGATGTTGTAGAAAGGTTAAATAGAACCATTATGGAACGAGCACAAAGCATGCTCTCTAATGCAGGACTAGGAAAAGAGTTATGGGAAGAAGTAGTAAATACATCAGTGTACCTGATTAATAGAGCACCATCCACTCGGCTTGAATTTGGAATTCCAGAAGAAAAATGGTCAGGTAAGAAAATTTATTATGATCATTTGCGTGTGTTTGGATGTGAAGCTTTTGTTCATATTCCAAAAGAGAAACGAACTAAGCTTGACATGAAATCTAAAAGGTGTATCATTATGGGATATGGAGAAAAAACATATGGTTATAGGTCGTGGGATCCAGTTACTAAGTGTGTTACACAAAGTAGAGATGTGATATTTAATGAAAAAGTAGTCCCGGGTTTACAAGAAGTTCAATCACCTAAAGAGTATATTCCATTAGAAGATATCACAAATGGTAATGATATGTTTAAACAAAAGGTAATTGTAAACCAACCACAATCACTAGTGCAAGTTCAAACACATGATCAACCACAAGAGTTCCAAGATAATAAAGAATGTGTTAATCCTGATGGTAATACACAAGAGTTGATTCCTCTAGTTCAAAGGTCCACTAGAGAGCATAGGCCTTCAACTAGGTATAAAGATTTTATTCAATATTTATTGCTTTCTAATGAATCTGAACCTACTTCATTTAAAGAAGAATGTGTAGATAAAGATAGCAATAAATGGATGGAAGCCATGAGAGGTGAGATGGAATCTCTTAAAGGAAATCACACATGGGATCTAGTTACACTTCCATCTAATTGAAAAGCATAACAAAATAAGTGGGTGTATAGGGTGAAGGAAGAAGTAGATGGAAAGAAGAGATTTAAAGCCAGATTGGTGGTCAAGGGATATGCTCAACAAAAGGGCATTGATTTTATAGAGAAATTTTCACCGGTTGTGAAAATGACCTCTATTAGAGTGGTGTTGGGTTTAGTAGTTGTTCATGATCTAGAGTTGGAACAGCTTGATGTCAAGACAACTTTTGTTCATGGTGACTTAGAGAAGAGTTGTACATGAAGCAACCAGAAGGTTTTGAGAAAAAAGGTAAAGAAGCGCTTGTTTGTAAACTAAATCACAATTTATATGGGTTGAAACAAGCTCCTAGACAATGGTATCTAAAATTTGATTCTTTCATGTCTGAGTAGAAATTTTCTAGATGTGAATCTGACCATTGTGACTATTTTAAGTTCTTTGATAATGGAGAATTTGTATTGCTAATGGTGTATGTTGATAATATGCTAGTTGCAGGATCTAGCATGGTTGTTGATAATAGGATGAAACAACAATTAGCTAAGAAATTTTCAATGAAGGATTTGGGAGCTGCAAAGAAAATCCTTGGAATGAGAATTATCAGAGACAGGAAGAAAAAGGAACTTATCTTGTCACAAGAGAAATACATTGAAAAATTACTAGAAAGGTTTAACATGAAGGATTCCAAGGTAGTAAGCACACCCCTAGCAAATCATTTCAAATTATCTTTTAAGATGTGTCCCAAGACACTTGAAGAAAAACAATACATGGCAATAGTGCCATATTCATCTGCAGTTGGGAGTTTAATGTATGCTATGGTCTATACAAGACCAGATATTGCCCAAGCAGTGGGAGTGGTCAGTAGATACATGAGTAATCTAGGAAAAGTTCATTGGCAAGCAGTGAAATGGATTATGAGATATCTTAAAGGCACTTCAAACCATGTTTTGAGGTTTGGAGGTGAAGCTGCACAATTGCATGGATATGTTGATTCAGACATGGTTGGAGATTTAGATCGAAGACGATCTACAATAGGATATGTGTTCACATTGGTAGGAGTAGTAGTTAGCTGGATTTCCAAGTTGCAGAAAGTAATGGCTCTTTCAACTACTGAAGTAGAGTATATTTCAATAATAGAAGGAGTAAAGGAGATGTTGTGGTTGCAGAGGTTACTATTTGAATTGGGTAATAGATAGAAGGAATTTGTATTGTATAGTGATAGTAAAAGTTCCATTCACTTGGCCAAAAATGCAGCATTTCATTCATGAATGAAGCACATAGAGCTTTGATATCACTATATTTGAAGTGTTCTTAAGGAGGGTAAGCTCAATTTGGAAAAGATACATACAAATTTGAATCCTGCAGATGCATTTACAAAGATTGTTTCAAAAGAGAAGCTAGAATTCTGTAGAGTTTCTCTCGGATTGGTGAGCCTATGATGATAGGCCTTGGAAAGCAAGAGATTTCTTGGAGCATGATTGTTCACAGTATTATTTTGACTTCAAGTGGGAGATTGTTGGGATGTGAAGTCCTGGGAAAACAAATTTTTGTTCCAATGTAACTAAAATTAGGTGCTACTCCATGATACCTGCCTGGAAATACGTCAACATAAACTATCTAATATTAGTTTTCTCTTATCAATCAAATGTAAACAAAATCAGTTCCAACCTAAACATTTTTTGGTGATGTTTCATTGTGCAAGTTTGTTATGCAAGGCTGGAAATATGTCCAAAATAAACTTAGCATATGGTTGCAAATTCCATTATATATTGCACTGCTTGTATTGCAAAATGTGAGTGTTGTGATCAATAAAAAGATTTTCTCCTGCTTTCGTGTGGATGTAAGCACATTGCGGAACCACATTAAATACTTTCTTTTATTTCATTTTATTTTTGCTGCTATGTTTCTAATTTCTTGCATAATAATTTTATGAAGAATTATTTATGTTAGCTTCAAACTTTAACAGGTACAACTCTTAGCAAAGTTACAGAAAGGGCGGGCAGGAGGTTTGCATGATCTGAATATACCAGCTATCCAATTCTTTCCTTCTTCTGGCAATGTACAAGCAGGAATGTCCAAACTTCTTCTTATAAGATTCAAAGCATCTTGGAAATTGAGCTCTTGGGCATTCAATTTCTGAAATAAACCTTGTAGTATATCCATCATTAAACTGATCTCACAACCAAATGCAACTGCAAAATGCAATGTATTCCTTTTTGAACTCACAACCGAATGCGACTGCAAAATGTGATGTATTCCTTTCTTATCTCACAACCGAATGCAATGCATTCTTTTCACATACAAATAGCATCTTATAATTTATTTGCATGTCTGAATTGCTTCTATTCGGTTCTGCCAAAGTACCTTCATTTAACGCGTGTTTGTGTTGAAAATATCTTAGGGAACAGCGTACACACGATATGTACGGAATGCACTCCAATCTTTCTGGATTGAATTTTGGTCGTCTCTTTCAATAATAAAAAGTGTTTACTCTAGTGATTTGTTACAATCAACATACCATATGACTAAACATAGTAAAAATAGTGTTTACTTTAGTGATCTATTACAATCGGAGTCTCTCTCTTTCTCTCTCCTTATCCTTCTACATCTCTCTATAACTCCCTCTACCTATATCACTCCCTCTCTATCTATTGAGATATTTATATATCTTGCCCCATATTTCTCCTTCTCCCTCTTCCTCATATATGTCTTTCTATTCATACCTTTCTCTAAATCTATCTCCCTATCTCTCTATCTCTCTATCTCATTCCTTATCCATCTTTATCACTCTATATCAACTTTAGATATCTATATATCTCCCTCTCCCTCTTAATTTATACAAGAGCACCCAAACTTGCCTCTTAATCACTAGTTGTCAACAACCAAGACACAACAATTCGGTGCTTTAATGAATTCAAATTTTCTCAAAACAAATAGTGAAATCTGCAATATATAAAAAATAATTTTTTTCCAAAAGAAAATTCCTCTGCTACACACACACCTCTCTTCCGATGCTTCCATTGTCTTCACTTGATCAACACTTTTATTTCCTTAACCTACAGTATACCCATTCTCATTTCACTATTGTGCATGATATATCTAGAAGGAATTCAAATAAAAGACCTTTGTTATCTCTAACTCAAGGTCGATGTCACTCCCTTAACAAGAAGTAAATGTCACTTCATTCACAAAATATAAAAACTCTTCCTATCGTGGTCCGCAACCATTCTTCCTTCAGCAATGGTGACCCATCTCTTAGAATGGACGCACCTCTCTCACACAGAGGCTCTCTCTCTTGCCCTTCAATTCCACTCTTCCCTCTATGTTTTTTTATCTTCAGTCAATTCCTGCCAAGGAAGATGAAAGTGCAAGTATTTATTTTCTTCGAGTTTTATCATATTTTTCTTCTTTCTAAATTTGCTACCTTTCACTTTGGTGTGGCATTGTTTCATGGATTCATTGCTTTGAAGATGAAAAGGCACTCAAATCAATGTTTCAACGTTCCATATAGATTATTCACCCTTTTCGAAGTGTATCGACTTTCTCCAAAACCATTTTGTTAAATAAATGTCAACTCAATGGTAGTAAGCTTTGGCAAATTGATGTAAACTCTATTTTATACTCTTTTGTCCACCGTTCAAAAGTAGCTACAACTTCCATGTTAATATATTATAATATATTTTGATGGGCACCATTTCAAACTATGAGAATTGTCACCAAAGAGAATGGAGATGTAGCTTTACACTAGCCAGTTTGCATTTTCTTAGGATAAAATTTAAGAGGTTTAGGCGAATGAAACCAAACAAAACCAAGATTGAAGAAAATCAAAACAACAATATTTTTTTTGGTGGTGCTAATAGCTCATTCACTTGCGTGCTCCTGAACCAGACACACCGAGAAAGTGAAATTCTCCTTGAATTGAGAAACTCGTGAACATTGAAAGGTGCATGGAATGGTAATCCCATGTTTTTTTCATCTAATGTTGCTCCTTGTCCATGGGAGTATTCCCTCTTCCACACTTCAGCTCATCCTCAACACTTGAGCCTCTTCCACTGACATTATCTTGTTCCTCTAAACAACTTCTTACCGCTTGACCACCTCTATCCCCACCACACTCTTTTGGGCTGCTACTCTTTTTTCCTTTTATTATGCTGCTATGATAAATCAAAATCCAATCTACCCTTTCCTTTTGAAATCTTACCCTTGAATGGCTGAAAACCACTACACTCACTTTGTTCTTCTTCCTCTACTTGTTGCTTCTCCGTGCCGCAACAAACAATAGAATTGGATTCTTTCAACTACTTTTCCTTCTCTTTTAGCGAATTCAACATATACTACTAACCATCTTTCTAGATGGTATACACATTCCTCCTACCATCATAGATAGCTTCCCTATCAAACTATCATGGTCTACCCAACAACACATGACACACAATCATAGGCATCATGTCACAAAACACCTCATCTCTATAAAAAAAAATCTAAGAATTTATTGAACACTATTCTATCACATTCATTTTGTGCTCCTTCTACAACCAACAAACTTTGTATAGACTAGGATGCTTACTCTTTTCCAAACTTAGTTTTTCCACCATTTCTTCTAAAACTAAGTTATCCATACTACCACTATCAACAATATCATTACAACACTTACCTCCATCCTTGCACACATTCTAAAAGAGATTCCTTCTTTGGGATGGTTCCTCCTCCATCATCTTTGGATTCACCAACACCCTTCTCATGATGAGATATTTTCCTTCTTCTATGTCTGCTACTTTTGGCGATTCATTACACTCCTCATCTTCTTGTGACAAGTGGTTTCTTATTGCACTATTTTTTTTTCCCTCTTGTATTTGATCACACTCGAAGGCACAATGACCAACTTCTCCACATTGGTAACATTTAAATGGAAACCCTTTCTTGTTGCTACCATGTCCTCTTGTTGATACCTCCTTTTCTTTGGTGTTTTAGCCCACGTCTTTACTCCATTTGGGCTTAAATTTTTCTTCAATCTACTTTCTTTTAATGCTACGTGCTTGTCCCTTCTAAGTTACAAATATTCCTCAAATCTTGGAATTGTTTATTTGCCTCTTTATTAATTTCTCCTCTACCTTTAATGAATAGTGGTATGCTTCCTCAACTATGGAAATTTTCAAGATACTCATCTCATCCTGTATGTTAAAACCTCAAACCATTCACATACCTAGCTATCTTTTCCCTATCAATTTCATGCCTTCTAGATCTAATAGCCTACTTGTAAAATTCTTCCATGTAAAATTTTACACTCATATATTTTAGCTTCAAATTTTACAATTTCTTGAACAACTCCATTTTGTAATCTCTAGGTATGAATTTCCTCTTCAACCTCATCATCATTTGCTTCCACATCATTATCTAGGTATCTTAATCCATTTTATGTCATTTCTCCAACCCTTCTTACTATAATGCAGTATGACCTTTCAATTTAATTTGGGCTATCTTCACATGTTGTAGGTCTCTAATCTCCTCTATTTCGAAGTACTCCTCTAGCTCTCCAATCCAATTGATTCACTCATTTTGAGTTAACGTTCTAGAAAATTTTGGCAAATCCATCTTATTGCTCTTTATTATTCTTGAAAGATCTCTCAAAAATATTTCTTGTCCAGCATCCTCTAGCCATTCTTCCTCTTCTTCTTTTTCTTCATCTTCTTCTCTTTCCTGTTCTTCACCTTCTATTTCTTCCTAATTCTCACATTCTTGTTCTCTTTCTCTTCTATTAACAACACCTAATTCCCCCTGGTTTTTGATACATTCTATTACCATATCTCGAAACCTTTCCAATACTGGCTCTATTCTGGGTCTTCCTCTTTGGGGTGGCATCTCTTCCAATCAATGGTTTCAGCTCTCATTTGTTTGGTATTCCACACACACCCAAAATAATTATTTTGCGCTCTTCGCTACCATTGCTCACTCCCATAGACCCTAGTGGATTCTCTCCACACTTTTGATCACTTGCTCTGATACCAATTAATGTAAGAGCAATCAAACTTTCCTCTTACTCACAAGTTGTTAGCAACTAAGACACAACAATTAAGTGCTTTCTTGAATTCAAATTTTCTCAAAACAAACATTAAAATATACAATACAAATTTTGTAATAAATAAAAATTAATTTGTTTCCAAAATTTATTTCCTCTGCTACACACACACCTCCCTTTTGATGCATCCACTGTCTTCACTTGGCCAACACTTTTCTTTCCTTCACCTACAACATACCCATTCTCATTTCAATGCTACACGTGATATATCTGGAAGGAATTCAAATAAAAGACCTTTGTTATCTCTAACTCAAGGTTGATTTCACTTGCTTAACAAGAAGTAAATGTTACTTCATTCACAAAATATAAACACTCTTCCTATCATGGTCTGCAAACATTCTTACTTCAATAATGGTGACCCATCTCTTAGAATGGATGCACCTCTCTCTTACACAGGCTCTCTCTCTTTCCCTTCAATCCATCCACTCTTCCCTCTGCATCTTTCTTATTTTTATTCAATTATTCTTAGTGAATATTAAAGGGAAAGCATTTGTTTTCTCTGAGTTTTATCGAATTTTTGTTCTTTCTAAATCTACAACCTCTCACTTTGGAACCCCATTGTTTCATGGATTCATTGCTTTAAAGATGAAAAGGAACTCAAATGAATTTTTTGGCCTTCCATAAAGATTATTGGCCATTTACAAAGTGTCTTTCCTTTCTCTAAAACCATTTGGATAAATAAATGTCAATTCAATGGTATTAAGCTTTGGCCAATCGATGTAAACTCTGTTTTGTACTCTTTTGTGCATCGTTCCAGAGCAGTTGCAATTTCCATCTTAATAGATTATAATATGTTTTGATGGGATTTCATGTCAAAATATGATAATTCTCACCAAAGATGAGGGAGATGTAGCTTTACACTAGCCAATTTACATTTTCTTAGCATCAAATTTAAGAGGTTTAGGTGAATGAAACCAAACAAAACCAAAATTGAAGAAAGTTAAAACAACAATTGTTTTTTTTGGTGGTGTTGATGAATACATTGAATTATATCTTCCTCTACCCCCTCTTCTTCACTCTCTCTCTCCTTGTCAATCAATTAACCTCATGTACTATACAAATGTATACAAAAAATGAAACATTTTTTTTGTAATTGACCTTCCACAACTCTTTAGCATACCCATTACATACCAAGATGAAATTGCTAGTTTATTTTATACTATATATTATATAGTAATATGGTTTATAGCATTAATATATATTATATGATATTATATATTATATTACAATATTATATTATAATATTAAATATGTATATATTATAATCTATTATTTTAATTATATATTAAATAGTATATAATAACTATAATATAAATATAATGTAATAAGATATATATTATGTTAAATATTTTTAAAATATTATATTAAATTATATTTATAATATAATATATTTATATATAATATTATCTATAAACATAAATATAATTCTATATATTGATAGAGCATCCAGGAGCTAGATCTACAGACAAAGAACCCTTCACATGAACCAGTCGATGGAAATTGCATTAACAATAATGAGGTTTTATAATGTACAAAGACCTTGAGAAAAGGCACGAGGAAAAGGAGGGACAACAGAAGAAAGCAGGTGATCCAACACCCCCCCTTAAGTTTAAATTAGGGAGAACAAAAAATGAATGAAAGTGCAATATGCAATATGAGATGTATTATGGGTCCTAGAAAAAAACTTGTTAGGTACCCATGTACAACTACAATGCAATGAAATGAAAATCTCTCACAACCGGAGAAACGGAGAAAAACCCTGTGGGAGAAAACTCCTCTCCAAAAGAGAGAACAAAATAAAAGTGTAATATAAAAGTGAAAGGAAGGGGGACTCCTCAAGACCCCCCAAGGAAAGTTTCCTTCACCCCTAACATCAATCACAATTGAAGATAGCGAGGAGATGCCAAAGGTTTAGTGAAGATGTCTGCAACCTGCTGCTCTATAGGCAAATACTCCAAAACAAGAACACCATCTTGAATGAGTTGCCGAATGAAGTGCATGTGGATCTCAATATAATTAGTACGTTGATGCTCCATGGGGTTGCGAGAAATATGTATGGCACTCTAGTTATCACACCAAAGAATAGTGGGATGATTTATAGGAAACCCAAACTCAACCATCAACTGTCGAAGCCAAAGAACCTCTTGACTAGCCAAGACAAAGCCTCGATACTCAGCCTCAATTGATGATAATGCAATAGTTGTTTGCTTCTTGCAAGACCAAGCAACCGGACTAGAACCAAGACAAAAGACAAAGCCAAAAGTAGATTTTCGATCATCAATATCACCAGCCCAATTTGAGTCAATGAAGCCCACAATCTCATGAGCACCTGATGTGTAGTGAATGCCAAACTGTGTAGTTCCCTGAAGGTATCATCAGATATGCTTGGCTGCCTTCCAATGACTCTCATCGGGATCTTGAGAGAAATGGGAGACAAGACCAACTGGAAAGGAAATATCAGGATGACTATGTGTTAAGTATAAAAGGTTGCCAACAAACTTCCGATATAAAGTAGCATCAATGGATGGTGTAGTGCAACTGGTGGACAAAACAAAACCTAACTGAAATGGAGTAGGGATTGGCTTGCAATCAGCCATCCCAAACCTTTGAAGCAAATCAATAGCATACTTTTTCTAAAAGATAGAAATACCAGCAAAAGACTAATGGATTTGAAGACCAAGGAAGTAATGCAACAAGCCAAGATCTGTCATATCAAAACGCTCCATCAAAGCTCGCTTAGTATCCTTTATCATGGTAGGAGAATGCCCTGTGAGAATCAAGTCACCCACATAAAGAACAAGAATGAAAATATCCCCCTCATGCCGTTGAATGTAAACTGTAGGATCAGAGTGACATCTTGTGAATCTAGAAGTAAGAAAAAAACTATCCATCTTCTCATACCAAGCTCTAGGAGCTTGTTTAAGACCATATAATGAACATCAAATCCTATAAACAAGTGAAGGGTCTTGCACAAAGCCTAGTGGCTGATCCATATATATCTCCTCTTGAAGATCACCATCCAAGAAAGCACTCTTCACATCCATCTGATACACTGAACAACCCTCAGATGCAGCAATAGAAACCACAAGGCATATGGAATCCATCTTTGCGACAAGACAAAAAGTCTCGAAATAGTCAATATCGTCAACCTAAGAAAATCCCTTAGCCACTAGACGATCCTTATACTTATCAATAGAACCATCAGCTGCAAACTTGGTACGATACACCCACTTGCACCGAACAAACTTTCATCCCTTAGGAAGAGGAACCATATCCCAAGTATGATTCTTCATCAATGAGGAACAATCTTCGATCATAGCACTATCCCATTCCAAAACACTCGAAGCATCCGAAAACTTTTGAGGATCAATAGAAATTGCATGACAAAAAAGGCTAATACTAGAAGTATGAGAATGAGTGCAACATGTAGCTGTGGGATCACCTACAAGAGAACCTACATCCTCAAGAAGTGTACGAGCCCAGAAAGGTCGATGGGGGGCAGGTGGAGGAGAAGGAGAAGATGGGGTAAGATCAACAACAAGATCTATACCAATGTTAGGAAAATCATTACGAGCATCATCATCATCATTTGGAAGCACAACATCCTCTAAAGAAGAACTAGGATCAAACAACTGATAACCCTTCACATCCTCACAATATCCAACAAAAATGAACCACTGACTTTTCTTCTCCATTGCCTTACACCTACCATCTAGAATGAATGTCCATGCATCACTCCCAAAAAATCTGAAGTAGGAAACCTTGGGCTTGACATGAGACCAAGCCTCCTCTGGAGTCATATTCTGCACCGCCTTGTGGGGCATACAATTTTGAATGTAGTTGGGACAATTGACAGCCTCTGCCCAAAAGGCGAGAGTCATGGATCTAGACTGTAGCATACAATTGGCCATCTCTCATAAATTTCTATTATTCTGCTCAGTTAGACCATTCTATTGTGGAGTGTATGGCACTGTGTGTTGATGAAGAATACCCTTTGCATGAAAAAATTCCTAAAACGCTCGATTGACATACTCACCCCCATTGTCTGTGCGAATCTTTTGAAGAGAATTTCCTGATTGCTTCTCCATGAATGCAAGGAAGGACATTAAATGGTGAAGAACCTCATCCTTATAATTCAAAAAATACACCCAAGTACGGTTAGAAAAATCATCAATGAAGGAGTGGGGAAGGACATGAGGTCACTATGCACCAACTCAAGGGGTGTTGAGGCATGTGTGGCCATACCCTTCAGAAAAGGATTTCGATGATGATTTCCAAGCACACAACTTTGACAAACTCCATATAAACAAGAGATTTGAGGTAGACCAATTACAAAATTTTGTGTGCTCATCTATTGAGGATATCTATAATTCAGGTGCTCAAACCATTCGTGCCAAAGCTTGTTGATAGAATATGCATGAGCAATAAGGGATGATCCTGATGATGACTCAAACCCATCAAACCTATATAAATAGTCTACACAGTCAACTGTTCCTGTAGCAATGACTTTCTCAGGATCTTGCATATCTCTAGTGGTCACATCAGTAGGAGATAACTCAATAAGCCTTCCATCACCATCATAGAAAATCTGATAGACAAAGAGCAGATTCTGTGAAATATCAGGAACAAGAAGAACATCATCAATTCTACCATCTTGCATATGAACTAAGCCTGTCCCTAAAACTAGAATTTTAGAAGAGTTCCCAACAATAATATGTGAAGTATGAATATCAGAAAGAGAATCAAGAAGATCAACAATATGAGTCATGTGATGAGAAGCACCAGAATCAAGAATCCAATTGGAACTAATAGAGGACAAAGTCGTAGCTGAGAGAGCTTTCCCTTTTCCCGATGGAGAATACTTGGGCATGGCAAGATTATGCTTCCTCATAGCTTCCTCTAATGCTGCTAGCCTCGCAAAATAATGTGTGTCATTATGCCCAGATTTTCCACAAAAGGAACAATTCTCCTTCTTCTTCTTAGACGTAGAAGATGACTCTCTTGAGTTAGAAGGAGGAGGAGGTGGGGGATTATAATCGTTGCCTTAGACTTGGAGGTAGGCTCACCACCAGAAGACGAATATGTTTTTGGAAGATTGAGCCATTAAAGCATGACTCTTAGGAAGAGCATCCATCTAAATCAACTTGGCTTGCTCCCTCATCAAGCAATCACAAAAATCCTCAAAAGAAGGCATCTTATGATCTTCCCCAATAACATCCATAGTAGAATAGAAGGTAGAGGAAAACACTTGAAAAGGACCTCTAAGCTTAGACAAGATCAAGAAAATACACTCCTTATCTTCTTTGGCATGACCACATCCTTTTAATTGAGACAAAATAAACTTGAATTGTGCAAGGAAATCTTGAGTAGAGGGAAAAGCATCTGGAGAGAGAGAAGTGAGATCAGCTTGAAGCTGCACGATCCTAAACTAATTGACCTTACCATACAACTTTGCAAGCTTATCCCACACCTCTTTAGGTGTTTTACACTCAACAATATGAAACAAAAAATTATCAGACACATGAAGACCTATGAGCCCTTTAGCCTCATCCATTTTGTTTCTATGAAAAAATTGCTCAAATTTTTTAGTGAATTCAGGTTGATCGGCATCCAACAGTTGCCATAGACCCCGAGATTGCAACAATTGTGACATATTGAGCTTCCATGTGTGATATTTGTGTGGAGTGAGAAAATAAATCCTAGGGTTTGACATGATATACAAGGGCACATAAAGGACTAAAAACACAAGAACACCCCCCCCCAAGAATATATTCAAACTTATTTTACAATTTACAAGCACCAAAATGTGCCAAAAGATAAAATAGTAACAACTTGCAACTTCACGCTAGTAAAAATAGCATAAAATGATAATATTTCAAAAAAAAACACCTTATACATAGCGAAGTTTCTCGAAGTAGCTTTTTGGGGATAGCTCGTTTGCTAAAAACAGACTCTGATTGCAAAAATTGAGTAGGTTTGGCAAAAAAAATGCTTATTTTAGGCTCTTTATTGAAGCTCTTGGGTGCTCCATATAACCACTCTCAGAGTATGAGCATCGAGACGGTCCAACCAAGGTAATGCATTTACCAAATGAAGATTTGATCTCCTCCATACGGGCACGCAAATTACTAAAAAATCACCTCCTCTTGAGCATTTTCTCAAAGCTCCTCTTTTTCATGTAATTGATTGTATAAATAGTCAAAAAAGTTCTTTACAAATCAAATGTGGGACTAAAGTCCCTGCTTATGCCAAGCTTGTGCACATGGGCCCACATCCAAACTCGTCCTCTCCGAAGTAGACCTTAAATGGACAAGCACTATTTTATGAAGACTTTATTAGTGCTAAAGTTCGAGCCGAATCAATAAACATCTACCAATAAGAAGATTTATCTGCATAAAGGCAGGTTTGGCCTGACAAGAAGAACGTTGAGTCAAGGAGACAGTAAGCACACAGCAGGAGATGAGCCCTCTAGCAAGAGATGGAAGCCCAAATTCGAAGCTTCTTCAAAAAAAGAACATCCACAGACATGTACAACCACAGCCATAGCCTGCTAGAAGTTGAACCAATGCTTCAATGAAGAAAACTATCCACCAGAGAGAAGGCTCCAAGAAAATGGGTGATGAAGGTGCAAGACATGCGCATAGGTTAGAGGGGCTAGCAAACACCAGAATTCACCCACACAAACAAACTTTCATGCCACAGTTGATGCATACAAGAAGCGTGCAAGCCATGAAAAGGCCAGAGACTATGGCTAGGGCACAAGAAGCACTGATCTTAAATTGGTAAAATAAATGCAAGGGGTTGTAGATCAACCGCTCTGATATCATGATAGTGCATCCAGGAGCTAGATTCGCAGACAAAGAACCCTTCACATGAACCAATCAATGGAAATTGCATTAACAATAATGAGGTTTTACAATGTACAAAGACCTTCAAAAAAGGCATTAGGAAAAGAAGGAGAGACAGCACGAGAAAGCAGGTGACTGCCCTCCATCAATTTACAGACCAAAAATGAATTAATGCAACTACTAAAATGAATGCAAAGTTGGACTTAAGAGCATGCTACAAATAAAAGTGCACTCCAACATATATAATATTATGTTTAATTATTTTATATTATATATTGTGTTCAAGTGAAATAACTAATATTATATTTATAGAGTAATATAGTTTATAGTACTAATATAAATTATATTATTTTATAATATTATAAGTATATATTATAATATATTATTTTGATTATATGTTAAATAATGTATAATAACTATGATATAACAAGATATTTATTATTTTATATATTTTAATAATATAATATAATATAATAAATATTAAATTATATTTATACTATTATATAAATTTATATATAATATTAATATCTGTAAATTCATATTATAATGTGAAATATTATACAATGTATAAATTAGAGTATATTATGTAATATAATAAAATTATAAATGTATACTATATTATATTTATATATAATGGTTTAATATATATAATATTATGTATAGTAATATTATATAATAAATATATTATATAAATATAATATAATATATTATAATATTATATAGATATATATATAGATATTAATATGTATATATAATATATAGTATAATTATAATATATATTATATTTATACTGTATTATATAATATAATAATACAATATTATGCATTAAATTTACAATGTGTTATATTATATTATATTATAGATAAAATCCATCACATTTTTATATAATGCAATTTATTATATTTATATTATTATATACTATATTATTTATAACTTCCAATATTGAAAAGTATGTTTTATTTTTACATAGTTTATATGCAATATTTATTAGTAAAGCGAGTTGGTAACACAAACAATTAAAATGTGATGGATTTTATTTTTTTCCATTGCATTGTCTAGCACATTAACCATTGAAAGAAATGTTTGAATAAAATCACTATCATAGTTTGTAAAGTCATATCACTAAGGCACGTGATAAAATGAAAGATGAGAATGGTGAACGGTAAGAGAAGGGCCCCACAACATGCGTTAAGTGGTCAAAGCTTAGAGTTTGTTGGTTAAGTTGAAACCTCTTAGATGGCCACTAACACTTCCATTCTTATAGTTGAATCCTTTGGGTCTTCCTTGTGTCTTATGCAACCATACATTATTACCAAACTTATATTGATAACATGGGAAATGCTAATCATGATCCTACTTGTCAACATAGAATTCAAGCTTGGTAGGCCATAAAACCAACTAGATAACAAGTCTTTTGATGCCCATAATAATGGTGAGTATAGTTAAAAGGCTTAAAACATGCTTGAGGATATAACAAAACCCTAAATAGGAGATTTCAACCAAGATCAAGCCAAAGAATTATGATGAACTAGTAGTTGAGTTGAGATATTTCCACAATGTTAATAGAAAATTATACCAAAAATAGGGTAGTGTGACCCAAATATAGATATTGAGTATGAAATTGAAACTCAAAGTAAGCATGTGCAAATCAAAAAATAGCCTATGATTAGAATATAGACACAAACATGAAAACCTTTCCTTGAACAAAGTAGAATATGTAACTAGGGGTCAAATAAGCCTTCTTCTATAACCACCTTATATTTTAAAAAAATAAAAATTTATTGTCCCCTATACCCATCTCAATATTAAATAGATATACCTACTTATTTAATTTGGGTTAGTGAAGGATCATGGTGGTCCAAACTAGGCCCTTAAGTGGCAACTTAATAATTTAGAAAAACAAACTTAGTCAAATTGACATAAAAGTTTGAATAAGTTATTAACATAATTTTAAAATTATGTAAGAACAAAATTTGTAGAAAATTGAATCTAGTTTCTAAGATACTATTCATTTTTTGGAGAAAAGTAAATCTATTTGGTGAAAATTTGAAACTTTAATGTAGTAGTACTAAATTTTCTAGGAAAAAATAAAAAGTAGGTGAATGTTTGACCTACCTAAGTACAAGAAAAATGTAATATATTTATTTGAAACTTTGAATATAAGTAGAGGACACGTGCCTATCTATGTGTCACATAATTCTTTTGTAATTTTTTTGCATGTAAATAATTATTTATGATTTTTTTATTAAAACCTTTTAAAAATATTAAACTTGTTTGTCTGACCACAATAATTTGGTCTCAAATCTTAAGAATTATAGATTTCTTCAATCAGCCTGTCAATCATTTAGTCAGAATGTATGTATAAAATCAATAATAATTATTTATTTAATTCCAAATAAGGTGTATCTTATATTATTGGAAAGCTGAAAATTTTCTTAGTAAACCCTTTTTGTTTCATCAAATTTTGATTAAAAAAACGTCGTCAACCATTTTTGGTCATATCGCCACTTTTTGGACCTCCATGATTTTGTACTCACACATCTCTTTTTTCCAACCACTTTCCATTCAAATGAATATATTATATGATAGTAAATTGAATAAAATATTAACTCTCAAATAAAGTGGCAACAATTTACCATCATATTAAATTTTTACACATAATTTTTTTAAAATAATTAGGATTAAAAAATAAACCGACAATAATTTATCACCATATGAAACATTTATACACAATTTTAAAAAAAAAAGATTAAAAAAATCATTTAAAATTAAATTGCATGCAACATTATTTCTAAATTTAAAGATTTTCCGCCAACTCCATTTCCGATATAAATTACTAAAGTAAAACAAATGCAAAAAAAGGGAAATAAAAGATCATATTACCTAAGCTTACACAAATTTGTTGTCAAGTGTATTGTATGGAATAGTGTACACACTCTGACCTCTCTGGATCAAATCTGCACCTTGTAATTTGTGTTATCTCATTTCACAATAAAAATAAGCTTTACTTTTGATCTGTTGCAATCGACTCACCATGTAACAAAATTCCAAACATCATGCATAGAATTTAGTCCAAACTAACACTTGAGAAGATATAAGCATGCAAAAACTCCAAATTCATATGAGTCACAACTAAATTTTACAAGATATGACTGAAAATGAAAGAATTACAATGAATAAACTCACCTATAAATATACTTTTTTAGGGTCGACATCTAGGGTATGTGGAGGATCATCAAGGAAAAAACAAGCCCTTAAGTGGTAATAAAATTTAGAAAAACAAAGTTAGGCAACTTGATGTAAAAAATTGAATAAGTTATCTATATTATTTTAAAAATATGTAAGAATAGAATCTATATCAAATTGAATGTAGTTTCTAAACTACTAGTTTAAAAAAAAAAATCTATTTGGTGAAAATTTGAAATTTCAATGTAGTAGTACATAAATTTCAGAGGAAAAATAAGAAGTAGGTGTCTATTTGACCACCCTAACCACAATAAAATGATAATATTTTTTTATAATATGTTAGATATAAGTACAGGACTCATGTCACGATGTGATGCATATTTTTTTGTAATTGTTTTCCAAGTAAATAATTATTTACTAATTTTGTATTACAAATTTAAAAAAATGTAAAAAAATCGTATGTCTGACCACATTAACTTGGTAAAAACTTCATGAATTTTTTAATTTATTTTTAATCCTATAGTATGTGAAGCATAGAATGTGACGCATATTTTGGATTCAAAAAATGTGATACCGTTCGAAATCTATAGATTTTTTCAATCAACCTATCAATCAGGACTTTAATCGTAATTCAAAGAGAAAATGAATAATAAGAATTTATTAAATTCAAAATAAAGCATAATTTATAATGGTGGAAAGATGAGAATCTCCTTTAAAACCGCTTTTCATTTCATCAATTTTAGGTAAAAAAAAGATCGCCAGCCACATGGGCCATCATATCACTTAGATATCGCCACTTTTTGGCCCATCAGATCATGCATATACACCTCTACAAAAAGATAAGTTTATCTCATTCTTTCTTTTCTGACAGGAAAGAGCTAAAAAAAATTGTAACAAGAATATTTTAAGATAAGACAATGTTCTTTACTAATTCTAAAACAATTGTGAGTCCATTTGATGATGAACGTGCACAATAAGCTTATAGATTGAAACTTTAAGGTCATTTCTATAGAGAAAGGTTTTGCAGGCTTATAGAACTATATTGGATGATGCTTTGCAAGATTATCAAATCATAAAGGATACTTTAAATAAAAAAGAAAAAAAATGAGTGGCTCAAATTCATAATGGTTGTCCTTGAAGATATGATCAAATTTCTTAGGGGAGGCCCTTGGGCCTTTAATAGAGTATTTAATAATATTTTGTCTTTGAGTAAGTGGAAGTCAGGTTTTGATGCCTTGGTAGATCTTGGTAAGGTGGCTCCAACTTGGGTTAAGCTCATAGGTTTTCCATTGGAATTTTGGAGCCAAAGTTTTTTCAAAGGAATTGTTGATTCCTTTGGTACCCTTTTGACTATTGACAAAGTAACCCAGCTTAAGCCATGGTTGTTCTATGATAGATTTTGTGTGAATGTCATGGTCAACATTGTTCTCCCAACCACGATGACCCTTAAATCAAAATTTGCCAGATGGGTCCAACCTTGGAATTTGAAAATGGTAAGGTTGTTTGTTAGCACTACAATAAGTTTAGCCACTTACAAGATGTTTGTTATAAGCTTCATTTGGAACCTAAGAATAACTAGTGAAGGTCATTGCTTAAATATCCCACTAATTTTTTTTCTTATAAGTCTTTATTGAAGGAACATGTCACACCTTGCACCTCCTTGGGTTTTTTGATTCTTGGTAAGGAGACAGAGACTTTCCAAGATAACTCTATTTAAGATAACGTATCGTCTTTGGGGGGAATTCCCCTCCTGACAGAATTGAAATGACCACCTTGAATTTTGTGGTTGAATGGATATCCCTTTGAATGGGTCACTATTTACTTGGTCTAAAAAATGGTTGGGTAATCATTTAATCTAATTAAAACTTGACTATTTCCTGATTTCTTTAAATTGGAACATTTTACAAGATCTCACTCTCATTACTCTACATAGGATAGGCTCAGACCATAGTGCTCTTCTGCTTGGATGGGATGATAAATTTATTAAAAGACCTTCTCCCTTTAGATATGAAATATTGTGGTCTTCCAATTTGAACTTCAAAACCCTTGTTGAAGGTTAGTGGAATGCTCCCTATAGTGGTACTCCCATGTTTCGTTTAGCCCAAAAACTAAAGAAAGTTAAGGATAGTGTCAAGGGATGGAATAAATACTTATTTGGGAATATATTCACTATAAAAACTAACTAAGCTTAAAAATAAATGAGATTTAGGATTTGATGGAGCTAGGTTTTATTAATGAAAACATCTGTAATCAAGAAAGTGACTTGAGATCTCAATGGTATAAAATAAATAAAAAACATGAGACCTTCTAGAAACAAAAGTCAAGGATCAATTTGTTGACTGTGTTGAACCCTTTGACAATGGTTTTAGCATTGGTGTCAAGGTTTGATCAAAGGTGGCATGCATTCATATATTTTTTACTTTAATGAAATACATGAGACAGTCTGGTTTTGGTTGAATGTTCAACTTGGCACATTTTCAAGTAATACATGCATTGGTATATATATACATGTTTGGTATTCATTGAAGGCTTAGTGCTATTTGATTAAGGGAGAATGTCATTGGGATCTAGAAATGATCTTTGGTCACAAAGGTAGTATATATTTTTGTGTTTATGGATGATTTTGACAGTGGGAGGTTATTGAGACAGCATGCTTGGTAAACATATGGTGGTTCTGTCTATACTCTTGACATATTTTGTGTTAATACATGCTTTGGTCTTAAGGTTTAGATATGGGCTACACTTATCATTTTTTTATAGACCATCACATGGGTGTTATGCATTGACCGTGGAACATTTGCATTAGTAGACCAATACAATGCATTGTGATGAGTATTATACTCATATGAATAAAAGCTATTTTTTTAACACCAACATATATCATTTGAATGTCATGAGATTTTGGTTGAGTTGAGGTAAAAATATTGACAAAATGATTGTCTCAAAGTGAAAACATTATTGTGCATATTCGACACAATGATTGTGCCCTAGAAGTTATCATTTGACAAACAAAAAAAAATGGTTTTTAGTAGACAATTTAGGGATTGAAGAGCTTGGTGAAAATGGAGGTATAGAAGCTTGGTGAAGGAAGGAAAACATTAAGAAAAATAGTGGTTTGATGGTTGGTTATGTAGGAAACTGGTTTGGAGGGTATTCAAGGAGTCAAAACTTTCAATGAGGATTATTTTGGTAACTCGATTCCTTTCTCTCCTTGGTTATTGGTTAAACAAGAAATGGCATTTTGTCTTGATCAATTTGTTTTCAAAATTTTTTGTTGTGTGCATATTCACTCATTGTGCTTATGCTTGGGTTTCATCTCATATATTTTTGGTCTTTTTTTGTGTGATTTTTTTTTCATATGTATTGAGTTAGGATGTCAACTTCTATTCAATATTTCATATGCTCAACTTTGGTTTACCTCTTACAAGGGTATGCATATTGTTTAAGTCAAGATTCTATATGTTTTGAGTCTTCAAATCTTACTGCTAGGGAACGGGGTTTAAACAATTTAATAGATTTATTAAAAGCCTTTACACATGTTGTGTCTTGTAAATATGAAGTCGAGTTGAGGGCATGTCTCTATTATTTAACATGTACATGCGGCATTCTGGCAGTGTCAACTATATGTAAAGAACATCTATTCTCATAGTTTGTTAAGTGTGTTACACTTTCACTTTGTCTTACGTTATATGTATATAGAACTTGTATATTGTATCAACCATGGTAAAAGGTGGGTTAAATTTGGTTGAACACAAGTCACCATGATGACTTAAGGGGAAGTTATGAAACAATTTATACAAAACTCATTTGATTGTCTTAAGAGTGATAGATGACAAGATTATGTGAACTTTTGATTCTTATAAAAAAAATGATATGTTACTATTATTGGTTTGGTGCTTTCATAGAGATATCATGTTGATTTTATGAGCATAACTCTAAAATGTTGTTTTGCAAAACTGTATGAAAAATAGTGAAGTGTATAATCTGATACATTTTTTTTTTTGAAGATTCCAATTTAATGAATCTTTAGGACATTGAATGTGTTAGGATGGAAAGTAGAAATGTTATAAAGTGAAATAGAGTAACCCTTTGCAATTGAATTTATTAATGATTTGGAAATGTTGTATAAGATCATTTTAGTGAGACAAGTTTGATCTTTGGCCAGTGAGGTCATATGTTGCCAATGAATCATTTTTTTTACAATAAGGCTTATGTTTCCAGTTAGGCATTTTTTAGCGAGTGAGGCTTATGTTGCTACTGAGGCATTCTGTATCTAGTAAAGCTTATGCTTCCAATGAGGCATTTTGTAGCCAATGAGGCTTATGTTTCCAGTGAGGCATTTTTTAGCCAATGAGTCTTTGGCAGTGAGTCATTTTCTTGCCAGTGAGGCATTTTGTAGCCAGTGAGGGATTTTCCTAAGCCAGTGAGACATTTTATGAGTGTTTTTTCATCCCTATGAGGGTTTTCCACTCATGAAGATATTGTGTTTGTAGTGTCCCTCTAGTTGCTACTATTTTTTTTAGTTGCTTATGTTTGTTTGCTAGTCGTTTTAGCTGTTTTGGATACTATACTAGTTTATTTAAGTTATGACATAGATACTATGTTAGTTTTAATACTTGGATGATGATACATTAGATACATTGTGATCATCTGATTACGTTCATGTGGCGACATTATGTTAGACATTATGTGTGTTATGGTTTCATGTTGTTTCTAAGATTTAGTGAGTTTATGAGGATGTATCTGATGTTGTTTATGATTTATTTTTACATGTCAGTCTTGGTGAAGGAGACAATGTAGCTTATTACTCACTTGTGAGTACCCCGCTATGATGTGACTTTCATTCACAGTGTGATTGTCATTTTACATAGATATGTTTGACAGTGTTGTTTTATGTAGTTTGCAGGTACAAGATCGACTCCACCTGCTTTGTCAGGTTTGACCGTGACATGACCCAATGGAAACATGTTGTTGCGGAGATAATGTTAGATCTTTCTTTGGCCATCGTTCTTTATAGGACGAGTATCTATTTGTCATTCATTGTTCTTCGTCGTTCATTCTGTCATGTCAATCATGTTTTCGTTATGTTTGGAAAATGGAAATTGATTTGTTTAATCAATTAAATGGTTTATTTATAAGTTATTTGATTTAATGTTATGTTATTTAAATGCTAAATTAAATTATTTATGTTTAGATAATTTTGTAATTAAAGTTGATTTTTGTTTTTAAAAGGTTTGATTAATTGTATTTATTAAAATAAGATATTAATTAAATGGAATTGTTGATTTATTGTGAAAACTTAAATGTTGAAAAGTAGATATTTTAAATAAGTTGTTTTCAATAGTTTATGCATTAATATCTGAAAACTTGAACTTGCAGTAAGAGAGTGTTATCTTGTGCAATTGATTAGTTAGAACTATTTGATCAATTTTGTTTGCATGTTGAAAATGATTTAAGCTTTGTGATTGTGAGTTAATTGAAAAGGAATTAAAAATATTTGTTTATGCAAGTTTTGCATGGCAATTGGATTTTTTTCTTAAAGAAGTTTTCACGGAAATTTTTGGATTTCGATTGAAGGTTTGGTGACAGTGAATTTGAAAGGATTGGTGTGTTTCAGAAAAGCATAGCATTGCAGAATTTCTAGTGCTTACGTCAATTTATGTTGATATTTGAGATTAATATCCAGGTTTTCTTCTTTGTTTTGTATTTTCTTGAATTGAATCGTTTCAAAGTCGTGTATGGTTTTGGATATTCCTAATGATTGAAATTTCTTTCTTTGTAACTTGCACAAACATCAGAAAATGAAATCCTTATTGCTTAAGTTTTGATTAAATTGAAAAGAAATTATAGAGAAATGAAAACTTATGAAAACCTAGCTTTGAATCCTTAAAATTTATAAAAAATTGTTTTAAACTATATTATTGGCTTGTTATTACATCAATTCGACATCTCAATCATTCAAATATCCCAGATCATTCTTTTATAAAGAATCCCCACATTTTGTTGACTTGTAAAACTTTTATGATGGCTACATGGATTCGAACCCTGATACATTAATTTTCTCTTTTGTTAAAAACCATCTCTAAGGATGGAATGATTGTGAGGTGTGCCTTACCCTTATCATTATATGGCAGCCAAACTTATGGCAATCTCCTCATTTTATTACCTTATAAGTTTTTCTTGGTGTAATCAGCATTGTATTTATACATCCATTTTTTATTATTAGCCCGAACACTAATCATCAAATAGTTGATTCAATCCTTGCATATAAATGTTGTTGAAGTCATGATCTCTTATACTTTTAAGCCATCTTTAATTCATCAGCAATAGCTTGGGATTGGAAACCTTCATGGTGATTGTCATTTCCTCATCCCTTATGCTTTGCTAGCTGCATGTTTTCTCTTGTTTAATGTTCATCTCTTAGTCCAAGCTTATGCAACATCCTTCATGTTGTTTAATCATTCTTTGAATGCAATTTTCTTATGAGGTGGCCAATGATGTATTCTTCTTCATTATCACTGATTATCGGATCATGTTAAAAAAATATTGATGCTTTCTCTCCATCATTAGTCTTCCTTGGGTATCATTCTTTCAATCTAGTCTTAGTCACCCAATTTTCTTTTTATTCGTACTTGGTTGTTCTGTTTAAGGCATGGATCTTTTTTTGAGTTCATAGTTATCTATTGGTTGTTCCTTAACTTATCTTGCTTGGTCATAATCTTCAGTAGAAAGGACAACACCACCAAACAACTTCTTTTCTTTGAACTGCACTTTCTTGCATACTCACCCTTAGAGGCACATAATATGCTTCATTTGAGTGCACCAACGAAAATACATTACTACCTACTCCCCTTGAGATTTAGCCTTCAACATTAGTCCAAGACCAAGAATGAACCTTGAAATGATTTCCACATAGATGCACACACTTATGCATCTTAATTGAAAATGAGGGGAAATAACCTCTAACATCTTTCAAAGATACTCAAAAGTATCCTTTGGAAGAACCTTTGTGAAAATATCTACAACTTGATCCTTAGTATGCACATACTCTAACTTTACCTCATTTTCTACAACTTTCTCTCTCAAGAAGATATACTACATTGATATATGCTTTGTTCTTGAATGAATTACTAGATTATTTTAAATATTTATAGAACTTGTATTATCCCACAAGATAGAAATAGGTTCATCATATATGATACTTTGATATCCTTTGAAAATGTCTACTTCATCAACAACACCTATGTGCAACAAGATGTTGTTGCAATACATTCTTTCTCTGGAGTAGATAATGGCATTGAGTCTTGCTTCTTGCTTGGCCATGAAACTAACAATCTTCCAAGAAAGAAAGCACCAACAATTGTACTTTTCATGTCATCTCAACATCCAACCCAATTTGCATCTATATCTAAGTATTTAAAGAGAAATCAGTATCCATTGAATAGAATAAATCATACTGCAAAGTACCTTACAGATATTTGAATATCCTCTTTACTATAGTGTACTGCCACATGCGATTCTCTAGGAGGTTTTTGAAATCTAGACACAAGACAAAATACATGCATGATATTTGGTCTAGTAGTAGTTAGATATAACATTCCATCAATCATTGATGTATACTTAGTCTGATCAGTCTTAGGAGATTCATCATTCATGCTCAACTTGCAACAAGTAACCATAGTATTAAATATCAATTTAGAGCCTTCCATTCCAAACTTCCTCAATATTTCCTTGGCATACTTTGACTCTGAAATGAATATTCCTTTTTCAATTTTATGCCTAATCAAGGAACCATAACAACTTACAAACTAGGGCCATGTTCAAATGTTCCTAAATATTCTAGAAATTTGAAATTGATTTTCACTTAAGGGAAGGTCACATCATTAAGAATTGATCATATAAGAAATTTGACTAAGTATTTTAGATAGAAAATTTTCAATGAACACCCTTCGATAACACTTTGTAAAGTGACCCAAAAAATACTTTTCAAATTCATTAATAATAATGGATGAATAATGTCAAGTGCATGAAGTGGGAGTAGTGTATAAGGAAAAAAGACACAACAAAAATAAAGTAAAAATATAAGGATATGTATTTTGTATTTATTTTTAAAGCTAAAATTGGTAGCTTAGTGTTGTATTAGCTATTTAATCCTCACAAAAATAAATAAAGCTATTTCAAATTATATTTTAGTAACTATTTATAATGTTCAATTATAGAACCTTAAAGTATGATTATTCATGCATGTTTCTAGCATATAAATTTGTTCCTTTTACTTTTATAAATCCACATTTATTCAAGTGTATGCTTAGTTCATTCTTGGGTTTCTTGATATTTTGGTGCCTATGAATCTTAACTTGATTCACTTTCCCATAGGATTAGTACATTGGTGTATTATCATTTGTCCTTCTATTATAATTTAAAGTCCTCCAATATATCTCTCCAATTTTTTTAATGTTAGACTTGATTATTTTGACAAGCATTGTTCAATTTCATTATTTTCACTAAATCATATGTTAGACCATAATTTGCACATTTTATAGAGAGTTATACATGTTGACATCCTATAGCATTGAATGAACTTGTGTTATTAATATAAGGTATATTTTGATATTGTACTTGACTAATATAAATTTAATGAATCATATAGTATGCATTTTTATTTCTGATGAAATAGACTAGAATAAGGATATTTTTCTTTAAGTGGTTATATATACATGCATACGAATATGCATATGCATACACATACACATACATATACATATATATAATGATGCGTGTGTAAACTATCAATCCATATACTCATGGTGAGGTCTTGAATGTTTTTTCTTGGAAATAATAGGATATATTTGTTTAAGGTTTAGACTAAAATTCCTTATGTCTCCTTAAGTTTTATGTTCAATGACCTTAGGTAAAAACCCCTTATGTTAACTATAGCCTAAAGCATAGAGGAGAAATCATCTTCTATTTATTTCTAATTTAGTATCCATTTCTTAAAATTGAGCCATGCATCTTGTTCTAAGATACAATTAGTTCCATTTTATTTGTATTAATTGTTTACTCTAGAAAAGTAATATAATGGTTTCAAGCATAAAATTATAGTACTAAATAACTTTTATTATTAAAGGAATAGCAAACAAAAATATAATTTTTGAACATAGACAATCTAAAAGTGATATTTATATTTTAAATTTTAAAATGGTCAAATATCAATCAGGGAAATGTAAAAATTATAAACCCAATTTATTTTTTTAATCTATTTATTTTTTAAATAATTAATTTCATGTAGTCTTTCATAAATTTAAGACAATTATTTCACTTACTATAAATTATTTTTCAATGATGTTGATAGGACATCAGAATAGATATAAAAAAGTTATTTTTTTTATTGAATTTATATAACACTTAAATAAGTTGAAAACCTAATTAATGAAGGATTTTCTTGATAAAGATTCGTTTTTCAATGTTGAGTTTACTCAAAGTGTCATATTTTTCATGGGACACCAACTTTTGTCTAAATTTAATATAGCTCAAAGGAATAAATTAGAGAACTATAATTTTTTATCCTTAATCACCAACACATTGTGACTTTTCCAAGGAAAAGTGTCGGTTTTATACTTTCTTCTATTCATAGATAATGAAGAGTCTACGAGTGGTGACTAAACCTAATCCTATTTTCTACCCTTGAGAATATGCATGTTTGTGTTCATGGATTTTCCCTCTTTAAGATGGGAGACTCTTCTTTACTATTCATATATATTTGTTGTGTTAAATTCTTTGCATATGCAATTTTTTAGGTTTTCTATATGTGAAAGCACCGCAGCCTACTAAAAAATGCATGCCATTAAATTTCAAGGGTATTTCAAAATTTCCTGAGATTTAAAAAGACTAAATTTTCATAAAAGGATTTATGCATCTAATGATAATCATATTTAATCATTCATGAAAGTGAGATGATAATGAGGTGGAGGATAAATTTGTCATTCTTTAGTTGTTTGTTGAATCTTAGAAAGATGATGCTAGAGAATTATATGTATGATTCCAAGTAGAATTCATAGAATATTTCAATATAACAGCTAGATTCAATGTATTATTACATTAGCAAATATATATATCAAAATGATTTTATGATTTATTAATCCTTTAATAGACATCTTAGAATACTTGAGACTTAATAACACACTGAATCTAGTCCATATCGATTACATACTGTGATCCAAAATGTTAATATCACAAATTTCTACACAATTATGAATCAAAGTCTCACAGAAAATACTGACGACAAAATTTTTTTGGCTTACAATTACAATTTGAACGGCAAAAATATAATGTCTAATCAAATGTAAACAGATTTGAAGATGCCGTCAAAGTCATGAAATGTTTGACTTACTTGCGGTAAACAATACGTGGAACTGGAAATAAATAGAAATGCTCATCTCTGTGCTCGCAAATCACATGCATGCTAGCTCACATTTCGTATTGACAAAACAGAATACATCAGTCAAAGTATGCATGCTATGCTTGTTTTCATAGTGAGTGGTAGTCCGCCTCTGAAAAACAATCACTGGAGAACATAAACTATTGGGTCTTCCATGCCTCCGGTGCATCCATGTTGCTGGATAGTCCTTTTCCTCGAGTCTTTCCGGATCGAATCTGCGCCGTCTCTTTCCATAATAAAAATTGTTTCTGTTACAATCGACGTACTACCATATGACTAAACATCATGCAAAGAATTCAGATGTTAAGAGACTTTTGATTGCATTCCAGTGAGCCTAAAGTTTATATAATCTGTGTGCAATTTTTTGCTTCCCATCTAGATTTATGTATAATATCAAGATTCATAAAGGCAATTTGAAAATTTATTATAGATACAACTCTTGATTCTTTTAGATTGTTTGGTCTTCTATACGCCATTAGAATTTTTCATTTTTATTCTGAAAACTACAGCAATGCAGTATAGCCCCAACTTAAACTTAGCAGACATCAACATGCACAAACTCAAAATTTAGGGCTAAATCTTAGAACATATGACTGAAAACAAAACTTTTATTGTCAATGAATTACAAAGAATAAAGAAATTTATATGCTTGGACATAATTACAATAAAGCCCATGATGGGATCGAGCTGTCCAAGTATGGGTTTATGTTAATACCCACTGTAAATAATATATGAACATACAGAGCTTCCCAAGAAATGGACTACATTAAAACCCTCCCTGCCAACTGGCAATGTCGCTTTCCCATTCAAATTCAGCTCGGCTTTTATTGATTAAATATTGTAGTGCTGAGCCTATCTCTTCTGCATTAAAGCGATCAATGAACTCAGATGTGGTTGTTTCTGCTCCAACCTCCTCTCTTTCATATTTCTCCCCCAATCCACAAGACATTGAGCTGTTTTTCTCAACTTCTCTGCGTGCTTGATCTGCCATATAAAACTGAGGTGGGATCAACAAAAGATTTTGATTGCATGCGGGAAAACCTTTTGGAATGCATTTTCTTTTAAAACAGCTCATCCCCTGTCCTGCATGAATTGGACTGTGCCTCGTTTTGCTGTTGAAGATCTTCTTCTGGGCTGAAGGAGTATATGCACGGGCACCCACAGTGAAATGATTTTTGCAGCCTTGACATAAATAGCGAGGCTGGATAGATCTGCAGTGGTGCATATTGTTCAAATATCGGAAGGTACAACTCTCAGCAGAGTTACAGAAAGGGCAGGCAGGAGGTTTGCATGATCTAAATATACCAGCTATCCAATTCTTCCCATCTTCTGGCAATGTACAAGCAGGAACGTCCAAACTTCTTCTTATAAGATTCAAAGCATCCTGGAAATTGAGCTCTTGGACATTCAATTTCTGAAACAAACCTCGCAGTATATCCATCATTAAACTGATCTCACAACCAAATGCAACTGCAGAATGCAATGTATTCCTTTCTGATCTCACAACCGAATGCGACTGCAAAATGTGATGTATTCCTTTCTTATCTCACAACCGAATGCAATGCATTCTTTTCGCGTACAAATAGCATCTTATAATTTATTTGCATGTCTGAATTGCTTCTATTCGGTGCCGCCAAAGTACCTTCATTTAATGCGTTTTTGTGTTGAAAATATCTTAGGAAACAGCGTACACACGAGATGTACGGAACGCACTCCAATCTTTCTGGATTGAATCTGGGCCGTCTCTTTCCATAATAAAATTAGTGTTTACTTTAGTGATCTGTTACAATCGACGTACCATATGACTAAACATAGTAAGAATAGTTTTAACATTAATATAATATTAATGTAATATGAATTATTTTATTTGATGCATATTTAAAAAGTTTGGTGTTTTTATGAATATCTTATATTAAGGAAACTTAAAGATAAAAATTAGATTTATTTAAAAGAATAAAACTGAAATAATAAAGATTTAAGCAAAGTAAGATTGTGTATAAATATTTCATTATAAAAATACAGCAGCATTAAATGAATTATTTTTCCTTATTTATATTGTACGTTATATAGTATATAAATAATATATTAAATATATTATATTATTTATATATCCATTATATTATATATATAATATTTGATAAAAATGGCAAAGTCACTAAACAATTTTATTAACTAAAAAAATGTTACAAACTTGGTTCAAAAGAACATATTTATATTATATATTATATTATAGTATTTAAAAATTTATATTATATAATTTATGTGAAAGCAACGAAAGAATATTCTGTAAAGTTTTTGAAACTTCATTCAAAATGACGGGCAAGTGGAAGTTATGTGCTGTTTTTTTCTAACCATCTCTATTATACTTTTATAAAAATAAAGAAAAAATTAGTGTTAAAATTGAATTAAAATTGCCATCCTGCCATCAATATATTAATGTGTAACACCTGATTTCAAGTTTGATATTCAATTATTAATTATAAAAAAATAATTCATATTTGTTTAACATTGAATATTTGTGTGCTTCGCAAACTGTTTTTGCATAACTGTCAATGGGAGGTCTTTACTTGTGTTTGCTCGCATATTGAAGCCATAACTGATAATGTGCTTCACAAACTATTTTCGCATAACCGTTTTATTGTGAATGCATAGTTCACCATGAAACCAAGCAATTCATTTTTCTACTGTAGAGGCAATGGGAGGCCTTTATTCGCATCTGCTCGCATATTGAAGCCATGATGAGGTAGATTTTTTTAAATACTCCATTCTTCTCTTATTCAATCTAGGCACATTACTTTCTGTTGTGTTATGCTTGATTGACAAGTTCTCTTGCATTGTATTTTCATTCAGGTCAAGCTTAGCTTGGATGAGAGGTTCAATCTGGTGCACAATGTAGGAGAAGATGCATTCAAGAGGAATATGCCACATTTCCACTTTTTTAATTTGTATGAGAATTTATATCTTCGTTAGGGTTTTATCTCATTTTTTATACATAATTCATTGGATTTTACAAGGGAGAAAATTTCATTGTAATATCGGAAGAAGAATATGCCACATTTCCACTGTTTCTTGTGTAACCATTTTTATTAGCGAACAACATTGTATATGACATTGAAATGTCATGGGAAGTGAGTGTCTGTAAACGATTTTTTGAGGCTATCGAAAGGTATGTTCCCATCACAAATTTTAATGGTTTACAATTTATGGTTTCTTGTGTTTTATTTTGAAGGGTTCTTTGGGGGTTTATGTGCATTTCAATGTTTGTTTCTCTATTTGATATTTGTACTCCTCTTTTCACATGAATGATGAAACCAATATGAATTAATGGAAAAGGATACTTGAAAAGGAATTTACCTGCCCAAAGTCATTTGTTATCCTGAAAATGGATCAGTCAGTTAAATAAACTAGGCGGAAGAAGATGGCATTGAAGGGTAAGAAAACCATGGTGCATGTTGCAAGCAATTAGTATTTTCCACTTAGGAGCACAACCTTTACCATTTAGATAAAATGAATTGTTGGCATTGAAGGCGTAAAATTCTATTTCCTATTAGGTTGAAGAGTAATTTCTAGCAATGTATAAATGAGCCAATGAACAACATTTACAATACAAAATAGATTTAGGGTTTTCTATGGTTTGTGGATGTGTATTTGTAGCTTATCCATACAATATTTTAAGATGCTTACATGAAGTGGTAGACTAATGAGAGGCTAATCAAGTATTTGCCCTCAGGACTAGCAGCATGAAAAGACATTAGAGCAAAATGAAAATATATAGAAATAAAACTTCCCAGTAAAGATTTTACCCTCTTTCAAATCGCGAGCATAGAAGGAAGCCTTTGTATTGAAGCAATCCTGTGTTTTTTTTAACTGTTTAGATCATTTGATTAACAATTTAAAACTAACATGGAGATCCTTATAATGTACCAAGAACATACAAAATATGGGATGACACAGTGCACGTAGCAATAGAAATAAATAGACTACATTTGTAAGTTGTTGCAACATTTAGTTCATAGAAATTAGTGCTAGAACCAATATGATATATCAAGAGATTCTAGATTCATTGACCAAAAAAAAATTGCCAACGAAATGATTAAAGGCACTTCTTTAAATAGTTACCTAAAGATACAAGCATGGGAGAAACAAAACCAAAATTTAACCTTCTTAACACAAAATGTAAATTATTGCATACGAAGCTCAATCAAATCATAAGAAGTCAAACCTTGAATTCGAAATCACAAGGCATAAATTCGATGCCTCTGCCAGGTAATACAAATATGCATTAACAAATGAACTATACAAAATTTAAGATTAATTACACACTCTACAAAGAAGAAAATCCAACATTGTCAATGAATGTTGATCATCAAAAATTGATTAGTGATTTCTGCAACAATCTTCTTACATTTTAATTTTAAAATTAAATTACCAAAAATAAAATACCATGGCCATCCCTGCTTTTCACACTAATGAGATTCTCATGGACCAGCAGGCACTGTCTTAATAATGTCAGAGTCACATGTATTACAAATACAACAAAACATACACCAACCATGATATAAAATAAGATCTACTAAACAATAACACAAACAAAAAATCTTGGTTAATTTTTTAATGAACGCAATTCTAACGGTAGAAGTGCCTAAAATGTTTTGAAGAGAAATATTCTTTTTTTTTTTGCAAATATTTAATTCATTTTTAAAGAAAACATTTGGGTTTATGTAATATAGTTGATTTTTATTATGAGCCCAGTAAAATGAAATTTTCTGTAGATATAAATGAATTAAAGCAAACATATGGGTTTATGTAATGTAGGTGATGTTTATTATGAGCCCAATAAAATGAAATTTTTATGCTTTCTGTTATAAAAAATTTTGAATAACCTACACTTGATCTGCTTTTGGACCAGGTGAATATGTTGACATGGTTAAGGTGGGAATTATTGATCCCTTGAAAGTAATTAGAATTGCATTGGTTGATGCTGCAAGGTAAGAATATTTTACTATTATGTTGTCATTGGAATGTGAACATCTTACATAGAGATGATATTCTAACAACATTCTAGAATGTAATGTGTTATTTACATACAAATTTGGTAATCTAAAGGCATCGTTGCTTCCATGGTTTCTGGTATTTGCAGTGTCTCCTCACTGTTGACAACAACCGAGGCAATAGTTGTTGAAATCCCCAAGGATGAAAGAGATGTTCTAGCTATGGGAGGTGGTGGTGGCATGGGTGGTATGGATTATTAACAAGATTGTTCCTGCATAGAGCCTCTAACATACTATCTTGGAAACTAAGGTTATTCTTACTCCAGGTTATATAGATCTGTTGCATTGACCTTTTCATTTATAACAAGAGCATTATTATCCCCTCATTGGGAATTGATTGAAAAGTTTGTAAGTGAAGTTCCCTGTAACTGCTCCATTGCAACTTTTTGGAGGGAAAGAAATGTACTCTAAGAGGAAATTTTTGTTAATTTATCTAAAGATAAAGTTGTCTGATTCAGGACTTGAGCATATGTAGTGAAATTTTTGGATGGTTCTTTTTAAAAAATTATGCTATGATTGGTTATCATTAACAAGAATTCCAATAATTGTTAATGGCAATGTGAAACAATTACTTAAATGAATAGTTTAAAAAGCGTAACCCTTGTACGCTATTTACAAGAAAATGAATGAACTAGGGAGCTCTTTAATTAATGGTTTAAAAGATAGCTTTTGTATGTTATTTACATGAAAATTAATGAGCTGGGGAGACTTACACTTAATGGTTTATAAGGTACTACTACAGAAGATTTTGTAAATTAAGTAGCAAACTAAGTGGATTTGATTGGAGAAATATTATGGTTAAATAAATTTGGGTTTCAATGGTGTTGGTATGGGTAATCTATTAGAAAGTCCTAATGCTAATAATCATAATATTTTTAATTATAAAAGAGGTTTGTTGTACTAATATTCATAAAATACGAAGCAATAAATAACAACTCAAAAATATAAATTAAATTTAGATAAAAGTTTCAAAATTTAATACACTATATAAACACCAATCAATTGAATAAAAAAATCTAATACTAAGGTGCAAGGTTTGTCATTTCGGGATCCACAACATACCCTATACAAGTAGAGTGTAGTGGGAAATAAATCTTTCTTGTTTAGATTTGCTATGAGAAGTAGGTGAAGGTTTGTTGTTTAGATTTTTAATGGTGAGTAGGTGAAGCTATGTTGTTTAGATTTGTAATGATGAGTAGGTGAAGATTTTCTATGATAAAATACTAATGTATTTTGAAAATAAACAATGAAATCATTTAATATTTCTCTTTAGAAGATGTAAGCATTTTTTCTCAAATCAATAGATGCCTAGATAATGATAACTTTTGATAACTTTCAGTGTCTTTTATATATATTATTCATTAATATATGTATGCTAGTTATACTTATATTATAGAATAGAATATTATTTATATATTATTTATTATATTTATACTGATATTGTATATTGCATTATAGTATTTATATATTTATATTATATATTGTATTGCATAATATTATATTACCTATTACACTATATAATATATAATTAAGAAATAACATAATATATATATTTTATTTTTATTCTATTGTAGTATTATTATTCTATTATAGTATTAAGATATTTATATTTATATTATATTATATTATATTATATTATATATTATACTATATAATATATAAATAATAAATAACATGCATCCTCTCTTGTGATGTTTTCACCATAGCCTTGCCCTATGTTATTTTTCTCATAAAGCTTTGGAATTTACCTTCTATCAAATTTATTATCAATCAATGAAACAAACCATCAACTATTTTAAAACCTCAAGATTTGAAATTTTTATCTCCTAAGGTCTATCAACCCAATCCAAACTACAAGGTTGTGTAAATCTTGGAATGCATGCAGAGGGAACGCTAGTTGACATGAAAATTTAAAATATAATGCACAAATTTTTATAGGAACCCAAATGACAAAGACAGAGGTTGTGAAGCATTTTTTGATGTGATTAAGTATGTTGCAATAGGAGGTGTTGCTTTAACATAAAGAATAAATCACATCACATTGCTCAAAATAAGAAATAGATGCCTTCACTACAATTTACCTACAACAAAATAATTAAATTTAATATATGTATTTTATGTATACAATAAATAACATAGTTATTTGTTAGTATGTTATTATATTTTATAGAATTGAAATTATATAAAGAGAGATAGAAAGAGAGATGGGAATACAGAGATAGAGGTAGAGATATGGAGGAATAAAAAGGGAGATAGAAATAAATAGAGATAGGAAGAGATAAAGAAAGGGAAATCAAGAAATGAAAGAGAAGATAAGACATAGATAGAGATTAAGTAACATAAAGAGAGTGAGATAGAGAGATAAAGATAAATATGAGCCTATATATAGAGAGGTAGAGAGATCAAGAGATGGGGAAAGAGAGGGGGAGATAAATAGGGATAGCAAAAGAGAGTAAAGGAGAGAGAGAGATAGGGAGATGGATAAAGAGAAAGAGAGAGGAAAAGAGAGAAAGATAGATAGAGGAAGACTGAATAGAAGAAAAATTTAGAGAGAAATAGGGGAGATGGGGGGAGAGAGATTAAGAGATAATCAGAAACATAGATATAGATATGGAGACAAAGACATGAATATATCTCTATCTATCTATATATATATGTATCTCTCTCTCTCTTTATACATATCTCCCTCTCCTTACCTCTCTACATATAATTTCCTCTCTTTATTTTTACCCATCCATCTCTCCCTCTCTCATTCTCTCCCTATCTCTATCTATCTTGGTCTCCACCTCCATATCCATCTTCCTCTTTATCTCCCTCCACTGTCTCTATCTCCTTTCCTCTATTATATTTCTCCCTCTTTCTTCACCATCTCTCTACTTTCCTTTCTATCCCTATCTCTCCCTCTCCCCCATTCTCTTCCTATCACTCCCTCTTTCTATACATCTCTACTTGTCATCAGCCCTCTCTATTTCTCTCCTTGCCTCTCTATCTATTAATATATACCCCTCTCCCTCTCTATCTCTATATCCATATCTCCCTTAGACACACACACACACTCCTTGTTTCTCGCTCCCTATCTCTCTCTCTCTCTCTTATTCACTTCACCGCTTCCTTCAAACCTCTCTCTCTCTCTATATATATATATCCCTCTCTACCTCTCTATATATATCACTTCCTATATATTTATCTTTTATATCTCCGTCTTTCTATACCTATCTTTCCCTCTCTCTCCCTCTCCCTATCACTTCCTATTTTTTATCTCTCTACTTCTCATCTCTATCTTTCTCTCCATATCTCTCTCACTCATACACACACACTCCGTGTTTCTCCCTCCCTATTTATATCTCTTTACCTTTCCCCCTCTCCCTCTCCATTTTTCTTTATACCTCAATTACTTGTCCCTATCACCTTTTTTCGCTAACTCTTGCCCCCTCTATATCTCTCCCTTCCCCCTCTAAATATAATCTCATCATCTCTATCTCTCCACCTCTCCTAATTCCACTCTGTCTATCTCTATCTCTATCTCTCTCTCTATCTCTCTCTCTCTCTCTCTCTCTCTCTCTCTCTCTCTCTCTCTCTCTCCTTATCCCTCTACATCTCTATAACTCCCTCTATCTATATCACTCCCTCTCTATCTATTGAGATATCTCTATATCTTGCCCCATCTTTCTCCTTCTCCCTCTTCCTCGTATATCTCTTTCTATCCATACCTTTCTCTAAATCTAGTATGAATTATAGTTTTAAATTTAATATAATATTAATGTAATATGAATTATTTTATTTGATACATATTTACAAAGCTTGGTGTTTTTATGAATATCTTATATTAAGGAAATTTAAAGATAAAAATTAGATTTATTTAAAAGAATAAAACTGAAATAATAGATATTTAAGCAAAGTAAGATTGTGTATAAATATTTCATTATAAAAATACAGCAGCACTAAATGAATTGTTTTTCCTTATTTATATTGTATGTTATATAGTATATAAATAATATATTAAATATATTATATTATTTATATATCGGTTATATTATATATATAATATTTGATAAAAGCGACAAAGTTACTAAACAATTTTATTAACTTAAAAAATGTTACAAACTTGGTTCAAAAGAACATTTTTATATTATAGATTATATTATAGATTATATTATAGTATTTAAATATTTATATTATATAATTTATTATATTTATATTATATTATAGAATATTATTAAATATATTATTTATTATATTTATACTGATATTGTATATTACATTATAGTATTTATATATTACATATTACACTATATAATATATAATTAAGAAATAACATACTATATATTATATTTTTATTCTATTGTAGTATTAAGATATTTATATTATATTATTTATTATATTTATATTTATATTATATTATCTACTATACTATATAATATATAAATAATAAATAACATGCATCCTCTCTTGTGATGTTTTCACCATAGCCTTGCCCTATGTTGTTTTTCTCATAAAGATTTGGAATTTACCTTCTATCAAATTTATCATCAATCAATGAAACAAACCATCAACTATTTTACAACTTCAAGCTTTGAAGTTTTTATTTCCTAAGGTCTATCAACCCAATCCAAACTACAAGGTTGTGTAAAACTTGGAATGCATGCAGAGGGAATACTAGTTGACATGAAAATTTAAAATATAATGCACAAATTTGTATAGGAACCCAAATGACAAAGATAGAGGTTGTGAAGCATTATTTTTATGTGATTAAGTATGTTGGAATAGGAGGTGTTGCTTTAACACAAAGAATAAATCACATCACATTGCTCAAAATGAGAAATAGATGCCTTCACTATAATTTACCTACTGTAACGCCCCACCACGCAACCCTAGAGGAAGTTGTATTTAACTACTTAAAGAAAATAATTTTTTTTTTTAAAGGATAAATAATGGGTAAGTTAATTAACTAATGCCAACAACCTCTAACGTTACGAGACATAGGTTATATAGAACCTCAACAAAACATGAATATAAACTATAACAATTATTTAATTAATAAATTAACACATACATTCCAAGTAAGGTGAAATAACAACAAGCATAAGATAAGACTTTTGATTTCATTAATCCATTCAATAAACCATAAGGTTACAATCACTCATTCCTCGAATGAGGCAAGTCCAATAAATTAGGGTTACAATTATAGATTCCACCTCGATAACAAAAGGGGTAACAATTATAAGAATAACTGAAATGAAAACAAGTAAGAACTACAACCGAAGCCACAAGCCCTCCAACTGGAAGTCTCATCCACAAGAACATGAAGAAAGATCCCAACGGATTAAAGTGCACGCCACCCAAAGGCCCACCCCTCGTGCTAGGAGATAGTAACAAGAATTTATATCCAAGGACGTCTACCTCAAGACATAGGCTAACACAACCATACTGGAATAAACACAGTGACATCACTGACACAAGGTTACAATGCTTCCAAAATTACATAATCAACTACATCACTGATGCGAACATACTATCGACCTAGGAGAAGTGTCATCACAATGTTACATGGGTTACCTTGGTGAGTCTTCCTAGGTCTTGGCCCCCATCTTGGGTTATCCTGGTAACCTCTAACGACTTTCGGCCCCTTATGTGAACTAATGCAGAATCAGTTATCTTCCATAGAGACAAGATAACGATCATGCCATTCCAGGCCTTCCCGTCTCAACCCAAGTCTTTACAAGCCCTTGTGATCCTGAGCAAGGCATAATTATCTTATTAGGTGTTTGGTACTACATGATACTCTAATAATTTAATTTAGTTATCACTGGATTAACTAACTTACAACAAGTTACCCTGGCACCACCTCGTGTGCCAGCCCCTGTTACAAGCCACTCCTCTAAGACGACACGTGGAACAACTCCACAACCCAAGGGTACACAAGTGCTACGCAAGGATATCACATCCCTAACCATGGCATATAGTCAAAAAACTCCCGTTTGTGATAACCGGGAAACAAATTGGTTACGCACTACCCAAGGCCATCTATGGTTGACTACATAGCACGACAACCCACAGACTGAAATCCCAACTAGAAGACTTGTTAATTATGAATACCCACACTTCCCAATGATATGCACGTAGATCAATGCCAAAACAAGATTCAATTTCTACTTTAGGTTCACTAAACCCATATCCTAACTAGCATTCAATAAACAATGTCTTAAATAAACGAAATTAATTACGCCACTAAAAAAAAATGATTTATTCCCACGTAGCATTTAAAAGCATAACACATTGCCCATGACCCCATAATTCAATTTAAATCAAGTTCCCAAATGAAATAAAATATTATTCCCTAATCAATTAAACCCATTAAAAAAAACAATATTTCCCTTTTAAATTATGTAACCATGAAATGAAATACCCATTTTCAATTTGCTAATATTAAAACATTGAAAGGAATTATTGTTATTTAAATCCCACAACTATTATATAAAACATAATGTTAAATCTTTTGAAAGCATTTAATATTATGCTAAGTCATAATAATTAATCCCTTTAATTTTATATTAAATCATTATATTAAAGTCCTTTAATAATATCTTAATTCATCACAATAATATATTATATTATATCATGATAATAGAAATATTATAATAATATAATATCCAAAATATTATAAAAATTATAATATTATATTATAATAAATATAATATAATATTATAATAAATATAATAATATATATTTATATTTTATTAAATTTCTTTTTAAAAATTTAAAACACCAAGGGGCGGCCTTGGTTAATGCGCCAACCCTAGGGTTGGGTCATGCTACCTCGGGACCCGTGCCCAGCTTCTGGGAGTTGTTTGGAGGTCAGCCCAACCGCGGTAACCACCAAGCGGCAGAGGAGTTGTATGTGGCGGCCACAGGAGGTAGCGCCACCGACAAGGAGGAGGCAGAAGAACCACGCAAGGCATGGTGGGTGGAAGGGCACCACCGCGAGGTAGCCGCCGCGGTTACCACCGTGGATGGTGTCGGCAGCGTTGCCACCACCATGGTGGCCACTGCCTGCGCAGTCTGCACGGGCCGCAGACGGTGGGGATTTGGGGCGGCACTCCCCCACTGGGAGCAGTGGTGGGGTGAGCCCCCATCCCACCTATGTTTTTCTTTTGTTTTATTTTCATTTTATTTTTATTTTTATTTTTTAAACTAATGACTGTCATTTTATTTTTTAATTTTTTTTATATTTTAAAAGGAAAAAACCAGAACCTTAAGAAAATGACTAGGCTTCTATAAAAATTCACAATTTGGTCAAATTGATAAAAAATTTGCCAGCATGACATTACAAAGATGAAATTTAAACAAATAAATAACTATAAGAAGTATATATGTGCATATACACTTAATTTTCATTCAAATAAGGATGGAATCAATAATTTGAGTAATAAAATTGAGAACAAACAAACTGAAAATAACAGTTGCAACAAGAATTTCCTTGCTTCCAAATTAAACAAACTTATACAAAATTTGAAAGCACAACAAAACAAAAAAAAACAAGAACGAAACCTGATTCTTTCGAAGTATGCTCAAGATCCTGCTGCTACTTTGAAACCCTCTTGAGCACTTCAGATTCCACAAGATTTCCCTTCAAACCTACAAAATTAAGCAATCTTCCTCTTCTCTTTTCCAATTTTCCCAAAAAACTCCATCTTTTAAAATTGTGAAGAAATTCAAGATAATGCAAAATTTGCTCCAAAATCCCACAACAACCCTCATAATTTTTTTGAAAATAGAATAGAAAAAGTCTTTCTTTTGAATTTTTGAATTTTTGAATTTCATAATTTACTTTTAAATTTATTTTTCTAATTTTTCAATTCCAATTTAAATTTGCATGCATTTTCAAAATGAATAATTTAAATCCTTTCAACATGAATAACTTAATCAATTAATAATTAAATCTACCATAAGATTAAATATCAAATTAATTAAATTAAATTACTCAATAATTAAATCACAAATCCTACATTATTCTAACTCCCCAAATAGACTGAAATCAGGCAAAAGAGCAAAATAGAACAATAGGGTTACACAAGACTGACAACACACTACAACTAGGGTGACGACTCGACGCGGAAATCCTAGCTACTATCTCCCAATCGATTGTCGTTGTAATGTAATTCTCCTGCTTTTGCTTTGTCTCGGATAGTTTTATGTTTGGGATGCAACTACTATTATACTGGACACACCTTGTTGTTTGTGTTTTGATCGCTACTATTGAACGACATTGATTATTGTGTGATGTGGATTATCTGACTATTGTTTCACATGCATTATGGATTATTGATGTTAGTAGAGTTAGCTTGAGATATTGTATTACGTGATTTCTGATTATGATGTAATGTCAATCTTTGATGAGTGGATTGGTGAAGAGGATGGTTTCACATCACTCGCTTGCGAGCACCCTGCGAATCCGTGATTTCTTCTTCACAGTGTGTATTATATATTGGATATACTATATTATGTTGTTTACCTAGTTTCAGGTTGCAGGTACATGACATCGACTCCACCTGGTTTCACAAGTTTGAGCATGTCGATCCAACGATTAAGTTGAAAAGGGAGATAGTAGCAAGGTAACCTGTGTCAGGTCTACGCCCTAGCCTTAGTGTGTCGATAGTCCTATTTTGTGAGTCATGTTTACTTGATTTATGTTATATGATTTTATTAGATGCTTATTATCTGTTTAATGTTTAGAATAATTGCATTGGAAAAAGTAGTGATTATTTTAATATTAAATTAAAATTATGCTTTGATGTTTGTTTAAAAGTTTTTAATGAAATTTAATTTAATTAAATTTTAATTTATTTAATTAATTAAATTTTAATCTCAAAAGGGTTAAATTTAGTTATTAAATAATTTAAAATTGATTAATTAAGTTTATTAAATTAAATTAAATTAAATTATGAGAAATTGAAAAGAAATGAAAATTGTATTTTATTTCAATTTTGTGTTTTCGAAAATTAGAAAAGAAGAAAAATATCTAATTCTCTACTTTGCATGCAAAAGGGAATTAGAGTTAGATTAGATATTTTTAGTTTAATGTGAATGCATGTTTTCAATTTATGGGAGAGAGAATTTTTTGGAAGGATTGGTATTTTCAGAGGAATTTGGGAAATTTTGAAGAAATTGCACAAGTAGGGTTTGAATCAAATTTTGGATTTTGGAATTGGAATTGGTTGCACTTTTGAGGAAAAGCTTGGAGGAGGCTTCTATCAAGAAATTTCATCATCTTCTGTAGCATCATATTCCAGGTTTTATACTTGATGTTTATTTCAATTTTTAATTTAATGGTTGAGGAAATTTTGATAAATTTACTGTAGGAGATTATTTAGTATACAAAACCATAGATCCATTGTTTAAATTTCAATTTAAAATGTTCTCAAACATTTAGGATTTATTATGAAAATTCTACTTTGAAAACAATCAGATCTGTATTTCAAATTCAAACCCTGTAGAAAATCTACATTGAAAATCAAACAAAATTTAGATCTATTCAAAGTTTTTTTGTTTAAATTATTGATAAATCAGAAAGAATAGATTGGAAAAAAATTAAATTAACATCCTTTGAATTTTTGAATGACATTCTGGAAATTTTAATTAATTTTCTTATTATTGATTTTTTTTAATATTTTCCTCAAATTTATCAATCTTATAAATTCTGATAGATATAAATATATATATTATATATTTATATATTATAAGAGTTTGCATATAGTATATAAAAAATAAATATATATATGTTAAATCCTCTATTCTATCAAAATTTTGTGATTGAAATTCTCATTCTCGAAATTTCGTACTGTATTAATGGCGGAATGATACTATTTTTGGTTTCTGTGAAAAAAAAAGAAAGTTATTATAATAATAAAAAAAAATATTATCCACAAAAGTGGACGGTGGCCATGACCCCACCGCCCACAAGTATTTGTGGGAGGGGCGTTGTCATGGGACAGCGTGCCCACCTTTTGGGGGACGCGCTGTCACATGACAGAGCCACCCCCACAGTACTTTGACCATGCCTCCCTTTTATGGGATTCGCACCTTGATCTTTGTTTATTTATTTTTTAAAAAATTTATTTATTTTTTTGTGTTGACCTTACTTTGCATGAATATGGGATTCTGACCCCTGTACATTGAATTTAATAATTTTAATTTTTTTTATTATAAGTAAATTTTGTACCTGTGTACAAGTGATTGTGTATTCGTCCGTCGTTCGAGGTAGCTCGGAAATCGTGTTTTGAATTTTAATTTTAATATTAAATATATATAAATACTATATAAATATTATATGATTAATATATGTATTTATATATATATTTATAGGTATTTATATTTTTAGAATTAATTATGATAGATTTTTCCAGAATTAATTAAATACTCAGATTGGTAATCTTATTAAATAGAGTTTCTTTTTCTTTATTAATATAAGATGCAAGCATGACTTTTAATATAAAGGGTATATTTAAATTACGTGAATATATTTAAATATTGAGGGAATGTTACTTTACATATATATTTAAGAGTATATATTTATAT
>CM021106.1:531502319-531538233 GCA_007115665.2 Sequoiadendron giganteum
ATGTATACAATAAATAACTTATGATGATTTTTTTTATTATATTATTATATTTTATAGATTAAATTATATAAAGAGAGATAGAAAGAAAGATGGGAATATAGAGATGGAGGTAGAGATATGGAGGTATAAACAGGGAGATAAAAAGAAATAGAGATAGGAAGAGATAAAGAAAGGAAAATCAAGAAAAGAAAGACAAGAGAAGACATAGATAGAGATAAATTCACATAAAGAGAGTGAGATAGAGATATAAAGATAAATATGAGCCAATACATAGAGGTAGAGAGATCAAGAGATAAAGAGGGAGAGGGGGAAAGAAAGGGGGAGATAAATAGGGATAGCAAAAGAGAGTAAAGGAGAGAGAGACAGAGACAGAGACAGAGACAGAGAAATAAAGAGAAAGAAAGAGAAAAAGAGAGAAAGATAGATAGCGAAAGAGTGAATAGAAGAAAAATATAGAGAGAAATAGGGGAGAGGGGGGAAGAGAGATTGAGAAATAATGAGAAACATAGATATAGATATGGAGACAAAGACAAGAATATCTCTCTCTCTCTCTTTCTCTTCCCATGTCTCTCTCTCTCTCTCTATATATATGTATCTCTATCTCTCTCTTTATATATATCCCTCTTCTTACCTCTCTACATATAATTTCCTCTTTCTATTTTTACCCATCCATCTCTTCCTCTCTCATTCTCTCCCTATCTCTCTCTATCTTTGTCTCCACCTCCATCTCCATCTTGCTCTTTATCTCCCTCCACTATCTCTATCTCCTTACCTCTCTTATATTTCTCCTTCTTTCTTCACCATTTCTCTTTCCCACTATATCTATCTTTGTACCCTCCTTTTTATCCCTATCTCTCCCTCTCCCCGATTCTCTTCGTATCACTCCCTCTTTCTATACATCTCTACTTTTCATATACCCTCTCTATTTCTCTCCTCGCCTCTCTATATATTTATATATACCCCTCTCTCTCTATCTCTATCTCCATATCCCCCTCACACACACACACACACTCCTTGTTTCTCCCTCCCTATCTCTTCACACCTCTCTCTCTCTCTCTTTATATATATATATATCCCTCTCTACCTCTCTATATATCACTTCCTATATATTTATCTTTTTATATCTCCCTCCTTCTATCCCTATCTTTTCCTCTCTCCCTCTCCCTATCACTTCCTCCTTTTTATCTCTCTTACTTCTCATCTCTATCTTTCTCTCCATATCTCTCTCACTCATACACACACACTCCTTGTTTCTCCCTACCTATCTCTTTCTCTCTACCTTTCCCCCTCTCACTCTCCCTTTTTCTTTATACCTCTATTACTTATCCCTATCAACTTTTTCGCTAACTCTTGCCCCCTCTATATCTCTATCCCTTATCTCTCCCTTCACCCTCTCAATATATTCTCATCATCTCTACCTCTCTCTAATTCACTCAATCTCTCCTACTCTATATCTCTATCTATCTGTATCTCCCTCTCACTCATCTCTCTCTCTCTCTCTCTCTATCTCTCTCTCTCTCTCTCTTTCTCTCTCCTTATCCCTCTCCATCACTCTATAACTCCCTCTATCTATATCACTCCCTCTCTCCCTCTCTATCTATTGAGATATCTCTCTATCTTGCCCCATCTTTCTCCTTCTCCATCTTCCTCATATATCTCTTTTTATCCATACCTTTCTCTAAATCTATCTCTCTATCTCTCTATCGCATTCCCTATCCATCTTTGTCTCTCTATATCAACTTCAGATATCTATATATCTCCCTCTCCCTCTCCCTCTCAATTGATACAAGAGAACTCAAACTTTCCTCTTACTCACAAGTTGTCAACAACCAAGACACAACAATTCAGTGCTTTATTCAATTCAAATTTGCTCAAAACAAATAGTGAAATCTACAATACAAATTTTTCAATAAATAACAATTTTTCTTTTTCCAAAATTTATTTCCTCTACTACACAAACACACACCTCTCTTCCGATGCTTCCACTATCTTCACTTGATCAACACTTTTATTTCTTTAACCTACAACATACCCATTCTCATTTCACTACTATGCATGATATATCTAGAAGGAATTCAAATAAAAGATATTTGTTATCTCTAACTCAAGGTTGATGTCACTCCCTTAACAAGAAGTAAATGTCACTTTATTCACAAAATATATAAACTCTTCCTATCATGGTTTGCAACCATTCTTCCTTCAATAATGGTGACCCATCTCTTAGAATGGAGGCACCTCTCTCTCACACAGGATCTCTCTCTTGCCCTTCCATTCCACTCTTCCCTTTATGTTTTTAATCTTCAGTCAATTCCTGCCAACGAAGATGAAAGTGCAAGCATTTATTTTCTTCGAGTTTTATCAGATTTTTCTTCTTTCTAAATCTGTGACCTCTTGCTTTGGTGCCCCATTGTTTCATGGATTCATTACTTTGAAGATGAAAAGACGCTTAAATCAATGTTTTAGCCTTCCATATAGATTATCGACCTTTTCCAAAGTGTATCAACTTTCTCCAAAACTGTTTGGTTAAAGAAATGTCAAGTCAATGGTATTAAGCTTTGGCCAATCGATGTAAACTCTATTTTATACTCTTTTTTCCACCATTCCAAAGCAACTACAGCTTCCATGTTAATAGATTATAATGTATTTTGATGGGAATCCATGTCAAACTATGAGATTTCTCACCAAAGACAATGGAGATGTAGCTTTACACTAGCCAATTTGCATTTTCTTAGGATCAAATTTAAGATGTTTAGGCGAATGAAACCAAAGAAAACCAAAATTGAAGAAAATAAAAACAACGATAACTTTTTTGGTGGTGCTAATAGCTCGTTTGCCTGCGTGCTCCTGCACCAAACACGCCGAGTAAGTGAAATTATCCTTGAGTTGAGAATCTCAAGAACAATGAAAGGTGCATGGGATGGTAATCCCATGTTTGTTTTATCCAATGCTGCTCCTTCTCCATGGGAGCCTTCCCTCTTCCACACTTCAGCTCATCCTCAATACTTGAGCCTCTTCCATTGACATTATCTCATTCCTCTAAAAAAATTCTTACCACCGGACCACCTCTATGCCCACCACACTCTTTTGGGCTGCTACTCTTTGTGCCTTTTATTGTGCTACTACGATAAATCAAAATAAAATCTACCCTTTCCTTTTGAAATATTACCCTTGAATGGCTGAAAACCACCACACTCACTTTGATCTTCTTCCTCTACTTGTTGCTTATCCGTGCCACAACAAACAATAGAACTAGATTCTTTCAACTACTTTTCCTTCTCTTTTAGCGAATTCAACATATATTACTAGCCATCTTTCTGGATGGTATACACATTCCTCCTACCATCGTAGATGACTTCCTTGTAAAACTATCATGGTCTACCCAGCAACACATGACACACAGTCATAGGCATCATGTCACAAAACACCTCATCTCGATAAGAACCAATCTAAAAATTTACTGAACACTGTTCTCTCACATTCATTTTGTGCTCCTTCTACAACCAAGAAACTTTGTATAGACTATGATGCTTACTCCTTTTCAAACTTAGGTTTTCCACCATTTCTTCTTAAACTAATTTATCCATACTACCACTATCAACAATAACCTTACAACACTTACCTCCATCCTTGCACATAGTTTGAAAGAGATTCCTTCTTTGGGTTGGTTCCTCCTCCATCATCTTTGGATTCACCAACACTCTTCTCATGATGAGATATTTTTCTTCTTCTGTGTTTGCTACTTTTGTTGATTCATTACACTCCTCATCTTCTTGTGCCAAGTGGTTTCTTGTTGCACTATTCTTTCTGCCCTCTTGTATTTGATCACAATCGAAGGCACAATGACCAACTTCTCCACACTGGTAACATCTAAATGGAAACCCTTTGTTGTTGCTACCACGTCCTCTTGCTGATACCTCCTTTTCTTTGGTGTTTTGGTCCACCTCTTTATTCCATTTGGGCTTAAATTCTTCTTCAGTCTACTTTCCTTTACTGCTACTTTCTTGTCCCTTCTAAGTTACACATCTTCCTCAACTTTTGGAATTGTTTATTTGCCTCTTCATTAATTTCTCCTCTACCTTCAATGAATACTGGTATGCTTCCTCAACTGTGGAAATTTTCAACATACTCATCTCATCCTATATGTTAAACCTCAAAACATTCACATAGCTGGGTGTCTTTTCCCTATCAATTTCATGCCTTCCAGATTGAATAGCCAACTTGTTAAATTATTCCATGTAAAATTTTACACTCATATCTTTTTGCTTCAAATTTTGCAATTTCTTTAATAGCTCCATTTTTTAATCTCTAGGTATGAATTTCTTCTTCAACCTCATCATCATCTGGTTCCACCTCATTATCTAGGGATCTCCATCCATTTTACGTTATTTCTCCAACCCCTTTTACTATAATGCAACATGGCCTTTCAATTTAATTTGGGCTATCTTCACCCGTTATGAGTCTCTAATCTCTTCTATTTTGAAGTACTCCTCTAGCTCTCCAATCCAATCGATTCACTAATTTTGATTTAACATTCTAGAAAAGTTCATAAAATCCATCTTATCGCTCTTTGTTATTCTTAAAAGATATCTCGAAAATATTTCTTGTCTGGCATCCTCTAGCCCTTCTTCCTCTTCTTCTTTTTCTTCATCTTCTTCTCTTTTGTGTTCTTCACCTTCTATTGGTTCCTAATTATCACATTCTTGTTCTCTTTGTCTTCTATTACCAACACCTAATTCCCCTTGGTTTTTGATACCTTCTATTACCATATCTCGAAATCTTTCCAATACTGGCTCTAATCTGGGTCTTCCTCTTTGGGGTAGCATCTCTTCCAATCAATGGTTTCATCTCTCATTTGTTTGGTATTCCACACACACCCACAAGAATTATTTTGAGCTCTGCACTACCATTACTCACTCCCACAGACCCTAGTGGATGCTCTCCACACTTGCGATCACCTCCTCTGATACCAATTAATGTAAGAGCACTCAAACTTGCCTCTTACTCACAAGTTGTCAACAACTAAGACACAACAATTTAGTGCTTTCTTGAATTCAAATTTTCTAATAAATAACAATTAATTTCTTTCCAAAATTTATTTCCTCTGCACACACACACCTCCCTTTTGATGCTTCCACTATCTTCACTTGGCCAACACTTTTCTTTCCTTCACCTAAAACATACCCATTCTCATTTCAATGCTATACATGATATATCTGGAAGGAATTCAAAAAAAACACATTTGTTATCTCTAACTCAAGGTTAATGTCACTCACTTAACAAGAATTAAATGTCACTTCATTCATAAAATATAAACACTCTTCCTATCGTGGTCTACAAACATTCTTCCTTCAATAATGATGACCCATCTCTTAGAATGGATGCACCTCTCTCTCACACAGGCTCTCTCTCTTTCCCTTCAATCCATCCACTCTTCCCTTTGTGTCATTTTTATCTTCAGTCAATTCCTATCAGTAAATATGAAAGGGCAAGCATATATTTTCTCCGAGTTTTATCAAATTTTTCTTCTTTCTAAATCTACGACCTCTCACTTTGGCACCCCATTGTTTCATGGATTCATTTCTTTAAAGATGAAAAGGCACTCAAATGAATGTTTTGGCCTTCCATAAAGATTATTGGCCATTTCCAAAGTGTATTTACTTTCTCTAAAACCATTTGATTAAATAAATTTCAATTCAATGGTATTAATCTTTGGCCAATCAATGTAAACTCTATTTTGTACTCTTTTATCCATCGTTCCAGAGTAGTTGTAGCTTCCACGCTAATAGATTGTAATGTATTTTGATGGGTGTCCATGTCAAAATATGAGAATTCTCACCAAAGACAAGAGAGATGTAGCTTTACACTAGCCAATTTACATTTTCTTAGCGCCAAATTTAAGAGGTTTAGGCGAATGAAACCAAACAAAACTAAAATTGAAGAAAGTTAAAACAAAAATATTTTTTTGGTGGTGTTGACGAATACATTGAGCTATCTCTTCCTCTACCCCCTCTTCTTCAATCTCTCTATCCTTGTCAATCAATTAACCTCATGTACTACAGAAATGTATACAAAAAATGAAACATTTTTTTTGTAATTGACCTTCCACGGCTCTTCAGCATACCCATTACACACCAAGGTGTAATTTCTAGTTTATTTATATTATATATTATATATTAATATAGTTTGTTGCATTAATATATATTATATGATATTATATATTATATTACAATATTATATTATAATATTAAATATGTATATATTATAATCTATTATTTTAATTATATATTAAATAGTATATAATATAATATTATATAATAAATATTAAATCATATAATAAATATAATATATTTATATATAATATTATCTATAAACATAAATATAATTATTTATATAATATTATGTTTAATTATTTTATATTATATATCAAGTATTCAAGTGAAATAACTAATATTATATTTATAGAGTAATATAGTTTATAGTATTAATATAAATTATATGATATTATATATTATTTTATAATATTATAAGTATATATTACAATATATTATTTTAATTACATGTTAAATAATGTATAATAACTATGATATAACATAATATAACAAGATATATATTATGTTATATATTTGAATAATATTATATAATAATTATTAAATTATATTTATATTATAATATAAACTTATATATAATATTAATATCTATAAATTCATATTATAATGTGAGATATTATACAATGTATAAATTATATTATATTATATAATATAATATAATTATAAATATATACTATATTATATTTATATAATTATGTATAGTAATATTATCTAATAAATATATTATAATACTATATAGATATATAGATATTGATATGTATATATAATATTATGCATTAAATTTACAATGTGTTGTATTATATTATATTATAGATAAAATCCATCACATTTTTATATAATGCAATTTATTATATACTATATTATTTATAACTTCAAATATTGAAAAGTATGTTTTATTTTTGCATTGTTTATATGCAAGATTTATTAGTAGAGCGAGTTGGTAATACAAACAATTAAAATGTGATGGATTTTAATTTTGTCCATGGCATTGTCTAGCACATTAATTATTGACAGAAATGTCTGAGTAAAATCACTATCATAGTCTGTAAAGTCATATCACTAAGGCATGTGATAAAATGAAAGATGAGAATGGTGAATGGGAAGAGGAGTGTCCCACAACATGCGTAAGTGGTTAAAGCTTAGAGTATGTTGGTTAAGATGAACCCTCTTAGAAGGCCACCAACACTTCCATTCTTATAGTTGAATCCATGATAAAAATAGTGTTTACTTTAGTGATCTATTACAATCGACGTACCATATGACTAAACATAGTAAGAATAGTGTTTACTTTAGTGATCTGTTACAATCGACGTCTCTCTCTTTCTCTCTCCTTATCCTTCTACATCTCTCTATAACTCCCTTTATTTATATCACTCCCATCTTTATCTATTGAGATATCTCTATATCTTGCCCCATATTTCTCCATCTCCCTCTTCCTCATATATCTCTTTCTATCCATACCTTTCTCTAAATCTATCCCCCTATCTCTCTATCTCATTCCCTATCAATCTTTATCACTCTATATCAACTTTAGATATCTATATATCTCCCTCTCCCTCTCAAGTTATACAAGAGCACCCAAACTTGCCTCTTAATCACAAGTTTTCAACAACCAAGACACAACAATTCGGTCCTTTATTGAATTCAAATTTTCTCAAAACAAATAGTGAAATCTGCAATACAAATTTTTCAATATATAACAATCAATTTTTTTCCAAAAAAAATCCTCTGCTACACACACACTTCTCTTCCTATGCTTCCACTGTCTTCACTTGATCAACACTTTTATTTCCTTAACCTATAGTATACCCATTCTCATTTGACTATTGTGCATGATATATCTAGAAGGAATTCAAATAAAAGACCTATGTTATCTCTAACTCAAGGTCGATGTCACTCCCTTAGAAAGAAGTAAATGTTACTTCATTCACAAAATATAAAAACTCTTCCTATCATGGTCTACAACCATTCTTCCTTCAGCAATGGTGACCCATCTCTCAGAATGGACGCACCTCTCTCACACAGAGCCTCTCTCTCTTGCCCTTCAATTCTGCTCTTCCCTCTATGTTTTTTTATCTTCAGTCAATTCCTTCCAATGAAGATGAAAGTGAAAGCATTTATTTTCTTTGAGTTTTATCATATTTTTCTTCTTTCTAAATTTGTGACCTCTCACTTTGGTGTCACATTGTTTCATGGATTCATTGCTTTGAAGATGAAAAGGCACTCAAATCAATGCTTCAACCTTCCATATAGATTATCGACCCTTGCCAAAGTGTATTGACTTTCTCCAAAACCGTTTTGTTAAATAAATGTCAAGTCAATGGTATTAAGCTTTGGCCAATCGATGTAAACTCTATTTTATACTCTTTTGTCCACCATTCCAAAGCAACTGAAACTTCCATGTTAATACATTATAATGTATTTTGATGGGCATCCATGTCAAACTACGAGAATTCTCACCAAAGACAATGGAGATGAAGCTATACACTAGCCAATTTGAATTTTCTTAGGATAAAATTTAAGAGGTTTAGGCGAATGAAACCAAACAAAACCAAAATTGAAGAAAATCAAAACAACAATATTTTTTTTGGTGGTGCTAATAGCTCATTCACTTGCATGCTCCTAAACCAAACACGTTGAGTAAGTGAAATTCTCCTTGAGTTGAGAAACTCATGAACATTGAAAGTTGCATGGGATGATAATCCCATGTTTTTTTGATCTAATGCTGCTCCTTGTCCATGGGAATATTCCCTCTTCCACACTTCAACTCATCCTCAACACTTGAGCCTCTTCCACTGACATTATCTCATTCCTCTAAACAATTTCTTACCACTAGACCACCTCTATGCCCACCACACTCTTTTGGGCTGCTACTCTTTTTTCCTTTTATTGTCCTGCTACGATAAATCAAAATCCAATCTACCCTTTCCTTTTGAAATCTTACCCTTGAATGGCTAAAAAACCACCGCACTCACTTTGTTCTTCTTCCTCTACTTGTTGCTTCTCTGTTCCGCAACAAACAATAGAATTGGATTCTTTCAACTACTTTTCATTCTCTTTTAGCGAATTCAACATATACTACTGGCCATCTTTCTGGATGGTATACACATTCCTCCTACCATCATAGATGGCTTCCCTGTCAAACTATCGTGGTCTACCCAACAACACATGACACACAGTCATACACATCATGTCACAAAACACCTCATCTCTATAAGAACCAATCTAAAAATTTATTGAACACTGTTCTCTTGCATTCATTTCATGCTCCTTCTACAACCAACAAACTTTGTATAGACTAGGATGCTTACTCTTTTTCAAACTTAGTTTTTCCACCATTTCTTCTTAAACTAATTTATCGATAATACCACTATCAACAATAGCCTTACAACACTTACCTCCATCCTTGCACACAGTCTGAAAGAGATTCCTTCTTTGGGATGGTTCCTCCTCCATCATCTTTGGATTCACCAACACTCTTCTCATGATGAGATATTTTCCTTCTTCTATGTTTGCTACTTTTGGTAATTCATTACACTCCTCATCTTCTTGTGCCAAGTGGTTTCTTGTTGCACTATTCTTTTTGCTCTCTTGTATTTGATCACACTCAAAGGCACAATGACCAACTTCTCCACATTGGTAACATCTAAATGGAAACCCTTTGTTGCTGCTACCACATCCTCTTGCTGATACCTCCTTTTCTTTGGTGTTTTGGCCCACCTCTTTACTCCATTTGGGCTTAAATTCTTCTTCAATATACATTATTTTATTCCTACGTGCTTGTCCCTTCTAAGTTACAAATATTCCTCAAATTTTGGAATTGTTTATTTGCCTCTTCATTAATTTCTCCTCTACCTTTAATGAATACTAGTATGCTTCCTCAATTGTGGAAATTTTCAACATACTCATCTCATCCTATATGTTAAACCTCAAACCATTCACATACCTAGCTATCTTTTCCCTATCAATTTCATGCCTTGAAGATCGATTAGCCAAGTTGTAAAATTATTCAATGTAAAATTTTACACTCATATCTTTTTGCTTCAGAATTTACAATTTCTTGAACAACTCCATTTTGTAATCTCTAGGTATGAATTTCCTCTTCAACCTCATCACCATCTGGTTCCACATCATTATCTAGGGATCTTCATCCATTTTATGCCATTTCTCCAACCCTTTTTACCATAATGCAGCATGGCCTTTTCGATTTCATTTGGGCTATCTTCACATGTTGCAGGTCTCTAATATCCTCTATTTCGAAGTACTCCTCCAGCTCTCCAGTCCAATCGATTCACTGATTTTGATTTAATGTTCTAGAAAGTTTTGGAAAATCCATCTTATTGCTCTTTGTTTTTCTTGAAAGATCTCTCAAAAATATTTCTTGTCCAACATCCTCTAGCCATTCTTCCTCTTCTTCTTTTTCTTCATCTTCTTCTCTTTCTTGTTCTTCACCTTCTATTTCTTCCTAATTCTCACATTCTTGTTCTCTTTCTCTTCTATTACCAAAACCTAATTCCCCTTGGTTTTTAATACCTTCTATTACCATATCTCGAAATCTTTCCAATACTGGCTCTAATCTGGGTCTTCCTCTTTGGGGTGGCATCTCTTCCAATCAATGGTTTTAGCTCTCATTTGTTTGGTATTCCACACATACCCACAATAATTATTTTGAGCTCTTCACTACCGTTGCTCACTCCCACAGACCCTAGTGGATTCTCTCCACACTTTTGATCACTTTCTCTAATACCAATTAATTTAAGAGCACTCAAGCTTGCCTCTTACTCACAAGTTCTCAACAACTAAGACACAACAATTTAGTGCTTTCTTGAATTCAAATTTTCTCAAAACAAACATTAAAATCTACAATACAAATTTTCTAATAAATAACAATTAATTTGTTTCCAAAATTTATTTCCTCTGCTACACACACACACCTCCCTTTTGATGCTTCACTGTCTTCACTTGGCCAACACTTTTCTTTCCTTCACCTACAACATACCCATTCTCATTTCAAGGCTACACATGATATATCTGGAAGGAATTGAAATAAAAGACCTATGTTATCTCTAACTCAAGGTTGATGTCACCTGCTTAACAAGAAGTAAATGTCAGTTCATTCACAAAATATAAACACTCTTCCTATCGTGGTCTGCAAACATTCTTACTTCAATAATGGTGATCCATCTCTTAGAATAGATGCACCTCTCTTTCACACAAGCTCTCTCTCTTTCCCTTCAATCCATCCACTCTTCCCTCTCTGTCTTTTTTATCTTTAGTCAATTCCTGTCAGTGAATATGAAAGGGAAATCATTTGTTTTCTCTGAGTTTTATCAAAATTTTCTTCTTTCTAAATCTATGACCTCTCACTTTGGCACCCCATCATTTCATGGATTCATTGCTTTAAATATGAAAAGGCACTCAAATGATTTTTTTGGCCTTCCATAAAGATTATTTCCCATTTCCAAAGTTTATTTCCTTTCTCTAAAACCATTTGGTTAAATAAATGTCAATTCAATGTTATTAAGCTTTGGCCAATTGATGTAAACTCTGTTTTGTACTCTTTTGTGCATCATTCCAGAGTAGTTGCAATTTCCATATTAATAGATTATAATGTGTTTTGATTGGCTTCCATGTCAAACTATGAGAATTCTCACGAAAGATGAGGGAGATGTAGCTGTACACTAGCCAATTTACATTTTCTTATCGCCAAATTTAAGAGGTTTAGGTGAATGAAACCAAATAAAACCAAAATTGAAGAAATTTAAAACAACAATATATTTTTTTGTTGGTGTTGATCAATAAATTGAACTCTCTCTTCCTCTACCCACTCTTCTTCACTCTCTCTCTCCTTGTCAATCAATTAACCTAATGTACTGCACAAATGTATACAAAAAATGAAACATTTTTTTTGTAATTGACCTTCCATAGCTCTTTAGCATACCCATTACATACCAAGGTGCAATTGCTAGTTTATAGCATTAATGTATATTATATGATATTATATATTATATTATAATATTAAATATGTATATATTATATTCTATTATTTTAATTATATATTAAATAGTATATAATAACTATAATACAAATATAATATAATAAGATATATATTATGTTAAACATTTTTATAATATTATATTACATTATATAATAAATATTAAATTATATTTATAATATAATATATTTATAGATAATATTATCTATAAACATAAATATAATTCTATATATTGATAGAGCATCCAAGAGCTAGATCTGCAGACAAAGAACCCTTCACATGAACCAGTCGATGGAAATTGCATTAACAATAATGAAGTTTTATAATGTACGAAGACCTTGAGAAAAGGCATGAAGAAAAGAAGGAGAGACAGCATGGGAAAGTAGGGGATCCAACACCCCCCCTTAAGTGCAACTTAGGGAGAACAAAAAATGAATGAAAGTGCAATAGGCAATATGAGATGTATTATGGGTCCTGGAAAAAAACCTTGTTAGGTACCCATGTACAACTACAATGCAATGAAATACAAATCTCTCACAACTGGAGAAATGGAGAAAAAATCCTGTGGGAGAAAACTCCTCTCCAAAAGAGAGAACAGTACTTGGGGTGTGTAGGATGCCGTGACCACACATGGATTGTATAGATTCAACCATCCTCATAGAATAACATATGCCATTTACTCCAAACAAAATGCTAAAACTAAAACAAACATGCAATGGAGAAAAGGCACTACAACCTATTCTATGGTGGATTGGTGCCCTCCATGAAGATGTGAGAGAGCCCTTTCCCAATCCCTTTCTAAGCCAAATGAGATAGACAATGAGTTGCTATGAGCTCAAGTTGCCTATAGTTTAGATGCCTTCAAAGTGTGTTGTAGAAATGAGAGAAGATGCATTGCTTTTATAGAAGAAGTTGAGAGAAGAGAGGCCAAGTTTAGCCAATGTGGGACTAAATCCCCTCCAATAGAATAGAGCCACTTGGAATGATGGGATTGGTCAAAGCTTGTGCAAGTTTTGGCCAATGTGCCCATTCAAATTTGAAAAATGTTAATAAATGCATGTTGTTGAGAGTTTTGGGGGGAATAATCTTTGTCCAAAAAAGTCAAAGATGAGAGTTATTGAGGAAAAATAACTCTTTTTAATAAATCAATAAATTGATTTATTGATGCAAGTGGGTGGGTTAGTTAGGAGTTTAGATTTGACTCTAGTTGAGTCAAAAGCTAGAGAATGCTAATCATGATTTAGAAGTCAATTAATTTAGATTAATTAACTTAGGGGCTATTAAGAAGTGACATTTGATAAATCAAATGAGAAGAACTTTAAGGATTTGATTAAATAATTTTGATTTATTTAATGAACCTTAGTGAATTAATCAATAAATTGCTTTAATTAATTAATAGCAGAATTTGATGTTAGTTAGAGCGAGATATATGATGTCAGTTTTGCATGTCTACATTTTGCCCCTCTTTGAAGCAATGTACTCATTGCATTGGTTCAAAGAATGATGTTGCCGGAATCAAAATTAAAAATTCTTTGGTTTTTTCAGATGCCCCAGTGGAAAATAATTACGTTAGTACATTGCCCCCTCGAGAGATCGAGCGAAAAGATACAATTTGAGGTGGATCTCATGACAAAGAGGTTCAAAATGGATGTATGGATGGTTAGACTATATGATAATGATGATGTAGATGAGATGTTCAGAAGATGCTTAGAATAACAAATTTATATTATCGTAAACAACTTTAAATGATTATGCAATGCATGTGAGATGGATGAGATGGATGATGTTGTCCTGATATGATGGTATGACATGATTATGCGAAATGAGAATATGGATGCAAGATGGATGCATTGTTAGCATGAAAGAAGATAGAAGAATGAGAGGGATGAACCCTTAAATTCAAGAAGATGAAGAAGTCCAACAAGTCTCCTAGTCATCAAGACTTTATTGGATATGACGATGAATGATGATGATGTGTTGCTTATCCAGGGATGGGAAAAGAGCATACCTTTCTTTATGTTTGATAACACATGTAGGTGCAATGCATCAAGGTATTAAGAACCAGGATGGCATTGCGCCTAGTGTGATGGACTTTGACTCGACAATCAGATAGGAGTATTCTTGTTCACACTTGACAAACATAACCTTATTCAGAATGCAGTTCAGAAATTCCAGACATCTCGGGCCAAAACATAAGAAGGCAAGCCTTCTTATGTGGTCAACAAGATACCTAAAACATCCTTCCTACAAACAAAACAAAGTATGCATGACAAAGTTATTTTACAAGAATATCCAACAAGCATAGCAGATAAAAAGATAATGATCGTTGCCCCATTCCTTTCTCTCTAAACCTGTTTTGTTTAGGCATCATCGAGAGGTCCTTGGAATGAGCGCAAAATAAGATAAGTCAAAAAGACCAAGATAAAGTAAACAAACAAGCTGATGTTCTTCGTATCGCTAGCCAAGGCTAAACTATTGTGGGGTACTTGATGCTTATGTCCATCGTGGGAAAGCTTCATCCTAGGACATGTAGTGATCAGGGTTTTGGTGAGACTGATTGGGTGATAAGCTATTGATACTCCGAGTTGACCAACTTGCTAACTTACTGACTTAGACTTGAGACTTTGACGATTAGGCGTTCACTTTAGAACCTGCTAAACTTGCTTATGACTAACTCACCAAAGGGTGAAAATGACGATGGTTTATTATGAGTGATGACAATCACGGGTGAAAGCGAGATGAAATGGATGCACCATTTTGGTTTTTTCAAATGTTTTGAGGCTGTTTTTGGAATTTTGAGATGTTTTACAAATTTTTTTTGGTATTTTCAAGATTTTTCAATGTTTTTGAATTTTGTGTCAATTGACTTGACTGCAGATGAGATAGATGGGCAAATGGATGCCAATGCGACGGACGCATAAAGAATGACCTAAATGTAAAAAAGATAAACAAACGAATGCCAATGCGACGGATGCCTAACTAGATGGGCAAACGGATGCCAATGCGACGGACGCATAACTGAATGGGCAAACAGATTGCCAATGCGACAGACGCATAAATAAATGGGCAAATGGATTGCCAATGCGACAGACGCATAAAGGACTGACCTAACCGTCTCGGGGGATGATCAAAGATCAACCTTGCCTACGTTCAAGCTCAGAGACGACGTAGTTCGACAAGGTGGAAGACTGACAAGACTAAATGATGAATTTTGAAGATTTTCCAATATTTTGACATGTTTTGGATTTTTTGAATGATGAGATTTTGAATGTTTTTGGATTTTTTGAATGAGTTTTTGAATGTTTTTTATTTTTTGATGAATTTTTGAATGTTTTTGAATTTTTGATATGTTTTGGATGTTTTTGAATTTTTCGCATGATTTTGACAATTTGGATATGGATACGTGATGATATCAGTGCTCTGTTTTGGGATTTTGTTGGAAACCAAGCTTTAATGTTGATCAATCGGACTGATGGATTGATAGTTTGACTAAGTGTGTTAAGTCAAACAAAAGTGATAATGCACTCGTAAGTTCCAGGAAGTTGTGTTATCCGAGAGTAAACTTGTACAAAAAGGATAATTTGGCTAGGTGTGTTAAGCCAAACAAGGTGATTATGGTTTTGATAATTTGGCTAAGTGTGTTAAGCCAAACAAAGTGATGATAATGAACTTGTAAACCCAAGGAAGTTGTGTTATCCTAGAGTAAACTCGTGCACAAGATGATAGTTTGACTAAGTGTGTTAAGTCAAACAAGGTGATGATTGATTGGATTCAATTGATCAAGATTGATGAAGCTTGAGTTAGAATAAAATAGCTTTGATGATTTGATGCAATGCTGACATGCGCATTAGACGCGACTGATATGAATTATTGGATCAATGTTTGATGAAAGATAAAGCATGATAAGGAATGTCTTCTTGTGAAAATATGTCGTGGGCTAGTGACTTGGATTCATGTTCACAAATGCCTTGACCAATTTGATTTTATGTTTTCCAATGTTCGGATCACCACATAAGTGTGAAGATATAGATCAAGATTTACTCCTGAAGCGAGATGTAAATATCTGCCCCCAGTGTCTAGCAATGTTTGAACGACCATGGGTGGATTCTTGGATACGAATGGATATGCATTATCTTGCGATAAGATAAGGTGTTCGAACAGAGGAATGCTCACTCAGATAATGCTTCAAGGCTCAGAGAATGTTGGATAGGATGGGATCAATGAAAATGACCCATGTCAAGATGTCTACCATAAGCAACTGTAAAGTGTGCACCAAAATTTTCCAAGATCAAGATAACTTGGAGTATGGATGCAGATGGAAAATGGATTGGATAAATGGTTCATGGATAAACGGATGATATGGATGGAATGTCAGATTTATTATGGATGCGATAAGATGCTTTCTCCTGAACTGGCGCACGTAGATGCTTGATTCTACACATGACGCCTGTTTGCCAGGTTTTCATCATGGTACTTGTCCAAAGCGCCACCGAAATGGTTTTCACTGGAGGACGATTTTTTCTTTACTGTTTTCAATCCTTTTTCTGATTTTTTTGTGTTGTCACCAAGACGCCTGTTTGCCAGGTTTTCATCAAAGTGACCATTTTTTCAGGACTTTTTCTGATTTTTTTTTGTATTTTTTGAGAGATTTTAAGCTGATGTTGAACCACCTGGTAGTGCTGATGTTGATGCTTCTGTCATAACATGCCATCGGTATCCTATTTGAAGAAGTTGCTTTGCCAAGATACATGCACTTGAATGCAACTTTTGAGATCCCTGATCTATTTTGCTGATACCGGAGTTAACTCTGTCTTTGTGTGCACATCGCGATAGGGTGCCTTCTGAATCCTTATGATGAAGGGTCATTGCCAACACATGGTCAATGTGAGAATTGGATATCATGTGTGGAGGCGTGGATGGAGTGTGTTTAAGAGTAAAAGATGGATTGGTTGACAGTTTGGAGCCTTTGACTCTCCAAACTTGGGAAGATGAGCAATAATGGGTGGATATGGAAGTGTGCATGGAATTTGGACCAACTGCTTGATACACTTTGTACGTTGCTTGAGAAGCCTGCTTTTTCCTTTATGGAAATCTTTGATGGATACTTGCCCCATTTTTATTTTTCCCCATAGTTTCTTTGACTGATGGAGTTTGATAGGGATAATCTTTCTTTGTATTTTTTGGTATCCATATGTACTTGATTTGTCCAATATGCTTCTTAGCTTCTTTTTCTTTGATAACGTTCTTCATGCTTCGATTCAAGTCTTTCTTTTGATGTTGGTCCCAATTCGTGGATGGGGTGGTGGGTGGATGAAGATTTATGACATGGCGGGTTGTAGTATTGGCATTGGTTTCACCATAAGGATCTTTCGTGCTCCCTATGTTGACGTTTGCTTGAGATGAAGTTGCCCCCAGTATGGTGATAGTATTACTGATATGTTGAGATCCCTTGATTGTTGAGTAACCAAGGCCTCGATGCTTAGGATTGCCAAAAATTTGCACTAGTTCTAGGATACCCTGTTCATGTAGGCCCAATCCTCTGCCTTGATAATTCATCTGTTGAAACATTTTATTTGCCATAGGATATGATTTACCTTGGAAACAAGGTGCTAATCCTTCTCTGCTCTATGGCGGATCTTCAAAAGTGTCAGCTTCTTTATTGACGAGATAGCTTGCTCTAAGAAAGGTGAGTGATCCAACTTTATAAGTGATAGGATCCTCCACATGTGGGATAAATTCCTGATTGATCTCTTTGGCTTGATCTTGTAGTGCTTCTTCCAGAGGTATTGATGATTCACTGTCATTGTAAAAGTCTTCCCCATGATTTATTCTTGATATGCTTTCACATGATTTTTCTGATTCACAACTTTTGTAGAAACCTTCTTCATGACCCATTTTTGATATGTCTCTGCATTTTCTACATCTTGATCATGTGTACAAATGTTAAGAGTAGGAGACTCTTGTTCGTTGGTAATGATTTGAAGAGTATGAGACTCTTGTTTTTGAAGATCATCCACGTGTCCATCCAAAGAAAGCATCTCATGGGTAGATGGAGGAGTATGTCCTATGTGGATGTGGTCATCATTTGCAGCATCTTGTATAGATAAAAGAGTGCCCATTAGATCATTGTAGTATCTCGGAGATACAAATTCTTGATTTTGACTAATTCTGGAATTGCTTTCGCCATGCTTTTGATCACATTCTTGACATGGGTCAATTTCAAAGGATGGATTGTCTACAAGGGGTTCTTGGACATCGTCCTTAGGCATGGGAAGTGGATTAATATCCACTTGTTCTTTGAATGGATTTGGATCAAGTGTAGTGTCAAAGATTCTTTCACTATTCTCAATCGTAAGGTCGAAGGATGTCAATATGCCTTGGGAGGGACCATTGCTAGGCCTTGATGGAATATTTTGATCATGCTTTGGAATACGTTCTTGAGATATTTCCTCTAACTTATAAGGCGATGTAGAAACTTTTTCGATATGATCATTGGTCGATGGATCGTAGATTATGTCAATGGGATCAAATAATTGTAACACATCTTGAAATAGATCGCTAAAAAGTGGCTCTTGATGAGCAACGATTTGATCAATGGATGGGGTAGACATATCTTCAATGTGCTCATTGATGGATTGATTTTGATCATTGTTTTCAACAATTTTGGTGGAGGGATTGTCAATGTTCTCAAACATAGGATCAAATGATGTTAATGTTTCTTGGATTGGATCATTGTTGGGTATCGTAGTGAGTTTTGATCGTGATTGAAAAGTGACTCTTGGTGTGTGATGATTTGATCATTGAATGAGATGGGAACATCTTCAATGTGTTCATTGATGGATAGATCTTGATCATTGTTTTCAACAATTGCGGTGGGAATCTTTTGCAAGCTTTGTTGAGTGGGTAAGGCTTGTGTTTGCTGCTAAGCCAACAACACTTGTTGTTCGTCATGTTGTTTTTGTGCCAACAAAGCTTTTTGTTGGGCTCTTTGTTGTGCTACTTCTTCTTGGATTGATTGCAATAGTGCGTAGAATTCTGCTTGTGCTTGCGCTTGTTGGGCTACTTGAGCTGCTTGTGCTTGCTGAGCAACTAGCTGTGTAGCTTGTTGGGCTTGGAGAGCCTTTTTGCGGGAAGCTTCTTGAGCGGCTTGCAACATGATGGAGAATGAATTGGTCATGTTGTATTTTGGTGGTGGTGGTGGTGGTGGTGGAATGGGAATGGTGTTGATTGTTGGGATTGCTTGGATGGTTGCCACCTGCTGTTGCGATATCGATGGAAAAATGGAATGATTTGGTATGATATTTTGATTTGGCATGATGGATTGAAATTGAACATTTTTGTGGTTGGGAATCATATTGCCTTGATTTAGGTAACTTTGATTTTGCGTGGTGTTACCTTGACTTGGATCAATACCTAGAGTTGCCAATATATTGCTAGGATTTTGAACAACATTAGGGGGATTTGCAAACATGTCGACCCCAAAGTTTACCAAGTGTGGATTTGAAATGGTCATGTTTGGTAAAGTTGCACTTGGTATGTATGGATTTTGTGGGATAATGTTGTTTGGAAAACTCATGCATTGAGTGTTTGGTTGATAGATTTGCAGATTTGGACTTGGATTTAATTCTATCATTGGGAAAGGTGTTCCAAACTTTGGATTGGGTATGCTCATATTTGGTGTACCATTGATGTTTGTATGAGATAAAGCTCCCATGTATGCATTGTACAAGCTTTGAAAATCAAATGGTATTGCAAGGCTTGGATAGTTTGGTTGAATCGAATTGCTCATGATGGATGGATCAAGTTTATATTCCATGTCCCTCTTGTGTTGAGATCGAGCTTGAACCATAAAATGAAGATCAATTTTCAAGAATGTAAGAGATGAACCTCTAATTCTTTAGATCGGTCTACAACCTTAGGTTCAAAGAAGCGAAGAACTAGGATAATTGAAGGATCAAAGTGATAATGAGTGATATGGATGAATGGAACTCTTAAAGAAACTTTGAAAGAAATGCTAAAACTTTTAGGACTTTGATTTGATTGATTCGTGATTGGATTGATGGTTTGACTAGGTGTGTTAAGTCAAACAAGAGTGATAAATGTAATTGTAAAACTCTAGGAAGTTGTGTTATCCAAGAGTGAACTCCTACAAGATGGTAGTTTGACTAAGTGCGTCAAGTCAAACGAGGTGATGATTCGATAATTTGGATAGGTGTGTTAAGCCAAACAAGATGAACTCATAAACCCTAGGAAGTTGTATTATCCAAGAGAGAACTTGTGTATAAGATGATGGTTTGACTAGATGTGTTAAGTCAAACAAAGAGGTTTTGATTTCACCTAAAAGTTTAGCATAAAAGATGTTTACAAAGTTTCCAAGAGCTGTTGGTGAGGTGGAAATTTGATTAATTTTGATGGTTGAAAGATGGATGAAAGTGATTGAATTTGATCCTAGACTTGACCTAGAATAACACTTCTTCTTACAAGACCTCGGTGTTGAAGGACACGCTTTATTTCCTATGAGAGGAAAGTAAACCTTTCAAACAATTCAGGATCTCAAGACGCTCCTCACTAGCTTTCACACTAAACTTTTTGAACTTCGATTTTTGGGATTTTGATCATGTTAGAAAACACATGTGTAATCAATTTTGTCTTTTATCTTGTCTTAGTGAATTCTTTTTACCAACACACTTGCTTGCTTAGGTTTTCATTCTATATGTCTAGTGTCCCATTCTCTCTCATTCCACAAGGTCCTTTGTGTGGAAATCGAGGAAAATAGGGCAAAAGTTCCTTATGTTTATCCTTCTTGGAAACAAATGATGGTAGAATTTGCACACTTAGAAACCTCTAGGAATGTGATTCCTAGGGAAAGCAAGAGTGGGCAAGTTCGTCAAGGATATTTGTTTCTTCCAAGGTGTTTGAAATTTGAGGCTCATGTGAATGTTCGTTTTTCAATGTTTTGAATCCAAGCAAAGTGTTTTTGATTCCAAGCACTTTTACAACCCTAGGATGATGAGGCAATATCTTGTTGGGTTCCCACTTGGATAAATCTAGCTGTGCATATCTTGTGTGAATGGCTAAATGCTTGACCACACTGGCTCCCCTCCATGGCACTCACTTATTCAGGTCAGCCAAGCATTAGTACCCATGAATCTCCCATGGCATACTTTCCATTTCCACAACAAGACTGCATGTTACGTGGGGTGGCTTCAAAGGACATAACCTTTTGCACCAACAAGATAGACAAGGTTTTGGCCTTTTTCTAAACAAGGGGTTCTAATTCGGGCATTCCATTCATGGGGGATTATCCAACATCGGCAAGAGTCCATTACTGTCCATCTCGTCAGAATAATCCTCGTGATATTGGCCTTTGTTCCAATATCCACACTTATATCCCGGGTGGAAGTCGCTTGGCTTTAGCGTGTTCCCGGTTGGGTCGTTCCCTTGGGTGATTACTTTTTCCCACAAGGCAGGCCCTCTAAGATAAACAATAACAAGCTAACATATCCCGTCGTTCACACAACCTTCATTGAAAAACAAAGGGGAGAACCTCCGCAATATATCGTGCTCACACTCGCATGTTTTGTTCAATTTTAGATCCCAAATTGAAGTGTGGAGGCAATATTTTTGACAACTTAATATCATAAAAAAAACTTTTGATTCTCAAGATCACCGTGAGGCGCGAGAGAAGCGCATACGTCTTTTTGATGATATTACTTTGTGAAAAAGATTGCAAAATATGATAAACAGTTGTTCATTTTAAATCCAAAAAGTAGTGATGAATTCGTTTTAAGCACCAAAATCCAAGTGTGAAGGTTGCCTTGTTCAATTTTAATCCCAAATTGAAATCTAGTAAGTGTCTAAGGTTCAATTTTAACCAACTTTGAAAATATCAAGCCATTGATTGATTTTAAGCCCAAATTGAAAGGTGAGTTAGCTAAAAACAGAAAAAAAGGGTAGTAAATGGAAGCTCTAGATTTTTAAAACAAGCATTAAAAAATGCTCTTTTCCCAGTCTTGGTTTCAAGGAAATCTCAAACTCCACTTCATTCGCCTTCGTTTGCACTTGATCCTAAAGTCAACCTCTGATGTCAACCTTGATATTTTCAACTTTGATGTCAACACCTTGATGTTTCAACCTTTGTTTATGCACGCTAATGTGAACCTACAAGCATTTCAAAACTATCATAAACAAGATTTATTTCAAGAAATCAATGAAAGAGAGAAAAAAGTTACACCCATCCTGTGAAGTTTTCAAAATCAAATATTCGTGTTTGAAGTTGCTATAGAATTGGTATAGAATATAAATCCCTCGATAACTTGAAAACCCATTTTCAACCAGTAAATATAGTCATTCAAAACAAATTTAAACCCACTCTATGATTCATATGTTTTGATGATTGTTGTTCTCTCCTAAAACAATTATGCATTGTCAGCATTCAAATCATTTCGCATAGTCAACTCATACATCCAAATCTTGTATTGGGATATGAATTCAATGTGTGTGTTATGATAATCTCAAATACATCCCATTATGATAATGAATGAAGCATGGTCAACTCACAACCTAAGATAAGAAGTGATAAAAACAAAACAAGATTGCCCCCATTACTTAAAAGAAAAGAAGCAATAGAACGACATCAGCATCCTTGAGATCAACCCCAAAATAAAATATGAACCAACTATTAATAATGTTGTCATTTTAATCTCCTACTTCGCTTGTACAGTTCCCTAATAAATCAAAGAAAACACTGAACTTACTTCAACAGCATGAGTTTGGTTTAAAGTGCATTAAATCAAAGAGTACTGGCAGAGGTCGTCCCTACACACAACTAGGTATTTGTCCCTTATAAAAGAGAAATGGTTAATGTATCCGCGCATCACTAAATAATTTATTAATGGTCAATGTATCCATGGTGTCTGCTTTCTTAATGACCATGCTTTTACAACTGATAACGCCTACTAAATTTTACCTGTCGATGTATTGTGCATGGACGTCTCTCAATAGCGTGACGACAGGGGTACAAAGATTAAGTAAAGACACATGGACGAGCTATATAAAAAACATGATAATTGCGGAGCTATGAAGAAGAAGGCATGTTAATTGAGGAGTTGTTACTGTGATTAAGAAACCCACGCCTTCATTCTCCCAGTCACACCAATATCCTTCTATCCCTGCATACAAGAGCATAAATAGGTATATAACGATTCTATCGAGTACAGGCACCCTCCCATTAATAGTGACATAGCCATTTCTTTCGGTCAAACACATTTACTGTGATACTGATAGCATATCATAAAAAATAAAATATGAATGAATATGCTCGTATGAAGAAAACATAACCCTCTTGTTGGCGAATTTTTTGGCAATAAATACGCAAGCAGAATCGGAGCATTAATTATGTCAAGATTTTCCTTGAGGTGGTGTGTAGGATATGCACAAAATATATTTTGATGTATTCAAAGTGTGGAGGCATAGACAAGACACATTTTCTATGTGACCCAAGACCTAGAGAAAATCGTTAGCAGTCAATACTCAGAATCTTACCAGGCAGGTGCAAATCCAATAACATAATCTTACCCCGTAGCCATCTCTACCTGTGCCAAAATGAAATCATAAATAAGGCATGCAAACTATTTTTAAAAAGCTTGAAGAAAAACTCTCCTCATAACACAATTATGACAGGAACATCATTATTGAGAAAACAACATCAATATTGAGAAAGCTAAACGCCATTAAGACAACAGCATGAATATTGGGTAAGCCGTTAAAGTGTTCTTGAAAGTTCCAGTAGTCTTTAAGCGCCATTAGTAACCATCAATTCATGAATTGTCCTCTATCAACTCACATTAATGAGATCTGGAATAGCGCCTAGAGTAGCGCCTACCACTATTTCAAGAGTGAGTAAAGGTCACAGCAAACATAAAGCCGTCCCCAGTGAAATTAATCCATATTATCTAAAAAAAGAAAAAATCCTTTGGTACCGATTGGGCACAATTATATTATGCAGGAGCTCTCCTAATGGCATATCCGCTAGGGAATTCTCATTACCATTTGCAGCTACTGATAGCCGTTACCCACTAACATTTTGGTTTGACACTCTTTTTGAATATCATTATGTGCCCAATAAGAAAAAAAGATAGTGGTTTTCCCTTAGCCTGTTTGGTGCACCATCACATCATTCCTAATGGCGAGCAAAGTGCATGAGTGTGCACCGCATGTGGTTGTGACTGTCTTCTAAATAATACTAACAAATAGAAAAAAGAAGGTTCCAGACCGTAGCAGAACAAATAGAAAGAGAACTTTCAACATGTTGTTCTTCCAAGCTTGCTCATAGTGTATAGTGGGGAAGCGTAAAGAAATTACATGAACATACAACCCTCAAAGAAAGCGTGACATTACTGGTTGCTAAGACTGTAGGATACACAAAACTGATTTATTTGGAGAGGCATGGCAAACTTTCAGTCAATGATATTGGCGGGTTTAAGACCGAAATCTGCAGACTTTCCAGCATCGACCCTTCCTATGTCAAGATGGGAGTTTTGGACTGAGTGCAGGTAACTGGGGATATTTCTCTGATTCCTTCTACGCTTGTAGTGTATGCAGAAAAATCATTATTTGTTAAAAGCTTGTGCTGCGTAGGGCATATACAAAATGGTCTCACATCATTTTAAAGGAAACATCATTTGTTTATTGAAGAAAGAAAACAAAATTTAACACAATTTCCTACAAATGCCCGTAACCTCAAAGCCAGAGTTTGATACTCTAAATCCCACAGACATGACAAAAAAAAAAAACTAACTCGATATGCAAAGAGACTTTGTAGTGCCATCAAAAACAATGATTTGATATTATATCAAAAGAAAAAAGATTTAATAGTCCGCACAAATTGATATTATATCAACAAAAATAGATCTTTTTATGCCCTCCTTCTGCCATTTGTAGGATGCCAAAATCTTACACATGGATTGTATAGATTCAGCCATCCTCATAGAATAACATATACCATTTACTCCAAACAAAATGCTAAAACTAAACAAACATGCAATGGAGAAAAGGCAATACAACCTATTCTATGGTGGATTGGTGCCCTCCATGAAGATGTGAGAGAGCCCTTTCCCAATCCCTTTCTAAGCCAAATGAGATAGACAATGAGTTGCTATGAGCTCAAGTTGCCTATAGTTTAGATGCCTTCAAAGTGTGTTGTAAAATGAGAGAAGATGCATTGCTTTTATAGAAGAAGTTGAGAGAAGAGAGGCCAAGTTTAGCCAATGTGGGACTAAATCCCATTCAATAGAATAGAGACACTTGGCATAATGGGATTGGTCAAAGCTTGTGCAAGTTTTGGCCAATGTGCCCATTCAAATTTGAAAAATGTTAATAAATGCATGTTGTTGAGAGTTTTGGGGGGAATAATCTTTGTCCAAAAAAGTCAAAGATGAGAGTTATTGAGGGAAAATAACTCTTTTTAATAAATCAATAAATTGATTTATTGATGCAAGTGGGTGGGTTAGTTAGGAGTTTAGATTTGACTCTAGTTGAGTCAAAAGCTAGAGAATGCTAATCATGATTTAGAAGTCAATTAATTTAGATTAATTAACTTAGGGGATATTAAGAAGTGACATTTGATAAATCAAATGAGAAGAACTTTAAGGATTTGATTAAATAATTTTGATTTATTTAATGAACCTTAGTGAATTAATCAATAAATTGCTTTAATTAATTAATAGCAGAATTTGATGTTAGTTAGAGCGAGATATATGATGTCAGTTTTGCATGTCTACAAAGTGTAATATAAAAGTGAAAGGAAGGGGGACTCCTCAAGACCCCCTAAGGACAACTTCCTTCACCCCTAACATCGATCGCAACTGAAGATAGCAAGGAGATTCCAAAGGTTTAGTGAAGATGTCTACAACTTGCTACTTTGTAGGAAAATACTCCAAAACAAGAACACCATCCTGAATGAGTTGCCGAATGAAGTGCATGTGGATCTCAATATGCTTAGTACGTTGATGCTCCATGGGGTTGTGAGAAATATGTATGGCACTCTGGTTATCACACAAAAGAATAGTGGGATGATTAATAGGAAACCCAAACTCAACCATCAACTGTCGAAGCCAGAGAACCTATAGACTAGCCAAGACAATGCCTCGATACTCAGCCTCAGTTGATGATAATGCAATAGTTGTTTGCTTCTTGCAGACCAGGCAACTGGATCAGAACCAAGACAAAAGACAAAGCCAAAAGTAGACTTTCAATCATCAATATCACCAGCCCAATCTGAGTCAGTGAAGCCCAAAATCTCATGAGCACCTGATGTGTAGTGAATGCCAAATTATGTAGTGCCCTGAAGGTATCGTAAGATATGCTTGGTTGCCTTCCAATGACTCTCATGAGGATCTTGAGAGAAACAGGAGACAAGACCAACTGCAAAGGAAATATCAGGATGACTATGTATTAAGTATAAAAGGCTGCCACCAAACTATTGATACAAAGTCGCATCAATGGATGGTGTAGTGCAACTAGTGGACAAAACAACACCTGAATAAAAAGGAGTAGGGGTTGGCTTACAATCAGCCATCCCAAACCTTTGGAGCAAATCAAGACCATAATTCTGCTGAAAGATAGAAATATCGGCAGAAGACTGATGGATTTGAAGACCAAGGAAGTAATGCAGCAAGCCAAGATCTGTCATATCAAAATGCTCCATCAAATCTCACTTAGTATCCTTTATCACGGTAGGAGAATGCCCTGTGAGAATCAAGTCATCCACATAAAGAACAAGAATGTGAAGATCCCCCTCATGTCACTGAATGTAAACTATAGGATCAGAGTGACATCTTGTGAATCCAGAAGCAAGCAAAAAACTATCCATCTTCTCATACCAAGCTCTAGGAGCTTGTTTGAGACCATAAAATGAACGTCGAAGCCTACAAACAAGTGAAGGGTCTTGCAAAAATCCTGGTGGCTACTCCATATAGATCTCCTCTTGAAGATCACCATGTAAGAAAGCACTCTTCACATCCATCTGATACACTGACCAACCTTGAGATGTACCAATAGAAAGCACAAGCCGTATGGAATCCATCTTTGCGACAGGAGCAAATGTCTCGGAATAGTCAATACCCTCAACTTGAGAAAATCCCTTAGCCACTAGATGAGCCTTATACTTATCAATAGAACCATCAACTGCAAACTTGGTACGATACACCCACTTGCACTGAACCAACTTTCGTCCCTTAGGAAGAGGAACCAAATCCCAAGTATGATTCTTCATTAACGAGGAATACTCTTTGATCATAGCACTATCCCATTCTGAAACACCCGAAGCATCCGAAATTTTTTTAGGATTAGTAGAAATTGCATGACTCAAAAGGCTGATACCAAAAGTATGGGAATGAGTGCAACGTGTAGCTATGGGATCACCTGCAAGAGAACCAACATCCTCAAGAAGTGTACAAGCCCATAAAGGTCGACGGGGGGTATGTGGAGGAGAAGGAGAAGATGGGGTAAGATCAACAACAAGATCTATACCAATGTCAGGAACATCATTACGAGTATCATTATCATCATTTGCAAGCACAACATCCTCTAAAGAAGAACTAGGAAGAAGAGAGGGAGAGGCTTGTGATGAAGAATCTTGCAAAGTGAAAGACTCATCAAATTTAACATCATGATGAAAATGAACCTCTCGAGTGACAGGATCAAACAACTGATAACCCTTCACATCCTCACAATAGCCAACAAAAATGAACCGCTGAATTTTCTTCTCCATTGCCTTACGCCTACCATCCGAAATGAATGTCCATGCATCACTCCCAAAAACTCTAAAGTAGGAAACCTTGGGCTTGAAATGAGACCAAGCCTCCTCTAGAGTCATATTCTTCACTGCCTTGTGGGGCATACAGTTTTGAATGTAGTTGGCACAATTGATAGCCTCTGCCCAAAAGGCGGGAGCCATGGATCTAGACTATAGCATACAATTGGCCATCTCCCATAAAATATTCTTCTACTTAGCTACAACATTCTATTGAGGAGTGTATGGCACTGTGTGTTGATGAAGAATACCCTTTGTATGACAAAATTCTTGAAACGCCTGATTGACATACTCCCCCCCATTGTCTATGTGAATCTTCTAAATGGAATGTCCTGATTGCTTCTCCATGAATGCAAGGAAGGACATGAAATTGTGAAGAACCTTATCCTTATACTTCAAAAAATACACCCAAGTATGCTTAGAAAAATCATCAATGAAGGTGAGCACATATTTGGCCCCTAAAAAATGAAGGAGTGGGGAAGGACATGAGGTCAATATGCACCAACTCAGGGGGTGTTGAGGCACGTGTGGCCATACCCTTTGGAAAAGGATCTCGATGATGCTTTCCAAGCACAGAACCTTGACAAACTCCATCTAAATAAGAGATTTGAGGTAGACCAATTACCAAATTTTGTGTGCTCATCTAGTGAAGATATCTATAATTCAGGTGCCCAAACCATTCGTGTCAAAGCTTGCTCATAGAATCTGCATGAGCAATAAGGGGTGATCCCGATGATGACTCAAACCCATCAACCCTATACAGATGGTTTGCACGGTCAACTATCCCTGTAGCGATGACTTTCTCAGGATCTTGCATATCTCTAATGGTCACATCAGTTGGAGGGAACTCAACAAGCCTTCCATCACCATGATAGAAAATCAGATAGATAAAGTGCAGATTTTGAGAAATATCTGAAACAAGAAGATCATCAACTCTACCATCTTGCATATGAGCTAAGCCTATCCCTAAAATTGGAATTTGAGAAGAGTTCCCAACAACAATATGTGAAGTATGACTATCAGAAAGAGAATCAAGAAGATCAACAATATGAGTCATGTGATGAGAAGCACCATAATCAAGAATCCAATTGGAACTAGTAGAGGACAAAGTCGTAGCTGAGAGAGATTTCCCATTTCCCAATGGAGAAGACTTCGGCATGGCAATATTATGCTTCCTCATAGTTTCCTCTAATGCTGCTAGCCTCGCAAAACAATGTGCATCATTATGCCCAAATTTTCCACAAAAGGAACAATTCTCCTTCTTCTTCTTAGACGTAGAAGATGACTCTCTTGAGTTAGAAGGAGGAGGAGGTGGAGGATTATCCTTTTGATCAATCTTCACCTTAGACTTGGAGGTAGGCTCACCATCGGAAGATGAATATGTTTTAGAATTCTTCGTATTCTTACCCTTGCCCTTGGAAGATTGAGCCATTAAAGCATGACTCTTAGGAAGAGCATCCATCTAAATCAACTTGGCTTGCTCCCTCATCAAGTGATCACAAAACTCCTCAAAAGAAGGCATCTTATGATCTTGCCCCATAGCATCCATAGTAGAATAGAAGGTAGAGGAAAACACTTGAAAAGTAACTCTAAGCTTAGACAGGATCAAGAAAATACACTCCTTATCTTCTTTGGCATGACCACATCCTTTTAATTGAGACAAAATAAACTTGAATTGTGCAAGGAAATCTTGAGTAGAGGGAAAAGCATCTGGAGAGAGAGAAGTGATATCGGCTTCAAGCTGCAAGATCCTAAACTGATTGACCTTACCATACAACTCTGCAAGCTTATCCCACACCTCTTTAGGTGTTTTACACTCAACAATATGAAAAGACAAATTATCAGACACCTGAAGACCTATGAGCCCTTTAGCCTCATCCATTTTGTTTCTATGAACAAATTGCTCAAATGTTTTAGTGAAATCAGGTTGGTCAACATCCAACAGTTGCCATAGACCCCGAGATTGCAATAATTGTGACATCTTGAGCTTCCATGTGTGATAGTTGTGTGGAGTGAGAAAATCAATCCTAGGTCCGACATGATATACAAGGGCACACAAAGGACTAAAAAGATAAGAACACCCCCGCCCAAGAGTATATTCAAACTGATTTTACAATATAAAAGCCCCAAAATGTGCCAAAAGATAAAATAGTAACAACTTGCAACTTCAGGCTAGTAAAAATAGCATAAAATGATAATATTTCGAAAAAAAAAACCTTATCCACAGTGAAGTTTTTCGATGTAGCTTTTTGGGGATAGCTCATTTTATTGAAAACAAACTCCGATTGCAAAAATTGAGTAGGTTTGGCAAAAAACAATGCCTATTTTAGGTTCTTTGTTGAAGCTCTTGGGCGCTCCATAACACCACTCTCAGAGTATGAGCATCGAGACGGTCCAACCAAGGTACTATATTTACCAAATGAAGATATGATCTCCTCCATACGAGCACGCACATTATTGAAAATCACCTCCTCTTGAGCATTTGCTCACAGCTCCCCTTTTTCATGTAATTGACAATATAAATAGTCAAAAACTTTCTTAACAAATCAAATGTGGGACTAAAGTCTGTACTTATGCCAAGCTTGCGCACATGGGCCCACGTCCAAACTCGTCCTCTTTGTAGCAGACCCTAAATGGCCAAGCACTATTTTATGAAGACTTTATTAGTGCTAAAGTCTGAGCCGAATCAATAAACATCTGCCAATAAGAAGATTTCTTTGCATAAAGGCAGGTTCGGCCTAACAAGAAGAATGCTAAGTGAAGGAGGCAGTAAGCACGTAGCAGGAGATGAGCCCTCTAGCAAGGGACAAAAGCCCAGATTCGAGGTTGCTTCAAAAAAAGAACATCCACAGACATGTACAACCACAGCCACGGCCTGCTAGAAGTTGAACCAACGCTCCAACAAAGAAACTATCCACCAGAGAGAAGGCTCCAATAAAATGGGCGATGAAGGTACAAGACATGCGCATAGGTTAGAGGGGCTAGCAAACACTAGAATTCATCCACGCAAACAAACTTTCACACCACAGCTAAGGCATACAAGAAGCCTGCAAGCCGTGAAAAGGCCAAAGACTACGACTAGGGCACAAGAAGCATTGATCTTAAACTAGTAAAAAAATGCAAGGAAGGGGTTGCAGTTCAACTGCTCTGATACCATGATAGAGCATCCAGGAGCTAGATCTGCAAACAAAGAACCCTTCACATGAACCAGTCGATGGAAATTGCATTAACAATAATGAGGTTTTATAATGTACAAAGACCTTGAGAAAAGGCATGAGGAAAAGAAGGAGAGATAGCACGGGAAAGCAGGTGACCGCCCTCCATCAATGCACAAACCAAATATGAATTAATGCAACTAAGATAATGAATGCAAAGTTGGACTTAAGAGCATGCTGCAAATAAACGTGCACTCCAACATATATAATATTATGTTTAATTATTTTATATTATATATTATTCAGGTGAAATAACTAATATTATATTTATAGAGTAATATAGTTTATAGTATTAATATAAACTATATGATATTATATATTATTTTATAATATTATAAGTATATATTACAATATATTATTTTAATTATATGTTAAATAATGTATACTAACTATGATATAACATAATATAACAAGATATATATTATTCTATATATTTTAATAATATTATATAATAAATATTATATTATATTTATCTATTATATAAATTTATATATAATATTAATATCTATAAATTCATATTATAATGTGAAATGTTATACAATGTATAAATTAGAGTATATTATATAATATAATAAAATTATAAATGTATACTATATTATATTTATATATAATGGCTTAATATATATAATATTATGTATAGAAATATTATATTATAAATATAATATAATATATTATAATATTATATAATATATTATAATATTATATAATATATTATAATATTATATAGATATATATAGATATTGATATGTATATATAATATATAGTATAATTATAATATATATTATATTTATACTGTATTATATAATATAATAATATAATATTATGCATTAAATTTACAATGTGTTGTATTATATTATATTATAGATAAAATCCATCACATTTTTCTATAATGCAATTTATTATATACTATATTATTTATAACTTCAAATATTGAAAATTATGTTTTATTTTTATATAGTTTATATGCAATGTTTATTAGTAGAGCGAGTTGGTAACACAAACAATTAAAATGTTATGGATTGTATTTTTTTCCATGGCACTGTCTAGCACATTAACCATTGAAAGAAATTTCTGAATGAAATCACTATCATAGTTTGTAAAGTCATATCACTAAGGCACGTGATAAAATGAAAGATGAGAATAGTGAACGGTAAGAGGAGGGCCCACAACACGCGTAAGTGGTCAAAGCTTAGACTGTGTTGGTTAAGTTGAACCCTCTTAGATGGCCACTAACACTTCCATTCTTATAGTTGAATCCTTTGGGTCTTCCTTGTGTCTTATGCAACCATGCATTATTACCAAACTTATATTGATAACATGGGAAATGCTAACCATGATCCTACTTGTCTACTTAGAATTCAAGCTTGGTAGGCCATAAAACCAACTAGATAACAAGTCTTTTGATGCCCATAATAATGGTGAGTATAGTTAAAAGGCTTAAAACATGCTTGAGGATATATCAAAACCCTAAATAGGATATTTCAACCAAGATCAAGCCAAAGAATTATGATGAACTAGTAGTTGAGTTGAGATATTTCCACAATGTTAATAGAAAATTATACCAAAAATAGGGTAGTGTGACCCAAATATAGATATTGAGTATGAAATTGAAACTCAAAGTAAGCATGTGCAAATCAAGAAATAACCTATGATTAGAATATACACACAAACATGAAAACCTTTCCTTGAAAAGAGTAGAATATGTAATTAGGGGTCAAATAATCCTTCTTCTATAGCCACCTTATATTTTAAAAAACAAAATATTTATTTTCCCCTATACCCATCTCAATATTAAATAGATATACCTACTTATTTAATCTGGGTTAGTGAAGGATCATGGTGGTCCAAACTAGGCCCTTGTAATGCTCCCCACACAACCTTAGAGGAAGTTCACTTCACTACAAAGCATACTAAATTTTTTTTATTAAAGTGAATTTAACATACATGTTCACTGATTGATGACATCCCCTAGGGTTAGGAAATCGATATTACTTAATCCCCATTAACAACATCTTTAAATTTCATTGCAATAAACAACACAAGTAGTAAGCATTCATTCAACATAAATAATTACCACTAAAGAAAAATATAATATCAAAACCTACATCCATTACATGACTAACTGATACAACACTCATTCCTAGAATGAGACATAAATACATCAGAGTTACAATTTACATAAATCCAAATTATCATTACAAGAGGGGTAAATCAATATCATTACAATTTGAAATACAAAGTACAAGAAATAAAAGCAAGATCTGTGAGCTGTCCATTTGGATGTCTTGCCACCAAGCACTGAAGATCAAGGGGGGCCCAACGGTTTTGGTGCATGTTCCACCCAACCTAGTGGTACCCGAAGGCCCACCCCCATGCTAGGAGATAGTAACAAAGTAACATGGATGAGAAATCTACTACCTCTAACCAAAGGAAAACTCATACTGACACAAACTGACTCAACCACACAAATGCACAATATAAGTCTAACACTAATCATGGTTACGTTGCTTCCAGACATATTATAATCAAGTGTGCTAAAGAAACCATACACACAACATATCACAGTGTTATCCTAGACAGAGTGTCATCGCAAGGTTTGTCATGAGATCTCCTCTGGGCATTCTTCATAGGCTCCGGTAATCCTGGTGGCCTCAACTGAATCCCGACACTCATACTCACTCAAGCGGAATCAACTACCTCTCATAAGGACAAGATAGTTGATCTTTCCATTCCAAGCCTTCTCACTCACCCCAAGTTTAAACAAACCCTTGTGTCTATGAGTGAGGTTAATTTATCTTGGTTAATGTGAACTACATCCTAGTCATCTAAGTACATTACTTTAGTTTTCAGTTGTTAAAATCACTTCTGAAGGTTACCCGGTTTACCTCTTTGGGCTCCGGCCCCTAACAAAAGCCACTCTTCTAATGGATAACACACTACACAATCTAAACTCCAAGGGTTACTCAAGTGTTACTGAACTGAACCAACGTACTCTCTCCTATCCTAGGAGACAACGACATATAAATCCACCCCAACACTAGGAGGAAACCAAAACACTTGTAACACTACCCAAGGGAAAATCAAACAATAACTTAACAAGGGAATGACCCACATCCACTAGAAGACTTTACAATCTAAATCTCAAACACCCATTCCCAAAGTAATCATTAAAAAGGGAATCAATATAATCATGCACTAGCAGTGAAAAATACTATTTTTGGTTATCCTAAAACCATATTCCTATCTAATGCTTCTCGCAGAAAATAGAATAATACCATTCGAATTTTCAATAAAGAAATTAATAACCCCCTCTATCAAAACAGATATCTTTTCCTATCTATTTAGCCAAGCATACTATTTATTTCAGTTTGAAAATACTATCAAAAAAATACTTTGCAAGCACCCAAAGTCCAAAAACAGAATATAAAGAACTATATACATATTCTAAAATGATCCTACCTTAATCATTGATTATAAAAGACTTTTGCTCTATCCTTTAAGTAATCTGAAAATTTAATTGATTATCCCATGATAAATTCATATTTTAACCACCCATTTCTAATTTACAATTACACACATTAAATATTAAATATATTAATATATAATATTAAAATACATACAAAATATATATTAAATATTATATACATTAATATATAATATTAAAATACATATAAAATATATAACTTAAATATTATATATATATATTTAAAAGTATTATTATTAAATAATACAAAAAACAAAAAAAAATAAAATAAAAATAAAAATTAAAAAAAAATAAAACAAAGCAAGACCGGATGGTACACCGTCCGACGGACGGTACCGTCGGTGCCTACGGTCAGTAGCCTGTGCCGATTGTACACATAGTATAGCGGTCGGCGTAAGCCTGGGGAGGCCGCAGTCCCCACGGGACAGTGCGTCCCCCCAAGTGGTGGGCGCACTACCTAGTGGGCACTGCATCCTCCTTATAGAAAGGACAGTGGGGGGGTCTGAACCTCCCCACACTTGCAAAAAAAATTTGAACAAAAAAATAAAATCCCAAGTATTTCGTACGCAGAGTACGAACTTCCGAAAATCGCCGTACGACGTTTTTTCTAAACAAAATCAAAATGCAATCACTTAAGATTGAAAAATCATATAATTGTAAACATATATTATGTGTATCATATTTGAAAATATGATACATGTAATGTATATTTACATTTATATATTTATTTTTTTCAGAACAATTTTTACTGGTAAAGTTGAAAGGAAAATTTAAAAAACAACCAGTAATAAAATTTGACAATAAATGAATATCTTCATACATTCAAGAGATTGAAATATGGATTCTAAAAAGAAATCATTCCTTCATGATTCAAATAATTTAAACAAAAGAAAGGAAATAAATTGTTCTTTGATCTTTTCAAAAGAGTTTTCTAAAAGGGTTTGTTTTTTTGAAGAACAAATCTGAATCCTAAATGTTGAAGTTCAACCTAGGGTTTTAAATAAATCACAAATTTGAAATTTCTATCATTTAGGAAAAATAGATAAACTAAGAACAATCAATCATAGAATAAAAGGAAAACCTGGTATTTGAAGCCACGGGAAATAACAAGGATTCTTGATGCAGAGCCTCCCTTAAGGTCCTCACAACTCCTCTTCAACAATGCAATGAATTTCCAGCTAGCCCTGATCCAATAGCTCCACCTTCTTCAACATAATTTCTTTCCTTTCAATTCAATTCTACCAAAAGAAATGCTTCAAACCCTTCTATGTGCAAACTTTTTCTAAAAATTTCATGCCT
>CM021106.1:531538333-531596366 GCA_007115665.2 Sequoiadendron giganteum
TCATGCTCTAAGTCTTTCTTCGAAGACTTCTAGGGTGTCTTTCTCCACCACTTGCAACCTATAGGATCTCTTCTTGTTTAGGATCCCCCGGTTCTCCTTGCCAACCCAACTACCAATAAAATTCCTTCACCCAACTCAAAACTTGGTGCAATCTTGTAGTACTAGCCCTTAGCCCTTAAACTAACTGAAAGGCTACTAGCCTCCAAATTCTTGAAATAGATTTAAAGAGGTGTGGAGGTGATTCGAAAGAATTCAATACATCCTACTAGGGGTGTTAGGAATCCATCTAACTCCATCTGTAGGTCGATTTCACCAAACCCCTCTATTAGGCCTAGAAGGCTACTAGCCCTATTAGGTCTCCTTCTCTGAGAAATCAGGGTTTGTCCCAAAATTCTTCCAAGTAACCTCAATCTTTTCTTGGGATTCCTGGTTCATATTCCCACATCTCAAATATTTTTGGGGTCTTGGGCCACAACTGGCTATACAAAGCCCTAACTTGAAAATGAGCAAAATTAGGCCTTTTAAGCCCTTTCCTGGCTTCCTTGCAACTTCCTAAGTTTTCCCCTCACAAATGGATTGGTAGAGTCTCTTCCTCTTTACCATATCTTGGTGAGACTCACATCTTCCTTCTCCAATTGGAAATTTGTTACAAAGTAAACACCTCTGCAAATTGAGTGCTTTGCACTATGGTCTTTCCTAACTGGGCTCTTCTCTGCTTCAACTAGGATAAGACTCCATCACTAGCTCCTATTCTTTCAAAGAATCTAAACCCTACTATATGTACATCCATGGAGTCTAGTCACTAATCCCAAATGGCCGTACAATTTGTATGGTGGGAAAGTGAACTAACCCTCAATTCTTTACAAACTGCCTGATTCAGACTAGCAATAGTGTAGAAAGCAAACTATTTACAAACAATGCTTGAAACTAAAAAAACAAACTAACTAATGCCACACAATATTCAAAGAGCTACTGTCCAACATTATGCATGCATTACAATGCCAAACTAATCCATCAAAACATCACAACAATGCCAAAAGCCAGAATTTCAAACAAAATTCACATATGCTTTTTTCTCCTTGATTTCAAACACTTAAACAATATGAAAGGCTTCCAACTTGACTCCAATGCCAAGGCATCCCATAAATAGGGTCTCCAAATCAGTTATCCTCTCCCTTGGGCTCTTCTTGGTCGCTTGTAGCTCCAATTGAGCAACATTTCAAAAAAATTCAAAAGTCCTAAAAGTCCTAAACCTCATATTTAGCTAAAACCCTATGACACCTACTTTGTGGTCAACATGACATTCATCTGATCAATGCACAACAAAATCTACTCAAATGCTATGTATTAAAATTATTTATGTTTAGATAATTTTGTAATTAAAGTTGATTTTTGTTTTTAAAAGGTTTGATTAATTGTATTTATTAAAATAAGATATTAATTAAATGGAATTGTTGATTTATTGTGAAATCTTAAATGTTGAAAAGTAGATATTTTAAATAAGTTGTTTTCAATAGTTTATGCATTAATATCTGAAAACTTGAACTTGCAGTAAGAGAGTGTTATCTTGTGCAATTGATTAGTTAGAACTATTTGATCAATTTTGTTTGCATGTTGAAAATGAGTTAAGCTTTGTGATTGTGAGTTAATTGAAAAGGAATTAAAAATATTTGTTTATGCAAGTTTTGCATGACAATTGGATTTTTTTCTTAAAGAAGTTTTCACGGAAATTTTTGGATTTCGATTGAAGGTTTGGTGACAGTGAATTTGAAAGGATTGGTGTGTTTCAGAAAAGCATAGCATTGCAGAATTTCTAGTGCTTACGTCAATTTATGTTGATATTTGAGATTAATATCCAGGTTTTCTTCTTTGTTTTGTATTTTCTTGAATTGAATCGTTTCAAAGTCGTGTATGGTTTTGGATATTCCTAATGATTGAAATTTCTTTCTTTGTAACTTGCACAAACATCAGAAAATGAAATCCTTATTGCTTAAGTTTTGATTAAATTGAAAAGAAATTATAGAGAAATGAAAACTTATGAAAACCTAGCTTTGAATCCTTAAAATTTATAAAAAATTGTTTTAAACTATATTATTGGCTTGTTATTACATCAATTCGACATCTCAATCATTCAAATATCCCAGATCATTCTTTTATAAAGAATCCCCACATTTTGTTGACTTGTAAAACTTTTATGATGGCTACATGGATTCGAACCCTGATACATTAATTTTCTCTTTTGTTAAAAACCATCTCTAAGGATGGAATGATTGTGAGACGTGCCTTACCCTTATCATTATCTGGCAGCCAAACTTATGGCAATCTCCTCATTTTATTACCTTATAAGTTTTTCTTGGTGTAATCAACGTTGTATTTATACATCCATTTTATATTATTAGCCCGCATAGTAATCCTCATATAGTTGATACAATCCTTGCATATAAATGTTGTTGAAGTCACGATCTCTTATGCTTTTAAGCCATCTTTAATTCATCACCAATAGCTTGGGATTGGAAACCTTCATGGTGATTGTCATTTCCTCATCCCTTATGCTTTGCTAGCTACATGTTTTCTCTTATTTAATGTTCATCTCTTAGTCCAAGCTTATGCAACATTCTTCATGTTGTTTAATCATTCTTTGAATGCAATTTTCTTATGAGGTATCCAATGATGTATTCTTCTTCATTATCACTGATTATCAGATCATGTTAAAAAAAAAATTGATGCTTTCTCTCCATCGTTATTCTTCCTTGGGTATCATTCTTTCAATCTAGTCTTAGTCACCCAATTTTCTTGTTATTCGTACTCAGATGTTCTATTTAAGTCATGGATCTTGTTTTGTGTTCATATTTATCTTTTGGTTGTTACTTAACTTATCTTGCTTGATCATAATCTTTAGTAGAAAGGAAAACACCACCAAACAACTTATTTTCTTTGAACTGCACTTTCTTGCATACTCGCCTTAGAGGCACATAATATGCTTCATCTAATTGCACCAATCAAAAGCCATTACTAGCTACTCCCCTTGAGATGTAGCCTTCAACATTAGTCCAAGACCAAGAATGAACCTTGAAATGATTTCCACATAGATGCACACACTTATGCATCTTAATTGAAAGGAGGGGAAATAACCCCTAACTTCTTTCAAAGATACTCAAAAGTATCCTTTGGAAGAGCCTTTGTGAAAATATCTACAACTTGATCCTTAGTATGCACATACTCTAACTTTACCTCATTTTCTACAACTTTCTCTCTCAAGAAGTTATACTAGATTGATATATGCTTTGTTCTTGAATGAATTACTAGATTCTTTTAAATATTGATAGAACTTGTATTATCCCACAAGATAGAAATAGGTTCATCATATGATACTTTGATATCCTTTGAAAATGTCTACTTCATCCACAACACCTATGTGCAGCAAGATGTTGTTGCAATACATTCTTTCTCTCGAGTAGATAATGGCATTGAGTCTTGCTTCTTGCTTAGCCATGAAACTAACAATCTTCCAAGAAATAAAGCACCAACAATTGTACTTTTCATGTCATCTCAACATCCAACCCAATTTGCATCTATATCTAAGTATTTAAAGAGAAATCAGTATCCATTGAATAGAATAAATCATACTGCAAAGTACCTTACAGATATTTGAATATCCTCTTTACTACAGTCTACTGCCACATGTGATTCTCTAGGAGGCTTTCGAAATCTAGACACAAGACAAAATACATGCATGGTATTTGTTCTAGTAGTAATTAGATATAACATTCCATCAATCATTGATGTATACTTAGTCTGATCAGTCTTAGGAGATTCATCATTCATGCTCAACTTGCAACAAGTAACCATAGTATTAAATATCAATTTAGAGCCTTCCATTCCAAACTTCCTCAATATTTCCTTGGCATACTTTGACTCTGAAATGAATATTCCTTTTTCAATTTTATGCCTAATCAAGGAACCATAACAACTTACAAACTAGGGCCATGTTCAAATGTCCCTAAATATTCTTGAAATTTGAAAGGGATTTTCACTTAAGGGAAGGCCACATCATTAAGAATAAATTATAGAACTATAATTTTTTATCCTTAATCACCAACACATTGTGACTTTTCCAAGGAAAAGTATTGATTTTGTACTTTCTTCTATTCATAGATAATGAAGAGTCTACTAGTGGTGACTAAACCTAATCCTATTTTCTACCCTTGAGAATATGTGTGTTTCTCTTCATTGCTTTTCCCTCTTCAAGATGAGAGACTCTTCTTTTCTATTCATATATATATTTGTTGTGTTAAATTCTTTGCATATGCGGTTTTTTAGGTTTTCTATATGTAAAAGCACCACAGCCTACTAAAAAATGCATACCATTAAATTTCAAGGGTATTTCAAAATTCCCTGAGATTTAAAGAGACTAAATTTTCATAAAAGGACTTATGCATCTAATGATAATCATACTTAGTCATTTATGAAATTGGGATGATAATGAGGTGGAGGATAAATTTGTCATCCTTGAGTTGTTTGTTAAATCTTAGAAAGATGATGTTAGAGAATCATATGTATGATTCCAAGTAGAATTCATAGAATATTTCAAGATAACAGTTAGATTCAATGTGTTATTACATTCACAAACATATATATCAAAATGATTTTATGATTTATTAATCCTTTAATAGACATCTTAGAATACTTGAGACTTAATAACACACTGAATCTAGTCCATATCGATTACATACTGTGATCCAAAATGTTAATATCACAAATTTCTACACAATTATGAATCAAAGTCTCATAGAAAATACTAACGACAATTTTTTTTTGGCTTACAATTATAATTTGAATGGCAAAAATATAATGTCTAATCAAATGTAAACAAATGTGAATCCAGAAGCAAGCAAAAAACTATCCATCTTCTCATACCAAGCTCTAGGAGCTTGTTTGAGACCATAAAATGAACGTCGAAGCCTACAAACAAGTGAAGGGTCTTGCAAAAATCCTGGTGGCTACTCCATATAGATCTCCTCTTGAAGATCACCATGTAAGAAAGCACTCTTCACATCCATCTGATACACTGACCAACCTTGAGATGTACCAATAGAAAGCACAAGCCGTATGGAATCCATCTTTGCGACAGGAGCAAATGTCTCGGAATAGTCAATACCCTCAACTTGAGAAAATCCCTTAGCCACTAGATGAGCCTTATACTTATCAATAGAACCATCAACTGCAAACTTGGTACGATACACCCACTTGCACTGAACCAACTTTCGTCCCTTAGGAAGAGGAACCAAATCCCAAGTATGATTCTTCATTAACGAGGAATACTCTTTGATCATAGCACTATCCCATTCTGAAACACCCGAAGCATCCGAAATTTTTTTAGGATTAGTAGAAATTGCATGACTCAAAAGGCTGATACCAAAAGTATGGGAATGAGTGCAACGTGTAGCTATGGGATCACCTGCAAGAGAACCAACATCCTCAAGAAGTGTACAAGCCCATAAAGGTCGACGGGGGGTATGTGGAGGAGAAGGAGAAGATGGGGTAAGATCAACAACAAGATCTATACCAATGTCAGGAACATCATTACGAGTATCATTATCATCATTTGCAAGCACAACATCCTCTAAAGAAGAACTAGGAAGAAGAGAGGGAGAGGCTTGTGATGAAGAATCTTGCAAAGTGAAAGACTCATCAAATTTAACATCATGATGAAAATGAACCTCTCGAGTGACAGGATCAAACAACTGATAACCCTTCACATCCTCACAATAGCCAACAAAAATGAACCGCTGAATTTTCTTCTCCATTGCCTTACGCCTACCATCCGAAATGAATGTCCATGCATCACTCCCAAAAACTCTAAAGTAGGAAACCTTGGGCTTGAAATGAGACCAAGCCTCCTCTAGAGTCATATTCTTCACTGCCTTGTGGGGCATACAGTTTTGAATGTAGTTGGCACAATTGATAGCCTCTGCCCAAAAGGCGGGAGCCATGGATCTAGACTATAGCATACAATTGGCCATCTCCCATAAAATATTCTTCTACTTAGCTACAACATTCTATTGAGGAGTGTATGGCACTGTGTGTTGATGAAGAATACCCTTTGTATGACAAAATTCTTGAAACGCCTGATTGACATACTCCCCCCCATTGTCTATGTGAATCTTCTAAATGGAATGTCCTGATTGCTTCTCCATGAATGCAAGGAAGGACATGAAATTGTGAAGAACCTTATCCTTATACTTCAAAAAATACACCCAAGTATGCTTAGAAAAATCATCAATGAAGGTGAGCACATATTTGGCCCCTAAAAAATGAAGGAGTGGGGAAGGACATGAGGTCAATATGCACCAACTCAGGGGGTGTTGAGGCACGTGTGGCCATACCCTTTGGAAAAGGATCTCGATGATGCTTTCCAAGCACAGAACCTTGACAAACTCCATCTAAATAAGAGATTTGAGGTAGACCAATTACCAAATTTTGTGTGCTCATCTAGTGAAGATATCTATAATTCAGGTGCCCAAACCATTCGTGTCAAAGCTTGCTCATAGAATCTGCATGAGCAATAAGGGGTGATCCCGATGATGACTCAAACCCATCAACCCTATACAGATGGTTTGCACGGTCAACTATCCCTGTAGCGATGACTTTCTCAGGATCTTGCATATCTCTAATGGTCACATCAGTTGGAGGGAACTCAACAAGCCTTCCATCACCATGATAGAAAATCAGATAGATAAAGTGCAGATTTTGAGAAATATCTGAAACAAGAAGATCATCAACTCTACCATCTTGCATATGAGCTAAGCCTATCCCTAAAATTGGAATTTGAGAAGAGTTCCCAACAACAATATGTGAAGTATGACTATCAGAAAGAGAATCAAGAAGATCAACAATATGAGTCATGTGATGAGAAGCACCATAATCAAGAATCCAATTGGAACTAGTAGAGGACAAAGTCGTAGCTGAGAGAGATTTCCCATTTCCCAATGGAGAAGACTTCGGCATGGCAATATTATGCTTCCTCATAGTTTCCTCTAATGCTGCTAGCCTCGCAAAACAATGTGCATCATTATGCCCAAATTTTCCACAAAAGGAACAATTCTCCTTCTTCTTCTTAGACGTAGAAGATGACTCTCTTGAGTTAGAAGGAGGAGGAGGTGGAGGATTATCCTTTTGATCAATCTTCACCTTAGACTTGGAGGTAGGCTCACCATCGGAAGATGAATATGTTTTAGAATTCTTCGTATTCTTACCCTTGCCCTTGGAAGATTGAGCCATTAAAGCATGACTCTTAGGAAGAGCATCCATCTAAATCAACTTGGCTTGCTCCCTCATCAAGTGATCACAAAACTCCTCAAAAGAAGGCATCTTATGATCTTGCCCCATAGCATCCATAGTAGAATAGAAGGTAGAGGAAAACACTTGAAAAGTAACTCTAAGCTTAGACAGGATCAAGAAAATACACTCCTTATCTTCTTTGGCATGACCACATCCTTTTAATTGAGACAAAATAAACTTGAATTGTGCAAGGAAATCTTGAGTAGAGGGAAAAGCATCTGGAGAGAGAGAAGTGATATCGGCTTCAAGCTGCAAGATCCTAAACTGATTGACCTTACCATACAACTCTGCAAGCTTATCCCACACCTCTTTAGGTGTTTTACACTCAACAATATGAAAAGACAAATTATCAGACACCTGAAGACCTATGAGCCCTTTAGCCTCATCCATTTTGTTTCTATGAACAAATTGCTCAAATGTTTTAGTGAAATCAGGTTGGTCAACATCCAACAGTTGCCATAGACCCCGAGATTGCAATAATTGTGACATCTTGAGCTTCCATGTGTGATAGTTGTGTGGAGTGAGAAAATCAATCCTAGGTCCGACATGATATACAAGGGCACACAAAGGACTAAAAAGATAAGAACACCCCCGCCCAAGAGTATATTCAAACTGATTTTACAATATAAAAGCCCCAAAATGTGCCAAAAGATAAAATAGTAACAACTTGCAACTTCAGGCTAGTAAAAATAGCATAAAATGATAATATTTCGAAAAAAAAAACCTTATCCACAGTGAAGTTTTTCGATGTAGCTTTTTGGGGATAGCTCATTTTATTGAAAACAAACTCCGATTGCAAAAATTGAGTAGGTTTGGCAAAAAACAATGCCTATTTTAGGTTCTTTGTTGAAGCTCTTGGGCGCTCCATAACACCACTCTCAGAGTATGAGCATCGAGACGGTCCAACCAAGGTACTATATTTACCAAATGAAGATATGATCTCCTCCATACGAGCACGCACATTATTGAAAATCACCTCCTCTTGAGCATTTGCTCACAGCTCCCCTTTTTCATGTAATTGACAATATAAATAGTCAAAAACTTTCTTAACAAATCAAATGTGGGACTAAAGTCTGTACTTATGCCAAGCTTGCGCACATGGGCCCACGTCCAAACTCGTCCTCTTTGTAGCAGACCCTAAATGGCCAAGCACTATTTTATGAAGACTTTATTAGTGCTAAAGTCTGAGCCGAATCAATAAACATCTGCCAATAAGAAGATTTCTTTGCATAAAGGCAGGTTCGGCCTAACAAGAAGAATGCTAAGTGAAGGAGGCAGTAAGCACGTAGCAGGAGATGAGCCCTCTAGCAAGGGACAAAAGCCCAGATTCGAGGTTGCTTCAAAAAAAGAACATCCACAGACATGTACAACCACAGCCACGGCCTGCTAGAAGTTGAACCAACGCTCCAACAAAGAAACTATCCACCAGAGAGAAGGCTCCAATAAAATGGGCGATGAAGGTACAAGACATGCGCATAGGTTAGAGGGGCTAGCAAACACTAGAATTCATCCACGCAAACAAACTTTCACACCACAGCTAAGGCATACAAGAAGCCTGCAAGCCGTGAAAAGGCCAAAGACTACGACTAGGGCACAAGAAGCATTGATCTTAAACTAGTAAAAAAATGCAAGGAAGGGGTTGCAGTTCAACTGCTCTGATACCATGATAGAGCATCCAGGAGCTAGATCTGCAAACAAAGAACCCTTCACATGAACCAGTCGATGGAAATTGCATTAACAATAATGAGGTTTTATAATGTACAAAGACCTTGAGAAAAGGCATGAGGAAAAGAAGGAGAGATAGCACGGGAAAGCAGGTGACCGCCCTCCATCAATGCACAAACCAAATATGAATTAATGCAACTAAGATAATGAATGCAAAGTTGGACTTAAGAGCATGCTGCAAATAAACGTGCACTCCAACATATATAATATTATGTTTAATTATTTTATATTATATATTATTCAGGTGAAATAACTAATATTATATTTATAGAGTAATATAGTTTATAGTATTAATATAAACTATATGATATTATATATTATTTTATAATATTATAAGTATATATTACAATATATTATTTTAATTATATGTTAAATAATGTATACTAACTATGATATAACATAATATAACAAGATATATATTATTCTATATATTTTAATAATATTATATAATAAATATTATATTATATTTATCTATTATATAAATTTATATATAATATTAATATCTATAAATTCATATTATAATGTGAAATGTTATACAATGTATAAATTAGAGTATATTATATAATATAATAAAATTATAAATGTATACTATATTATATTTATATATAATGGCTTAATATATATAATATTATGTATAGAAATATTATATTATAAATATAATATAATATATTATAATATTATATAATATATTATAATATTATATAATATATTATAATATTATATAGATATATATAGATATTGATATGTATATATAATATATAGTATAATTATAATATATATTATATTTATACTGTATTATATAATATAATAATATAATATTATGCATTAAATTTACAATGTGTTGTATTATATTATATTATAGATAAAATCCATCACATTTTTCTATAATGCAATTTATTATATACTATATTATTTATAACTTCAAATATTGAAAATTATGTTTTATTTTTATATAGTTTATATGCAATGTTTATTAGTAGAGCGAGTTGGTAACACAAACAATTAAAATGTTATGGATTGTATTTTTTTCCATGGCACTGTCTAGCACATTAACCATTGAAAGAAATTTCTGAATGAAATCACTATCATAGTTTGTAAAGTCATATCACTAAGGCACGTGATAAAATGAAAGATGAGAATAGTGAACGGTAAGAGGAGGGCCCACAACACGCGTAAGTGGTCAAAGCTTAGACTGTGTTGGTTAAGTTGAACCCTCTTAGATGGCCACTAACACTTCCATTCTTATAGTTGAATCCTTTGGGTCTTCCTTGTGTCTTATGCAACCATGCATTATTACCAAACTTATATTGATAACATGGGAAATGCTAACCATGATCCTACTTGTCTACTTAGAATTCAAGCTTGGTAGGCCATAAAACCAACTAGATAACAAGTCTTTTGATGCCCATAATAATGGTGAGTATAGTTAAAAGGCTTAAAACATGCTTGAGGATATATCAAAACCCTAAATAGGATATTTCAACCAAGATCAAGCCAAAGAATTATGATGAACTAGTAGTTGAGTTGAGATATTTCCACAATGTTAATAGAAAATTATACCAAAAATAGGGTAGTGTGACCCAAATATAGATATTGAGTATGAAATTGAAACTCAAAGTAAGCATGTGCAAATCAAGAAATAACCTATGATTAGAATATACACACAAACATGAAAACCTTTCCTTGAAAAGAGTAGAATATGTAATTAGGGGTCAAATAATCCTTCTTCTATAGCCACCTTATATTTTAAAAAACAAAATATTTATTTTCCCCTATACCCATCTCAATATTAAATAGATATACCTACTTATTTAATCTGGGTTAGTGAAGGATCATGGTGGTCCAAACTAGGCCCTTAAGTGGCAATTTGATAATTTAGAAAAACAAACTTAGTCAACTTGACATAAAAATTTGAATAAGTTATGAACATAATTTTAAAATTATGTAAGAACAGAATTTGTAGAAAATTGAATTTAGTTTATAAGATACTATTCATTTTTTGGAGAAAAATAAATCTATTTGGTGAAAATTTGAAATTTTAATGTAGTAGTACTAAATTTTTTAGGAAAAAATAAAAAGCCGGTGTATGTCTGACCTACCTAAGTACAAGAAAAATGAAATATATTTATTTGAAACTTTCAATATAAGTAGAGCACACATGCCTATCTATGTGTCACATAATTCTTTTGTAATGTTTTTGCATGTAAATAATTATTTATGACTTTTTTTATTAAAACCTTTTAAAAATATTAAAACTTTTTTGTCTGACCATAATAATTTGGTCTAAAATTTAGGAAATTCACTTTTTATTTATTTTATCCTATAGTATAGGAAGCATAGAATGTGCAACATCTTTCATATTCAAAAATGTGAAATCATTTAAGAATTATAGATTTCTTCAATCAACCTGTCAATCATTTAGTCAGAATGTATGTATAAAATCAATAATAATTATTTATTTAATTCCAAATAAAGTGTATCTTATATTATTGGAAAGCTGACAATTTTCTTAGTAAACCCTTTTTTGTTTCATCAAATTTGGATAAAAAAACGTCGTCAGCCATTTTTGGTCATATCGCCTTTTTTTGGACCCCCATGATTTTGTACTCACCCATCTCTTTTTTCCAACCACTTTTCATTCGAATCAATATATTATATGATAGTAAATTGAATAAAACATTAACTCTCAAATAAAGTGGCAACAATTTACCATCATTTTAAACTTTTACACATTATTTTAAAAATAATTATGATTAAAAAATAAACCCACAATAAATTATCACCATATGAAACATTTATACACAATTTTAAAATAAAGATTAAAAAAATCATTTAAAATTAAATTACATGCAACATTATTTCTAAATTTAAAGATTTTTTGCCAACTCCATTTCCGATATAAATTACTAAAGTAAAACAAATGCAAAAGAAGGGAAATACAAGATCATATTACCTAAGGTTGCACAAATTTGTTGTCAAGTGTATTGTATGGAATAGTGTACACACTCTGAGCTCTCTGGATCAAAACTACACCTTATAATTTGTGTTATCTCATTTCACAACAAAAATAAGCTTTACTTTTGATCTATTACAATCGACTCACCATGTAGCAAAATTCCAAACATCATGCATAGAATTTATAACACTTGAGAAGATATAAGCATGCAAAAACTCCAAATTCATATGAGTCACAACTAAATTTTGCAAGATATGACTGAAAATGAAAGAATTACAATGAATAAACTCACCTATAAATATACTTTTTTAGGGTCGACGTCTAGGGTATTTGCAGGATCATCATGGAAAAAATAGGCCCTTAAGTGGCAATAAAATTCAAAAAATCAAAGTTAGGCAACTTGATGTTAAAAATTGAATAAGTTATCTATATTATTTAAAAAATATGTAGGAATAGAATCTGTATCAAATTGAATGTAGTTTCTAAACTACTAGTTTTTTTTAAAAAGAAATCTATTTGGTGAAAATTTAAAATTTCAATGCAGTAGTACTTAAGTTTCAGAGAAAAAATAAGAAGTAGGTGTCTATCTGACCACCCTAACCACAATAAAATGATAATATTTTTTTATAAGATTTTAGATATAAGTACGGGACTCATGTCACGATGTGATGCATATTGTTTTATAATTGTTTTCCAAGTAAATAATTATTTACTAATTTTTTATTACAAATTAAAAAATATATAAAAAACTCGTATGTCTAACCACCTTAACTTGGTAAAAACTTCATGAAATTAATTTTATTTTTTTTAATCCTATAGTATGTGAAGCATAGAATGTGACACATGTTTTGGATTCAAAAAAAGTGATACCATTTGAAAACTATAGATTTTTTTCAATCAACCTATCAATCAGGACTTTAATTGTAATTCAAATAGAAAATGAATAATAAGAATTTATTAAGTATAATTTATATTGGTGGAAAGCTGAGAATCTCCTTTAAAACCCTTTTCGTTTCATCAATTTTAGGTAAAAAAAAGGTCGCCAGCCACATGGGCCATCATATCACTTAGATATCGCCACTTTTTGGCCCATCATGATCATGCATATACACCTCTACAAAAAGATGAGTTTATCTCTTTCTTTCTTTTTTGATAGGAAAGAGCTAAAAAAAATTTTAACAAGAATATTTTAAGATAATAAAATGTTCTTTACTAATTCTAGAAAATTTGTGAGTCCATTTGATGATGCACGTGCACAATAAGCTTATAGATTGAAGCTTTAAGGTCATTTCTATAGAGAAATTTTTTTAAAGCTTATAGAACTATATTGGATGATGCTTTGCAAGATTATAAAATCATAAAGGATAATTTAAATAAAAAAGGAAAAAAATGAGTGGCTCAAATTCATAATGGTTGTCCTTGAAGATATGATCAAATTTCTTATGGGAGGCCCTTGGGCCTTTGATAGAGTATTTAAGAATATTTTATCTTTGAGTAAATTGAAGTTGGGTTTTGATGCCTCAATAGATCTTGGTAAGGTGGCTCCAACTTGGGTTAAGCTCCTAGGTTTTCCATTGGAATTTTGGAGCCAAAGTTTTTTCAAAGGAATTGTTAATTCCTTTGGTACCCTTTTGACTATTGACAAAGTAACCCAACTTAATCCATGGTTGTTCTATGCTAGATTTTGTGTGAATGTCACCGTCAACACTATTCTCCCAACCACAATGACCCTTAAATCAAAATTTGGCAGATGAGTCCAACCTTGGAATTTTAAAATGGTAAGGTTGTTTGTCAACTCTACAATAAGTTTGGCCACTTAAAAGATGTTTGTAATAAGCTTCATTTGGAACCTAAGAATAACTAGTGAAGTTTATTGCTTAAATATCCCACTAAATTTTTTTCTTATAAGTATTTATTGAAGGAACATGTCTCACCTTGCTCCTCCTTGGGTTTTTTTATTCTTGGTAAGGAGACAGAGACTTTCCAGTATAACTCTATTTAAGATAAGGTATCATCTTTGGGGGGAATTCCCCTCCTGACAGAATTGAAATGACCACCTTGAATTTTGTGGTTGAAAGGATGCATTTGGCCCCTTCATTGGAGACTTACCTAGATACTCAATGTGTTACTAAAATATTTGAAAGAAAACTTTTGATGAATAATATGCAAATTTAGCATAAAAATTGGAGGGAGTAGATCTGATACTCCGGAAAGAAAATATGGAAAACCTAGAGGAAGGAGAGATGGAGATTAAAATAGAACAAAAATTGGATTCTTCCCCTAAGCACACTTTGGTTGTTCTTGGTCAAAAGGTGGCCCATATGCCAGATGCTAAAAAAGAACTGGATAAAAGATATAAAGATAAAGAGAGCCCAAAGATTCCCTCTCCCCCCAAAAAAGATGGTTTGGTGGATGAAAATTGGAATCAATAAAATTCAAAATCAACAAAGAAGAAGAAGCCAAATGTGGGAGGAAGTTATAAAGTTGGTAGACATTTAAAAGAATCAAGAAACAAAGATACTATAATGGAAGTTTCTTTGGGAAAATAGAGGACTCTTGACTCCATTGTAGGAAACAAATCTAGAAAGAAGTAGTGGGGGAGCCTCTCCAATATTTTAGTAGTATCAAAGTGATATTACTTCTCTTTGTTTCCAATGCATCTGATGTCATGGAATATTAGGGGACTTAATAGTCCCTATAAAAAACATTTGTTAAAATTTTGTTTGTCAGATGTGAAACTAGATGTTCTTTTAATCCAGAAAACTAAAATGAAAAGGGTGAATTTTGAAAAAGTTATCAAATGGCTCTAGCCTAGTGCTAACTTTGAGGTTAGTAATTTTGATGGAGCTTCAGGGGGAATATCAACTTGTTGGAATCTAGATAGACTATCAAATGTGATGGGTTTTAGTAGAAAAAACTATTTGATGATTTCCATTAAAGACATAGCTACCTCTATTAATTAGAATATGGTAAACATGTATGGCCCTAATTTTCTCCTAGATAGACATGATCTATGGAACATGCTTAAAGGAACTATAAAAAATAGAAATGAGGAGTTATGGTTGCTAGGAGGAGACTTAAACTCTCCTCAATATCCTTTTGCAAACTATGGAGGACTTATTGATTTCTCAGATAGCATGATGAATTTGGCGGGCTTCATAAAATTAGTAGGTTTAATGGATATCCCTTTGAATGGGTCACTATTTACTTGGTCTAAAAAATGGATGGGTAATCATTTAATCTAATTAAAACTTGACAATTTCCTGATTTCTTTAAATTGGAACATTTTACAAGATCTCACTCTCATTACTCTTCATAGAATAGGCTCAGATCATAGTGGTCTTCTTTTTGGATGGGATGATAAAGTTGTTAAAAGACCTTCTCCCTTCAGATATGAAATATTGTGGTCTCCGAAGCTGAACTTCAAAACCCTTGTTAAAGGTTAGTGGAATGCTCCTTGTAGTGGTACTCCCATGTTTTGTTTAGCCCAAAAACTAAAGAAAGTTAAGGATAGTGTCAAGGGATGGAACAAATACTAATTTGGGAATATATTCACTATAAAAAATAACTAAGCTTAAAAATAAATGAGATTTAGGTTTTGATGGAGCTAGGTTTTTTTGATGAAAACATTTGTAATCAAGAAAATAACTTGAGATCTCAATGGTATAAAATAAATAAAAAACAAGAGACCTTCTAGAAACAAAAATCAAGGATCAATTGGTTCACTGTGTTGACCCCTTTGACATCAGTTTTAGCATTGTTGTGAAGGTTTGATCAAAGGTGGCATACATTCATATATTTTGCACTTCAATGAAATACATGAGATAGTCTTGTTTTGGTTGAATGTTCAACTTGGCACATTTTCAAGTAATAGATGCATTGGTGTATATATACATGTTTGGTATTCATTGAAGGCTTAATGCTATTTGATTAAGGGAGAATGTCATTGGGATCTGGAAATGCTATTTGGTCACAAAGGCAGTATATATTTTTGTGTTTATGGGTGATTTTCATAGTGAAAGGTTATTGAGACAGCATGCTTGGTATACATATGGTGCTTGTGTCTGTACTCTTGACATATTTTATGTTAATACATTCTTTGGTCTTAAGGTTTAGATATGGGCTACACTTATCATTTTGTTATAGACCATCACATGGGTCTTATGCATTGACCTTGGCACATTTGCATCACTAGACCGATACAATGCATTGTGATGACTATTATACTCATATGAATAAAAGCTATTTTTTTAACACCAACATATATTATTTGAATGTCATGAGATTTTGGTTGAATTAAGGTAAAAATATTGACAAAATGATTGTCTCAAAGTGAAAACATTATTGCGTATATTCGACACAATGATTGTGCCCTAAAAGTTATCATTTGGTAAACAAAAAAAATGGTTTTTAGTAGACAATTTAGGGATTGAAGAGCTTGGTGAAAATGGAGGTATAGAAGCTTGGTGAAGGAAGGAAAACATTGAGGAAAATAGTGGTTTGATGGTTGGTTATGCAGGAAACTAGTTTGGAGGTTATTCAAGCAGTCAAAACTTTCAATGAGGATTATTTTGGTAACTCGATTCCTTTCTCTCATTGGTTATTGGTTAAACTGGAAATGGTATTTTGCCTTTATCAATTTGTTTTCAAAAAATTTTGTTGTGTGCATAGTCACTCATTGTGCTTATGCTCGGGTTTCATCTCATATATTTTTGCTATTTTATTTGTGTGAAATTTGTTTTCATATGTATTGAGTTAGGATGACAACTTCTATTCAATATTTCATATGCTCAACTTTGGTTTATCTCTTACAAGGGTATGCATATTGTTTAACTCAAGAGTGTATATGTTTTGAGTCTTCAAATCTTACTGCTAGGGAACGGGTTTTAAACCATTTAATAGATTTATTAAAAGCCTTTACACATGTTGCGTCTTGTAAATATGAAGTCAACTTGAGGGCATGTCTCTATTGTTTAATATGTACATGTAGTATTTTGGTAGTGTCAACTATGTGTAAAGAACATCTATTCTCATAGTTTGGTAAGTGTGTTACACTTTGAATTTTTCTTACGTTATATGTATATAGAATTTGTATATTGTATCAACCATGGTAAAAGGTGGGTTAAATTTGGTTGAACACAAGTCACCATGATGACTTAAGGGGAAGTTATGAAACAGTTTATACAAAACTCATTTGATTGTCTTAAGAGTGATAGATGACAACATTATGTGAACTTTTGATTATTATAAAAAAAATGATATGTTACTATTATTGGTTTTTTGTTTTCATAGAGATATCATGTTGATTTTATGAGCAGAATTCTAAAATGTTATTTTGCAAAACTGTATGAAAAATAGTGAAGTGTATAATCTGATACTTTTTTTTTTTTGAAGATTCCAATTTAATGAATCTTGAGGACATTGAATGTGTTAGGATGGAAAGTAGAAATGTTATGCAGTGAAATAGAGTAACCCTTTGCAATTGAATTTATTAATGATCCATAAATGTTGTATAAGATCATTTCAGTGAGACAAGTTTGATCTTTGGCCAGTGAGGTCATATGTTGCCAATGAAGCATTTTTTTGCCAATAAGGCTTATGTTGCCAGTTAGGCATTTTTTAGCTAGTGAGGCATTTTGTAGCGAGTGAGGCTTATGTTGCTACCGATGCATTTTGTAGCTAGTAAAGCTTATGTTGCCAATGAGGCATTTTGTAGCCAGTGAGGCTTATGTTTCCAATGAGGCACTTTTTAGCCAATGAATCTTTGCCAGTGAGTCATTTTTTTGCCAATGAGGCATTTTGTAGCCAGTGAGGCATTTTCATAAGCCAGTGAGACATTTTATGAGTGGTTTTTCATCCCTATGAGGGTTTTCCACTCATGAAAACATTGTGTCTATAGTGTCCCTCCAGTTGCTACTATTTTTTTTAGTTGCTTATGTTTGTTTGCTAGTCGTTTTAGCTATTCTGGATACTATACTACTTTATTTAAGTTATGACAAAATACTATGTTAGTTTTAATACTTGGATGATGATACATTAGATACATTGTGATCATCTGATTATGTTCATGTGGTGACATTATGGTAGACATTATGTGTGTTATGGTTTCATGTTGTTTCTGAGATTTAGTGAGTTTATTAGGATGTATCTGATGTTGTTTATGATGTATTTTTACATGTCAGTCTTGGTGAAGGAGACAATGTAGCTTATTACTCAATTGCGAGTACCCTGCTATGATGTGACTTTCATTCATGGTGTAATTGTCATTTTATATAAATATGTTTGATAGTGTTGTTTTTATGTAGTTTGTAGGTATAGGATCGACTCCACCTGCTTTATTAGGTTTGACCATGCCATGACCCAATGGAAACATGTTGTTACAGAGATAATGTTAGATCTTTCTTTAGCCATCGTTCTTTATAGGACGAGTATCTATTTGTCACTCATTGTTCTTCGTCATCCATTATGTCATGTCAATCATGTTTTCTTTATGTTTGGAAAATTGAAATTGATTTGTTTAATTAGTTAAATGGTTTATTTATAAGTTATTTGATTTAATGTTATGTTATTTAAATGCTAAATTAAATTATTTATGTTTAGTTAATTTTGTAATCAAAGTGGATTTTTGTTTTTAAAAGGTTTGATTAATTATATTTTTTAAAATAAGATATTAATTAAATGGAATTGTTGATTTATTGTGAAATCTTAAATGTTGAAAAGTAGATATTTTAAATAGGTTGTTTTCAATAGTTTATGCATTAATATTTGAAAACTTGAACTTGCAGTAAGAGAGTGTTATCTTGTGCAATTGATTAGTTAGAACTATTTGATCAATTTTGTTTGCATGTTGAAAATGAGTTAAGCTTTGTGATTGTGAGTTAATTGAAAAGGAATTTAAAATATTTGTTTATGCAAGTTTTGCATGACAATTGGATTTTTTTAAAGACATTTTCATGGCAATTTTTGGATTTTGATTGAAGGTTTGGTGACAGTGAATTTGAAAGGATTGGTGTGTTTCAGAAAAGCATAGCGTTGCAGAATTTATGGTGCTTACGTCAATTTATGTTGATATTTGAGATTAATATCCAGGTTTTCTTCTTTGTTTTGTATTTTCTTGAATTGAATCGTTTGAAAGTCATGTATGGTTTTGGATTTTCCTAATGATTGAAATTTCTTTCTTAGTAACCTGCACAAACATCAGAAAATGAAATTGTTATTGCTTAAGTTTTGATTAAATTGAAGAGAAATTATAGAGAAATGAAAACTTATGAAAACCTAGCTTTGAATCCTTAAAATTTATAGAAAATTGTTTTAAACTATATTATCGGCTTGTTATTACATCAATTCGGCATCTGGATCATTCAAATATCCCAGATCATTCTTTTATAAAGAATCCCCACATTTTGTTGACTTGTAAAACTTTTATGATGGCTACATGGATTTGAACACTGATACATTAATTTTCTCTTTTGTTAAAAACCATCTATGAGGATGGAATGATTGTGAGACGTGCCTTACCCTTATCATTATCTAGTAGCCAAACTTATGGCAGTCTCCTCGTTTTATTACCTTATAGGTTTTTCTTGGTATAATCAGTGTTGTATTTATACATCCATTTTTTATTATTAGCCCACACAGTAATCCTCATATAGTTGATTCAATCCTTGCATATAAATTTTGTTGAAGTCACGATCTCTTCTGCTTTTAAGCCATCTTTAATTCATCACGAACATCTTGGGATTGGAAACATGGATGGTGATTGTCATTTCCTCATCCGTTATGCTTTGCTAGCTACATTTTTTCTCTTGTTTAATGGTCATCTCTTAGTCCAAGCTTACGCAACATCCTTCATGTTTTTATATCATTCTTTGAATGCAATTTTCTTATGAGGTAGCAAATGATGTATTCTTCTTCATTATCACTGATTATCGGAACATGTTAAAAAAAAATTGATGCTTTCTATCCATCGTTATTCTTCCTTGGGTATCATTCTTTCAATCTAGTCTTAGTCACCCATTTTTCTTGTTATTCATACTCGGATGTTCTTTTTAAGGCATGGATCTTGTTTTGTGATCATAGTTATCTTTTTGTTGTTCCTTAACTTATCTTGCTTGATCAAAATCTTCAGTAGAAAGGACAACACCACCAAACAACTTCTTTTCTTTCAACTGCACTTTCTTGCATACTCACCCTTAGAGGCACATAATATGCTTCATCTGACTGCACCAACCAAAACCCATCACTACCTACTCCCCTTGAGATGTAGCCTTCAACATTAGTCCAAGACCAAGAATGAACCGTGAAATGATTTCCACATAGATGCACACACTTATGCATCTTAATTGAAAGGAGGGGAAATAACCCCTAACTTCTTTCAAAGATACTCAAAAGTATCCTTTGGAAGAGCCTTTGTGAAAATATCTACAACTTGATCCTTAGTATGCACATACTCTAACTTTACCTCATTTTCTACAACTTTCTCTCTCAAGAAGTTATACTAGATTGATATATGCTTTGTTCTTGAATGAATTACTAGATTCTTTTAAATATTGATAGAACTTGTATTATCCCACAAGATAGAAATAGGTTCATCATATGATACTTTGATATCCTTTGAAAATGTCTACTTCATCCACAACACCTATGTGCAGCAAGATGTTGTTGCAATACATTCTTTCTCTCGAGTAGATAATGGCATTGAGTCTTGCTTCTTGCTTAGCCATGAAACTAACAATCTTCCAAGAAATAAAGCACCAACAATTGTACTTTTCATGTCATCTCAACATCCAACCCAATTTGCATCTATATCTAAGTATTTAAAGAGAAATCAGTATCCATTGAATAGAATAAATCATACTGCAAAGTACCTTACAGATATTTGAATATCCTCTTTACTACAGTCTACTGCCACATGTGATTCTCTAGGAGGCTTTCGAAATCTAGACACAAGACAAAATACATGCATGGTATTTGTTCTAGTAGTAATTAGATATAACATTCCATCAATCATTGATGTATACTTAGTCTGATCAGTCTTAGGAGATTCATCATTCATGCTCAACTTGCAACAAGTAACCATAGTATTAAATATCAATTTAGAGCCTTCCATTCCAAACTTCCTCAATATTTCCTTGGCATACTTTGACTCTGAAATGAATATTCCTTTTTCAATTTTATGCCTAATCAAGGAACCATAACAACTTACAAACTAGGGCCATGTTCAAATGTCCCTAAATATTCTTGAAATTTGAAAGGGATTTTCACTTAAGGGAAGGCCACATCATTAAGAATTGATCATATAAGAAATTTGACTAAGTATTTTAGATAGAAAATTTTCAATGAACACCCTTCTATAACACTTTGTAAAGTGACCCAAAAAATACTTTTCAAATTCATTAATAATAATGGATGAATAATGTCAAGTGCATGAAGTGGGATTTACGTATAAGGAAAAAAGATACAACAAAAACAAAGTAAAAATATAAGGATATGTATTTTGTATTTATTTTTAAAGCTTAAATTGGTAGCTTAGTGTTGTATTAGCTATTTAATCCTCACAAAAATAAATAAAGCTATTTCAAATTATATTTTAGTAACTATTTATAATGTTCAATTATAGAACCTTAAAGTATGATTATTCATGCATGTTTCTAGCATATAAATTTTTTATTTTTACTTTTATAAATCTACATTTATTCAAGTGTATGCTTAGTTCATTCTTGGGTTTCTTGATATTTTGGTGCCTATGAATCTTAACTTGATTCACTTTCCCATAGGATTAGTACATTGGTGTATTATAATTTGTCCTTCTATTATAATTTAAAGTCCTCCAATATATCTCTCCAATTTTTTTAATGTTAGACTTGATTATTTTGACAAGCATTGTTCAATTTCATTATTTTCACTAAATCATATGTTAGACCATAATTTGCACAATTTATAGAGAGTTATACATGTTGACATCCTATAGCATTGAATGAACTCGTGTTATTAATATAAGGTATATTTTGATATTGTACTTGACTAATATAAATTTAATGAATCATATAGTATGCATTTTTATTTCTTATAAAATAGACTAGAATAAGGATATTTTTCTTTAAGTGGTTATATATATATATATATACATGCATATGCATACACATACACATACCTATACATATATATAATGATGCATGTCTAAGCTATCAATTCATATACTCATGGTGAGGTCTTGAATTTTTTTTCTTGGAAATAATAGGACATATTTGTTTAAGGTTTAGACTAAAATTCCTTATATCTCCTTAATTTTTATGTTCAATGACCTTAGGTAAAAACCCCTTATGTTAACTATAGCCTAAATTGTAGAGGAGAAATCATCTTCTATTTATTTCTAATTTAGTATCCATTTCTTAAAATTGAGCCATGCATCTTGTAATGCCCAGCCAAGTAAATTAAAAGAGTTGCAATTAACATCATAGAACCAATCTTTTTTAATAAAAGTGCATTTAACATACACATTCACTTACTAATTAACAACAACCTTTAAGGCTACAAGGTTAGGATTACTTAAACCCACACATACATATTACATATAACCATAGCATTATGAACTTTATGATATAAACATCATACATCATAAGAATACCACATAACATAATAAGATAATCAACCAAGATACAATCTCATAAACATTATCTTAATCCAATAGATACATCACTCATTCCCAGAATGAGGCAATAGTACATAAGATTACAATTACATAACTCCACCTCATAATCATAAGAGGGATAAAATAACTTATACAAATTAAAATATTACAATGTAAGATAATACAACAAGAACCGCGAGCTGTCCATCTAGATGTCTCGCCACCAAGTACTGAAGATCGATGGGGACCCAATGGTTTTGGTGCATGTTCCACCCTACCAATGTGGTACCCAAAGGCCCACCCCCCCATGCTAGGAGATAGTAACAAAGTAACATGGACAAAGATTCTACTACCTCTAACCAAAGGCAGACTCAAACTGACTCATACTGTTATAGCCAACCAAATGAATGAACAAGTACAACTCATTCACCATACAAGTACGAATCAAGTACAACTCAAGTACAATACAAGTACAAATCAAATACAATACAAGTACAATACAAGTACAACTCCAACATCACTGACATAGGTCACATTGCTTCCAGACATAAAATAGATCAAGTATGCTCACAAAACCATACATATAAAACAATTAACAATAGTTGTCATAGATAGATTGTCATCGCAAGGTTTGTTATGAGATATCCTCTGGGCATTCTTCATAGGCTCTGGCACAAGTAATCCTGGTGGCCTCAACCGAATCTCGGCACTCATACTCACTCATGCGGAATCAACTACCTCTCGTAAGAGCAAGATAGTTGATCTTGCCATTCCAGGCCTTCTCACTCATCCCAAGTCTAAACAAGCCCTTGCGTCTATGAGTGAGGATTAAATTATCTTGATTAATGTGAAGTTAGTCCTAATCTTCTAAGTACATCATTTTAATTATCACTTGTTTAAATCACTCCTGAAGGTTATCCAGTTTACCTCTTTGGGCTCTGGTGCCTAACAGAAGCCACTCTTCTATTCGACAACACACATCCAAACAATCCACCAAGGGAACCACAAGTGCATACCAACTAGGCATCATAATCCACTCCAACACAAAGAGGATACAAATAATAGAAACTCACTCCAACATCTTGGAGGAAACAACACATAATCCACTCCTTTCACAGGAGGTACAAAATATCTCACTCCAAACATCTTGGAGGCAACAACACATAGTCCACTCCTTTCACAGGAGGCAACAAGATGAAACCACATAACAAGGTCACTCCATACAAGGAGACATGGATCCCATAATCCGCTCCTAAACCAAGGAGGTGCAAACATCCCCGTTCGTGAAAATCGGGTAAAATTGAAAAGACGCCATGCACTACCCAAGGGAAAACAACTGGATGGCATAAAGATTCAACAACCCTTATCCTCTAAGTTCTTCTGGAAGACTTATAATTTAGGACTAACACTAAATCCCAAAACCAACAATGCAACTTGATGACATAGCAACAAAAGTATTCAAGTCATCAATCAAATCTAATATTTGGATTTCCTAAATCCATACTCATTCAATAGGTAGTGTTGACAAAGTCAAAGACATGATAAGTAAATCATCTAAAATAATTATAACCCCTATTTCCCTTTTTATTATTGGAAATCTAAAATAATTAAACTTACTTCCCTTTACTAAATACAAAGAATTAAATCCTTTAAGATAAGCATGAGGAAGATACTACTTTTGGATATACTAAATCCATATCTCTTTCATAATCCAATCACAATGATTCAGTTAATCTAAAAAGAAATTAATAAATAACATAATTGATTTCCACATCAATAAAACAACTTCTTAATTTACTTTTAAATCGACACAAATCCATGCAAGTAAACTCTTTCCATTTCCTAACCAAATCTTACATCTCATTCAATTTTCTATTTAACACATTCAATCACTTTAATATAATAACACATTGTTTCTCTATCCATTTTTCATATACACTAATCAATCCATTTTTAAATCTCTATTCAATAATACATTGCATGCATCTCATTAAAATAAAATACGATAATGAATTTTACACTTAATATATATATATGCTCCATATTATATAGACACCAAATATATATATTAATAAATTTAATTACATATATTCTTTAATATTTCATTCACAATGACTAGATTACTCTATGGAACTAAATAAAACATAATAACTATTTGCCTTTTTCAATATATTTAGTTCCTAAATTTACTTCTAATGCAACCTAACACTATTGCAAACAATCTTTTCCAATTTTCTATCCGGAGTCTATGTCTCATCAACTATTCATTTAAAAATATGCAATTTCATCAATGTATAAAAAAAATATCTTTTGGCTTATCTCTTTGACTACGCATTCAAAACTTATCTTTTAAATTCTTCATGCAAAACTAAATCACACGCACTTAAATAAAACAAGGTAAATACTGATTGAAAATACTCATGAATATATATATATACATCTCAATATATTTTCTTCAATCATATTAACAAAATAACCATTTCCTTTTTAAATCAAGTAATTATTTCTATTAAAAAATATCTTTCTCTATACATCTTCTACACATACTAATTATCTCTTTTAGAATACTAATAATACCCAATTTGCAAACAACAGAATAAAATAAGATAAAATATTATTTATTCTCTCAAATGGATATATACCTTCACTATATATATACTAAATATAAATTAATATATTTAAATATATTTAATCATTAATATATCTTCTATCCTTTGCAGAATATCAAATTGATTAATTCAAAATAAAATATCCTTTATCATCAATATTCCAAAATATAAATATATTTTTCCAATTAAAATCAAATTAATAATTGGACCTTTTACATATGGATTTAAATTTCACAATTCAATTTTAAATTATGCATTCTTTAAATCAAATATTTAACTCCTTCAATTAAACTTTAACATGTCATTTTAAAATAAACAATAATTTCCCCTTATGTTTATAATTTTAATTCCACTAATCTAATATACAAATTTTATTTAAAATAATATAAATAAATATAATACTTTAGTATTATAAATTATAATATAAAATATTATTAAATAACATTTTAATATTATAATAACAATACATAAAATATTAATATTTATAAATATCAATTTATTATTATTTTATTTTCAGAACAGCCATGGGAAAATAATTTAATAGCAGTCTCATGTTTTAAGCATAACTCAAAAACTACGATCTGGGTATTTGAGATTTTTGGACAAGAAAATTGCAAAATTCAAAAACCCTTTAAATTTCTTGAAAACCCAGTTTGTGAAAGTAAAGTTATAGGTGGCGCAACCAGACTATTTTACCATGAAAATATAACTATACTGCAGATTTTAAAATCCGTTTTTTGATAATAAACAGAAAGTTTCATTTTCTGAAGACATTCTAAATGCATTGTTCAATCTCTATGTTTGATTTTAATAACAATAAAATCAATTTCTCCAAATAATTTAAATTCAACTAAGGTTTTCACAATTTTCACTCAAGAATTTTCACAAGCAAAGGCTGTAAATTTGTTTAATTCTTTTCTTCTAATATCAAATTTATTTTCTAAAACAGATTTAACAAATAAATCTTTAATCACTACTATTTAAAAAAAACAATCAAGAACAATAAAATACAAAGAGGAAAACCTGGTACAAGAAGCTACAGGAAGAGATGAATTTTTTATGCAAGCCTCCTCCAAAGATTTCCTGAATTTTCTTCAATCCTCCAATGAATCCAATCCAAAATCCAACAAATGCAAACAATCTTTCCTTCAATCAATTTTACAATCAAACTTTCTTCAAACCCTTGTGCAAATTTTCCAAAATTTCTTCCCTGCTGTAAAAATGTATTTTTCTAAAAACTTTCCTTGCCCTAAAATTAAAACATATATTTTTATAAATCAAAAATACCTAATACAACCCTAATTCACATTACATGCAAATTAGATATTTCAATTTCAATATTTACAACCCTAATTCACATTACATGCAAATTAGATATTTCAATTTCAATTTCAATTTTCAAATTTCAATTTCATTTTCAATTTCAAATTTTAATTTTAATTTCAATTCCACTTTTCAAAAACCCACTTTCAATTTAAAATGCAATTTCAAATAATAAATTAATTTCCAAAGTTGCAACCAATTTCTCAAATAAACATTTAATTACAATTTCTAATTTAATTCCCACACATTGGAATTAAATTCCAAAATTAATTCTAATTCTTTTATTTCCTTTCATTCTCTTACATCACATTTAATTAATTAATTTAATTATTTAATAACTAAATTCAACCCCTTGGATCAAATTTAATTAATTAAATAAACTAAATATAATTAATTAATTTAAATATAAACTTTTATCCACATTGCATTATTTAAATTAAATAACCATCAACATGATTTAAATGCAATTATTCTAAATATCTATTTTCAAATCAAGAATGCTTCAGAATTAAATAACATCAAAGCAAGACAGACAATGACTCGACACACACAACTGATGACACACTAAGGCTAGGGCATAGACTTGACACATGTTACCTAGCTACTATCTCCCGTTCAACTTAACCGTTGGATCGACACGCTCAAACCTGTGAAACCAGGTGGAGTCGATGTCATGTACCTGCAATCCTGCAACCAAGTAAACAACATCATACAATATATCCAGCATATAATACACACCGTGAAGGAGGAATTACGGATTCACAGGGCACTCGCAAGCGAGTGATGCGAAACCGTCCTCTTCACCAATACACTCATCGAAACTGACACTTCCATCATAATCTAGTAATCTCATTATAACATCTCATGTTAACTCTACAACAACATTAATCTATAATGCATGTGAAACAATAATCAAATAACTACATCCCACAATAATAGTTGTCGCTTAATAGTAGCGATCAAAACATCATAACAAAATGTATCCAATATCAAAGTAACTGCAACCAAACATAGCATAAAGCAACTTGAACAAAAATCAAAGCCAGTACATGCATCTTGTTCTAAGATGCAATTAGTTCCATTTTATTTGTATTAATTGTTTACTCTAGAAAAGTAATATAATGGTTTCAAGCATAAAATTATAGTACTAAATAACTTTTATTATTAAAGGAATAGCAAACAAAAATATAATTTTTGAACATAGACAATCTAAAAGTGATATTTATATTTTAAATTTTAAAATGGTCAAATATCAATCAAGGAAATGTAAATATTATTAACCCAATTTATGTTTTTAATAATTATTTTCATGTAGTCTTTCATAAATTTAAGATAATTATTTCACTTACTATAAATTATTTTTCAATGATGTTGATAGGACATCACAATAAATATAAAAAAGTTATTTTTTTTATTGAATTTATATAACACTTAAATAAGTTGAAAACCTAATTAATGAAAGATTTTCTTGATAAAGATTCACTTTTCAATGTTGAATTTACTCAAAATGTCATATTTTTCATGGGACGTCAACTTTTGTCTAAATTTTATACAGCTCAAAGGAATAAATTATAGTTCTTTAGTTTTTTATCCTTAATCACCAACACATTGTGACTTTTCCAAGGAACTAGTAGAGGACAAAGCCATAGCTGAGAGAGCTTGCCCTTTTCTCGAGGGAGAAGACTTGGGCATGGAAGATTATGCTTCCTCATAGCTTCCTCTAATGCTGCTAGCCTCGCAAAACAATGTGCATCATTATGCCCAGATTTTCCACAAAAGGAACAATTCTCCTTCTTCTTCTTAGATGTAGAAGATGACTCTCTTGAGTTAGAAGGAGGAGGAGGTGGAGGATTATCCTTCTGATCAATCTTCACCTTAGGCTTGAGGTAGGCTCACCACTGGAAGATGAATTTTTTTTATACTTCTTCGTATTCTTACCCTTGCCCTTGGAAGATTGAGCCATTAAAGCATGACTCTTAGGAAGAGCATCCATCTGAATCAACTTGGCCTGCTCCCTCATCAAGCGATCACAAAACTCCTCAAAAGAAGGCATCTTATGATCTTCCCCCATAGCATCCATAGTAGAATAGAAGGTAGAGGCAAACACTTGAAAAGGACCTCTAAGCTTAGATAGGATCAAGAAAATACACTCCTTATCTTCTTTGGCATGACCACATCCTTTTAATTGAGACAAAATAAACTTGAATTGTGCAAGGAAATCTTGAGTAGAGGGAAAAGCATCTGGAGAGAGAGAAGTGAGATCAGCTTGAAGCTGCACGATCCTAAACTAATTGACCTTACCATACAACTTTGCAAGCTTATCCCACACCTCTTTAGGTGTTTTACACTCAACAATATGAAACAAAAAATTATCAGACACATGAAGACCTATGAGCCCTTTAGCCTCATCCATTTTGTTTCTATGAAAAAATTGCTCAAATTTTTTAGTGAATTCAGGTTGATCGGCATCCAACAGTTGCCATAGACCCCGAGATTGCAACAATTGTGACATATTGAGCTTCCATGTGTGATATTTGTGTGGAGTGAGAAAATAAATCCTAGGGTTTGACATGATATACAAGGGCACATAAAGGACTAAAAACACAAGAACACCCCCCCCCAAGAATATATTCAAACTTATTTTACAATTTACAAGCACCAAAATGTGCCAAAAGATAAAATAGTAACAACTTGCAACTTCACGCTAGTAAAAATAGCATAAAATGATAATATTTCAAAAAAAAACACCTTATACATAGCGAAGTTTCTCGAAGTAGCTTTTTGGGGATAGCTCGTTTGCTAAAAACAGACTCTGATTGCAAAAATTGAGTAGGTTTGGCAAAAAAAATGCTTATTTTAGGCTCTTTATTGAAGCTCTTGGGTGCTCCATATAACCACTCTCAGAGTATGAGCATCGAGACGGTCCAACCAAGGTAATGCATTTACCAAATGAAGATTTGATCTCCTCCATACGGGCACGCAAATTACTAAAAAATCACCTCCTCTTGAGCATTTTCTCAAAGCTCCTCTTTTTCATGTAATTGATTGTATAAATAGTCAAAAAAGTTCTTTACAAATCAAATGTGGGACTAAAGTCCCTGCTTATGCCAAGCTTGTGCACATGGGCCCACATCCAAACTCGTCCTCTCCGAAGTAGACCTTAAATGGACAAGCACTATTTTATGAAGACTTTATTAGTGCTAAAGTTCGAGCCGAATCAATAAACATCTACCAATAAGAAGATTTATCTGCATAAAGGCAGGTTTGGCCTGACAAGAAGAACGTTGAGTCAAGGAGACAGTAAGCACACAGCAGGAGATGAGCCCTCTAGCAAGAGATGGAAGCCCAAATTCGAAGCTTCTTCAAAAAAAGAACATCCACAGACATGTACAACCACAGCCATAGCCTGCTAGAAGTTGAACCAATGCTTCAATGAAGAAAACTATCCACCAGAGAGAAGGCTCCAAGAAAATGGGTGATGAAGGTGCAAGACATGCGCATAGGTTAGAGGGGCTAGCAAACACCAGAATTCACCCACACAAACAAACTTTCATGCCACAGTTGATGCATACAAGAAGCGTGCAAGCCATGAAAAGGCCAGAGACTATGGCTAGGGCACAAGAAGCACTGATCTTAAATTGGTAAAATAAATGCAAGGGGTTGTAGATCAACCGCTCTGATATCATGATAGTGCATCCAGGAGCTAGATTCGCAGACAAAGAACCCTTCACATGAACCAATCAATGGAAATTGCATTAACAATAATGAGGTTTTACAATGTACAAAGACCTTCAAAAAAGGCATTAGGAAAAGAAGGAGAGACAGCACGAGAAAGCAGGTGACTGCCCTCCATCAATTTACAGACCAAAAATGAATTAATGCAACTACTAAAATGAATGCAAAGTTGGACTTAAGAGCATGCTACAAATAAAAGTGCACTCCAACATATATAATATTATGTTTAATTATTTTATATTATATATTGTGTTCAAGTGAAATAACTAATATTATATTTATAGAGTAATATAGTTTATAGTACTAATATAAATTATATTATTTTATAATATTATAAGTATATATTATAATATATTATTTTGATTATATGTTAAATAATGTATAATAACTATGATATAACAAGATATTTATTATTTTATATATTTTAATAATATAATATAATATAATAAATATTAAATTATATTTATACTATTATATAAATTTATATATAATATTAATATCTGTAAATTCATATTATAATGTGAAATATTATACAATGTATAAATTAGAGTATATTATGTAATATAATAAAATTATAAATGTATACTATATTATATTTATATATAATGGTTTAATATATATAATATTATGTATAGTAATATTATATAATAAATATATTATATAAATATAATATAATATATTATAATATTATATAGATATATATATAGATATTAATATGTATATATAATATATAGTATAATTATAATATATATTATATTTATACTGTATTATATAATATAATAATACAATATTATGCATTAAATTTACAATGTGTTATATTATATTATATTATAGATAAAATCCATCACATTTTTATATAATGCAATTTATTATATTTATATTATTATATACTATATTATTTATAACTTCCAATATTGAAAAGTATGTTTTATTTTTACATAGTTTATATGCAATATTTATTAGTAAAGCGAGTTGGTAACACAAACAATTAAAATGTGATGGATTTTATTTTTTTCCATTGCATTGTCTAGCACATTAACCATTGAAAGAAATGTTTGAATAAAATCACTATCATAGTTTGTAAAGTCATATCACTAAGGCACGTGATAAAATGAAAGATGAGAATGGTGAACGGTAAGAGAAGGGCCCCACAACATGCGTTAAGTGGTCAAAGCTTAGAGTTTGTTGGTTAAGTTGAAACCTCTTAGATGGCCACTAACACTTCCATTCTTATAGTTGAATCCTTTGGGTCTTCCTTGTGTCTTATGCAACCATACATTATTACCAAACTTATATTGATAACATGGGAAATGCTAATCATGATCCTACTTGTCAACATAGAATTCAAGCTTGGTAGGCCATAAAACCAACTAGATAACAAGTCTTTTGATGCCCATAATAATGGTGAGTATAGTTAAAAGGCTTAAAACATGCTTGAGGATATAACAAAACCCTAAATAGGAGATTTCAACCAAGATCAAGCCAAAGAATTATGATGAACTAGTAGTTGAGTTGAGATATTTCCACAATGTTAATAGAAAATTATACCAAAAATAGGGTAGTGTGACCCAAATATAGATATTGAGTATGAAATTGAAACTCAAAGTAAGCATGTGCAAATCAAGAAATAACCTATGATTAGAATATACACACAAACATGAAAACCTTTCCTTGAAAAGAGTAGAATATGTAATTAGGGGTCAAATAATCCTTCTTCTATAGCCACCTTATATTTTAAAAAACAAAATATTTATTTTCCCCTATACCCATCTCAATATTAAATAGATATACCTACTTATTTAATCTGGGTTAGTGAAGGATCATGGTGGTCCAAACTAGGCCCTTAAGTGGCAATTTGATAATTTAGAAAAACAAACTTAGTCAACTTGACATAAAAATTTGAATAAGTTATGAACATAATTTTAAAATTATGTAAGAACAGAATTTGTAGAAAATTGAATTTAGTTTATAAGATACTATTCATTTTTTGGAGAAAAATAAATCTATTTGGTGAAAATTTGAAATTTTAATGTAGTAGTACTAAATTTTTTAGGAAAAAATAAAAAGCCGGTGTATGTCTGACCTACCTAAGTACAAGAAAAATGAAATATATTTATTTGAAACTTTCAATATAAGTAGAGCACACATGCCTATCTATGTGTCACATAATTCTTTTGTAATGTTTTTGCATGTAAATAATTATTTATGACTTTTTTTATTAAAACCTTTTAAAAATATTAAAACTTTTTTGTCTGACCATAATAATTTGGTCTAAAATTTAGGAAATTCACTTTTTATTTATTTTATCCTATAGTATAGGAAGCATAGAATGTGCAACATCTTTCATATTCAAAAATGTGAAATCATTTAAGAATTATAGATTTCTTCAATCAACCTGTCAATCATTTAGTCAGAATGTATGTATAAAATCAATAATAATTATTTATTTAATTCCAAATAAAGTGTATCTTATATTATTGGAAAGCTGACAATTTTCTTAGTAAACCCTTTTTTGTTTCATCAAATTTGGATAAAAAAACGTCGTCAGCCATTTTTGGTCATATCGCCTTTTTTTGGACCCCCATGATTTTGTACTCACCCATCTCTTTTTTCCAACCACTTTTCATTCGAATCAATATATTATATGATAGTAAATTGAATAAAACATTAACTCTCAAATAAAGTGGCAACAATTTACCATCATTTTAAACTTTTACACATTATTTTAAAAATAATTATGATTAAAAAATAAACCCACAATAAATTATCACCATATGAAACATTTATACACAATTTTAAAATAAAGATTAAAAAAATCATTTAAAATTAAATTACATGCAACATTATTTCTAAATTTAAAGATTTTTTGCCAACTCCATTTCCGATATAAATTACTAAAGTAAAACAAATGCAAAAGAAGGGAAATACAAGATCATATTACCTAAGGTTGCACAAATTTGTTGTCAAGTGTATTGTATGGAATAGTGTACACACTCTGAGCTCTCTGGATCAAAACTACACCTTATAATTTGTGTTATCTCATTTCACAACAAAAATAAGCTTTACTTTTGATCTATTACAATCGACTCACCATGTAGCAAAATTCCAAACATCATGCATAGAATTTATAACACTTGAGAAGATATAAGCATGCAAAAACTCCAAATTCATATGAGTCACAACTAAATTTTGCAAGATATGACTGAAAATGAAAGAATTACAATGAATAAACTCACCTATAAATATACTTTTTTAGGGTCGACGTCTAGGGTATTTGCAGGATCATCATGGAAAAAATAGGCCCTTAAGTGGCAATAAAATTCAAAAAATCAAAGTTAGGCAACTTGATGTTAAAAATTGAATAAGTTATCTATATTATTTAAAAAATATGTAGGAATAGAATCTGTATCAAATTGAATGTAGTTTCTAAACTACTAGTTTTTTTTAAAAAGAAATCTATTTGGTGAAAATTTAAAATTTCAATGCAGTAGTACTTAAGTTTCAGAGAAAAAATAAGAAGTAGGTGTCTATCTGACCACCCTAACCACAATAAAATGATAATATTTTTTTATAAGATTTTAGATATAAGTACGGGACTCATGTCACGATGTGATGCATATTGTTTTATAATTGTTTTCCAAGTAAATAATTATTTACTAATTTTTTATTACAAATTAAAAAATATATAAAAAACTCGTATGTCTAACCACCTTAACTTGGTAAAAACTTCATGAAATTAATTTTATTTTTTTTAATCCTATAGTATGTGAAGCATAGAATGTGACACATGTTTTGGATTCAAAAAAAGTGATACCATTTGAAAACTATAGATTTTTTTCAATCAACCTATCAATCAGGACTTTAATTGTAATTCAAATAGAAAATGAATAATAAGAATTTATTAAGTATAATTTATATTGGTGGAAAGCTGAGAATCTCCTTTAAAACCCTTTTCGTTTCATCAATTTTAGGTAAAAAAAAGGTCGCCAGCCACATGGGCCATCATATCACTTAGATATCGCCACTTTTTGGCCCATCATGATCATGCATATACACCTCTACAAAAAGATGAGTTTATCTCTTTCTTTCTTTTTTGATAGGAAAGAGCTAAAAAAAATTTTAACAAGAATATTTTAAGATAATAAAATGTTCTTTACTAATTCTAGAAAATTTGTGAGTCCATTTGATGATGCACGTGCACAATAAGCTTATAGATTGAAGCTTTAAGGTCATTTCTATAGAGAAATTTTTTTAAAGCTTATAGAACTATATTGGATGATGCTTTGCAAGATTATAAAATCATAAAGGATAATTTAAATAAAAAAGGAAAAAAATGAGTGGCTCAAATTCATAATGGTTGTCCTTGAAGATATGATCAAATTTCTTATGGGAGGCCCTTGGGCCTTTGATAGAGTATTTAAGAATATTTTATCTTTGAGTAAATTGAAGTTGGGTTTTGATGCCTCAATAGATCTTGGTAAGGTGGCTCCAACTTGGGTTAAGCTCCTAGGTTTTCCATTGGAATTTTGGAGCCAAAGTTTTTTCAAAGGAATTGTTAATTCCTTTGGTACCCTTTTGACTATTGACAAAGTAACCCAACTTAATCCATGGTTGTTCTATGCTAGATTTTGTGTGAATGTCACCGTCAACACTATTCTCCCAACCACAATGACCCTTAAATCAAAATTTGGCAGATGAGTCCAACCTTGGAATTTTAAAATGGTAAGGTTGTTTGTCAACTCTACAATAAGTTTGGCCACTTAAAAGATGTTTGTAATAAGCTTCATTTGGAACCTAAGAATAACTAGTGAAGTTTATTGCTTAAATATCCCACTAAATTTTTTTCTTATAAGTATTTATTGAAGGAACATGTCTCACCTTGCTCCTCCTTGGGTTTTTTTATTCTTGGTAAGGAGACAGAGACTTTCCAGTATAACTCTATTTAAGATAAGGTATCATCTTTGGGGGGAATTCCCCTCCTGACAGAATTGAAATGACCACCTTGAATTTTGTGGTTGAAAGGATGCATTTGGCCCCTTCATTGGAGACTTACCTAGATACTCAATGTGTTACTAAAATATTTGAAAGAAAACTTTTGATGAATAATATGCAAATTTAGCATAAAAATTGGAGGGAGTAGATCTGATACTCCGGAAAGAAAATATGGAAAACCTAGAGGAAGGAGAGATGGAGATTAAAATAGAACAAAAATTGGATTCTTCCCCTAAGCACACTTTGGTTGTTCTTGGTCAAAAGGTGGCCCATATGCCAGATGCTAAAAAAGAACTGGATAAAAGATATAAAGATAAAGAGAGCCCAAAGATTCCCTCTCCCCCCAAAAAAGATGGTTTGGTGGATGAAAATTGGAATCAATAAAATTCAAAATCAACAAAGAAGAAGAAGCCAAATGTGGGAGGAAGTTATAAAGTTGGTAGACATTTAAAAGAATCAAGAAACAAAGATACTATAATGGAAGTTTCTTTGGGAAAATAGAGGACTCTTGACTCCATTGTAGGAAACAAATCTAGAAAGAAGTAGTGGGGGAGCCTCTCCAATATTTTAGTAGTATCAAAGTGATATTACTTCTCTTTGTTTCCAATGCATCTGATGTCATGGAATATTAGGGGACTTAATAGTCCCTATAAAAAACATTTGTTAAAATTTTGTTTGTCAGATGTGAAACTAGATGTTCTTTTAATCCAGAAAACTAAAATGAAAAGGGTGAATTTTGAAAAAGTTATCAAATGGCTCTAGCCTAGTGCTAACTTTGAGGTTAGTAATTTTGATGGAGCTTCAGGGGGAATATCAACTTGTTGGAATCTAGATAGACTATCAAATGTGATGGGTTTTAGTAGAAAAAACTATTTGATGATTTCCATTAAAGACATAGCTACCTCTATTAATTAGAATATGGTAAACATGTATGGCCCTAATTTTCTCCTAGATAGACATGATCTATGGAACATGCTTAAAGGAACTATAAAAAATAGAAATGAGGAGTTATGGTTGCTAGGAGGAGACTTAAACTCTCCTCAATATCCTTTTGCAAACTATGGAGGACTTATTGATTTCTCAGATAGCATGATGAATTTGGCGGGCTTCATAAAATTAGTAGGTTTAATGGATATCCCTTTGAATGGGTCACTATTTACTTGGTCTAAAAAATGGATGGGTAATCATTTAATCTAATTAAAACTTGACAATTTCCTGATTTCTTTAAATTGGAACATTTTACAAGATCTCACTCTCATTACTCTTCATAGAATAGGCTCAGATCATAGTGGTCTTCTTTTTGGATGGGATGATAAAGTTGTTAAAAGACCTTCTCCCTTCAGATATGAAATATTGTGGTCTCCGAAGCTGAACTTCAAAACCCTTGTTAAAGGTTAGTGGAATGCTCCTTGTAGTGGTACTCCCATGTTTTGTTTAGCCCAAAAACTAAAGAAAGTTAAGGATAGTGTCAAGGGATGGAACAAATACTAATTTGGGAATATATTCACTATAAAAAATAACTAAGCTTAAAAATAAATGAGATTTAGGTTTTGATGGAGCTAGGTTTTTTTGATGAAAACATTTGTAATCAAGAAAATAACTTGAGATCTCAATGGTATAAAATAAATAAAAAACAAGAGACCTTCTAGAAACAAAAATCAAGGATCAATTGGTTCACTGTGTTGACCCCTTTGACATCAGTTTTAGCATTGTTGTGAAGGTTTGATCAAAGGTGGCATACATTCATATATTTTGCACTTCAATGAAATACATGAGATAGTCTTGTTTTGGTTGAATGTTCAACTTGGCACATTTTCAAGTAATAGATGCATTGGTGTATATATACATGTTTGGTATTCATTGAAGGCTTAATGCTATTTGATTAAGGGAGAATGTCATTGGGATCTGGAAATGCTATTTGGTCACAAAGGCAGTATATATTTTTGTGTTTATGGGTGATTTTCATAGTGAAAGGTTATTGAGACAGCATGCTTGGTATACATATGGTGCTTGTGTCTGTACTCTTGACATATTTTATGTTAATACATTCTTTGGTCTTAAGGTTTAGATATGGGCTACACTTATCATTTTGTTATAGACCATCACATGGGTCTTATGCATTGACCTTGGCACATTTGCATCACTAGACCGATACAATGCATTGTGATGACTATTATACTCATATGAATAAAAGCTATTTTTTTAACACCAACATATATTATTTGAATGTCATGAGATTTTGGTTGAATTAAGGTAAAAATATTGACAAAATGATTGTCTCAAAGTGAAAACATTATTGCGTATATTCGACACAATGATTGTGCCCTAAAAGTTATCATTTGGTAAACAAAAAAAATGGTTTTTAGTAGACAATTTAGGGATTGAAGAGCTTGGTGAAAATGGAGGTATAGAAGCTTGGTGAAGGAAGGAAAACATTGAGGAAAATAGTGGTTTGATGGTTGGTTATGCAGGAAACTAGTTTGGAGGTTATTCAAGCAGTCAAAACTTTCAATGAGGATTATTTTGGTAACTCGATTCCTTTCTCTCATTGGTTATTGGTTAAACTGGAAATGGTATTTTGCCTTTATCAATTTGTTTTCAAAAAATTTTGTTGTGTGCATAGTCACTCATTGTGCTTATGCTCGGGTTTCATCTCATATATTTTTGCTATTTTATTTGTGTGAAATTTGTTTTCATATGTATTGAGTTAGGATGACAACTTCTATTCAATATTTCATATGCTCAACTTTGGTTTATCTCTTACAAGGGTATGCATATTGTTTAACTCAAGAGTGTATATGTTTTGAGTCTTCAAATCTTACTGCTAGGGAACGGGTTTTAAACCATTTAATAGATTTATTAAAAGCCTTTACACATGTTGCGTCTTGTAAATATGAAGTCAACTTGAGGGCATGTCTCTATTGTTTAATATGTACATGTAGTATTTTGGTAGTGTCAACTATGTGTAAAGAACATCTATTCTCATAGTTTGGTAAGTGTGTTACACTTTGAATTTTTCTTACGTTATATGTATATAGAATTTGTATATTGTATCAACCATGGTAAAAGGTGGGTTAAATTTGGTTGAACACAAGTCACCATGATGACTTAAGGGGAAGTTATGAAACAGTTTATACAAAACTCATTTGATTGTCTTAAGAGTGATAGATGACAACATTATGTGAACTTTTGATTATTATAAAAAAAATGATATGTTACTATTATTGGTTTTTTGTTTTCATAGAGATATCATGTTGATTTTATGAGCAGAATTCTAAAATGTTATTTTGCAAAACTGTATGAAAAATAGTGAAGTGTATAATCTGATACTTTTTTTTTTTTGAAGATTCCAATTTAATGAATCTTGAGGACATTGAATGTGTTAGGATGGAAAGTAGAAATGTTATGCAGTGAAATAGAGTAACCCTTTGCAATTGAATTTATTAATGATCCATAAATGTTGTATAAGATCATTTCAGTGAGACAAGTTTGATCTTTGGCCAGTGAGGTCATATGTTGCCAATGAAGCATTTTTTTGCCAATAAGGCTTATGTTGCCAGTTAGGCATTTTTTAGCTAGTGAGGCATTTTGTAGCGAGTGAGGCTTATGTTGCTACCGATGCATTTTGTAGCTAGTAAAGCTTATGTTGCCAATGAGGCATTTTGTAGCCAGTGAGGCTTATGTTTCCAATGAGGCACTTTTTAGCCAATGAATCTTTGCCAGTGAGTCATTTTTTTGCCAATGAGGCATTTTGTAGCCAGTGAGGCATTTTCATAAGCCAGTGAGACATTTTATGAGTGGTTTTTCATCCCTATGAGGGTTTTCCACTCATGAAAACATTGTGTCTATAGTGTCCCTCCAGTTGCTACTATTTTTTTTAGTTGCTTATGTTTGTTTGCTAGTCGTTTTAGCTATTCTGGATACTATACTACTTTATTTAAGTTATGACAAAATACTATGTTAGTTTTAATACTTGGATGATGATACATTAGATACATTGTGATCATCTGATTATGTTCATGTGGTGACATTATGGTAGACATTATGTGTGTTATGGTTTCATGTTGTTTCTGAGATTTAGTGAGTTTATTAGGATGTATCTGATGTTGTTTATGATGTATTTTTACATGTCAGTCTTGGTGAAGGAGACAATGTAGCTTATTACTCAATTGCGAGTACCCTGCTATGATGTGACTTTCATTCATGGTGTAATTGTCATTTTATATAAATATGTTTGATAGTGTTGTTTTTATGTAGTTTGTAGGTATAGGATCGACTCCACCTGCTTTATTAGGTTTGACCATGCCATGACCCAATGGAAACATGTTGTTACAGAGATAATGTTAGATCTTTCTTTAGCCATCGTTCTTTATAGGACGAGTATCTATTTGTCACTCATTGTTCTTCGTCATCCATTATGTCATGTCAATCATGTTTTCTTTATGTTTGGAAAATTGAAATTGATTTGTTTAATTAGTTAAATGGTTTATTTATAAGTTATTTGATTTAATGTTATGTTATTTAAATGCTAAATTAAATTATTTATGTTTAGTTAATTTTGTAATCAAAGTGGATTTTTGTTTTTAAAAGGTTTGATTAATTATATTTTTTAAAATAAGATATTAATTAAATGGAATTGTTGATTTATTGTGAAATCTTAAATGTTGAAAAGTAGATATTTTAAATAGGTTGTTTTCAATAGTTTATGCATTAATATTTGAAAACTTGAACTTGCAGTAAGAGAGTGTTATCTTGTGCAATTGATTAGTTAGAACTATTTGATCAATTTTGTTTGCATGTTGAAAATGAGTTAAGCTTTGTGATTGTGAGTTAATTGAAAAGGAATTTAAAATATTTGTTTATGCAAGTTTTGCATGACAATTGGATTTTTTTAAAGACATTTTCATGGCAATTTTTGGATTTTGATTGAAGGTTTGGTGACAGTGAATTTGAAAGGATTGGTGTGTTTCAGAAAAGCATAGCGTTGCAGAATTTATGGTGCTTACGTCAATTTATGTTGATATTTGAGATTAATATCCAGGTTTTCTTCTTTGTTTTGTATTTTCTTGAATTGAATCGTTTGAAAGTCATGTATGGTTTTGGATTTTCCTAATGATTGAAATTTCTTTCTTAGTAACCTGCACAAACATCAGAAAATGAAATTGTTATTGCTTAAGTTTTGATTAAATTGAAGAGAAATTATAGAGAAATGAAAACTTATGAAAACCTAGCTTTGAATCCTTAAAATTTATAGAAAATTGTTTTAAACTATATTATCGGCTTGTTATTACATCAATTCGGCATCTGGATCATTCAAATATCCCAGATCATTCTTTTATAAAGAATCCCCACATTTTGTTGACTTGTAAAACTTTTATGATGGCTACATGGATTTGAACACTGATACATTAATTTTCTCTTTTGTTAAAAACCATCTATGAGGATGGAATGATTGTGAGACGTGCCTTACCCTTATCATTATCTAGTAGCCAAACTTATGGCAGTCTCCTCGTTTTATTACCTTATAGGTTTTTCTTGGTATAATCAGTGTTGTATTTATACATCCATTTTTTATTATTAGCCCACACAGTAATCCTCATATAGTTGATTCAATCCTTGCATATAAATTTTGTTGAAGTCACGATCTCTTCTGCTTTTAAGCCATCTTTAATTCATCACGAACATCTTGGGATTGGAAACATGGATGGTGATTGTCATTTCCTCATCCGTTATGCTTTGCTAGCTACATTTTTTCTCTTGTTTAATGGTCATCTCTTAGTCCAAGCTTACGCAACATCCTTCATGTTTTTATATCATTCTTTGAATGCAATTTTCTTATGAGGTAGCAAATGATGTATTCTTCTTCATTATCACTGATTATCGGAACATGTTAAAAAAAAATTGATGCTTTCTATCCATCGTTATTCTTCCTTGGGTATCATTCTTTCAATCTAGTCTTAGTCACCCATTTTTCTTGTTATTCATACTCGGATGTTCTTTTTAAGGCATGGATCTTGTTTTGTGATCATAGTTATCTTTTTGTTGTTCCTTAACTTATCTTGCTTGATCAAAATCTTCAGTAGAAAGGACAACACCACCAAACAACTTCTTTTCTTTCAACTGCACTTTCTTGCATACTCACCCTTAGAGGCACATAATATGCTTCATCTGACTGCACCAACCAAAACCCATCACTACCTACTCCCCTTGAGATGTAGCCTTCAACATTAGTCCAAGACCAAGAATGAACCGTGAAATGATTTCCACATAGATGCACACACTTATGCATCTTAATTGAAAGGAGGGGAAATAACCCCTAACTTCTTTCAAAGATACTCAAAAGTATCCTTTGGAAGAGCCTTTGTGAAAATATCTACAACTTGATCCTTAGTATGCACATACTCTAACTTTACCTCATTTTCTACAACTTTCTCTCTCAAGAAGTTATACTAGATTGATATATGCTTTGTTCTTGAATGAATTACTAGATTCTTTTAAATATTGATAGAACTTGTATTATCCCACAAGATAGAAATAGGTTCATCATATGATACTTTGATATCCTTTGAAAATGTCTACTTCATCCACAACACCTATGTGCAGCAAGATGTTGTTGCAATACATTCTTTCTCTCGAGTAGATAATGGCATTGAGTCTTGCTTCTTGCTTAGCCATGAAACTAACAATCTTCCAAGAAATAAAGCACCAACAATTGTACTTTTCATGTCATCTCAACATCCAACCCAATTTGCATCTATATCTAAGTATTTAAAGAGAAATCAGTATCCATTGAATAGAATAAATCATACTGCAAAGTACCTTACAGATATTTGAATATCCTCTTTACTACAGTCTACTGCCACATGTGATTCTCTAGGAGGCTTTCGAAATCTAGACACAAGACAAAATACATGCATGGTATTTGTTCTAGTAGTAATTAGATATAACATTCCATCAATCATTGATGTATACTTAGTCTGATCAGTCTTAGGAGATTCATCATTCATGCTCAACTTGCAACAAGTAACCATAGTATTAAATATCAATTTAGAGCCTTCCATTCCAAACTTCCTCAATATTTCCTTGGCATACTTTGACTCTGAAATGAATATTCCTTTTTCAATTTTATGCCTAATCAAGGAACCATAACAACTTACAAACTAGGGCCATGTTCAAATGTCCCTAAATATTCTTGAAATTTGAAAGGGATTTTCACTTAAGGGAAGGCCACATCATTAAGAATTGATCATATAAGAAATTTGACTAAGTATTTTAGATAGAAAATTTTCAATGAACACCCTTCTATAACACTTTGTAAAGTGACCCAAAAAATACTTTTCAAATTCATTAATAATAATGGATGAATAATGTCAAGTGCATGAAGTGGGATTTACGTATAAGGAAAAAAGATACAACAAAAACAAAGTAAAAATATAAGGATATGTATTTTGTATTTATTTTTAAAGCTTAAATTGGTAGCTTAGTGTTGTATTAGCTATTTAATCCTCACAAAAATAAATAAAGCTATTTCAAATTATATTTTAGTAACTATTTATAATGTTCAATTATAGAACCTTAAAGTATGATTATTCATGCATGTTTCTAGCATATAAATTTTTTATTTTTACTTTTATAAATCTACATTTATTCAAGTGTATGCTTAGTTCATTCTTGGGTTTCTTGATATTTTGGTGCCTATGAATCTTAACTTGATTCACTTTCCCATAGGATTAGTACATTGGTGTATTATAATTTGTCCTTCTATTATAATTTAAAGTCCTCCAATATATCTCTCCAATTTTTTTAATGTTAGACTTGATTATTTTGACAAGCATTGTTCAATTTCATTATTTTCACTAAATCATATGTTAGACCATAATTTGCACAATTTATAGAGAGTTATACATGTTGACATCCTATAGCATTGAATGAACTCGTGTTATTAATATAAGGTATATTTTGATATTGTACTTGACTAATATAAATTTAATGAATCATATAGTATGCATTTTTATTTCTTATAAAATAGACTAGAATAAGGATATTTTTCTTTAAGTGGTTATATATATATATATATACATGCATATGCATACACATACACATACCTATACATATATATAATGATGCATGTCTAAGCTATCAATTCATATACTCATGGTGAGGTCTTGAATTTTTTTTCTTGGAAATAATAGGACATATTTGTTTAAGGTTTAGACTAAAATTCCTTATATCTCCTTAATTTTTATGTTCAATGACCTTAGGTAAAAACCCCTTATGTTAACTATAGCCTAAATTGTAGAGGAGAAATCATCTTCTATTTATTTCTAATTTAGTATCCATTTCTTAAAATTGAGCCATGCATCTTGTTCTAAGATGCAATTAGTTCCATTTTATTTGTATTAATTGTTTACTCTAGAAAAGTAATATAATGGTTTCAAGCATAAAATTATAGTACTAAATAACTTTTATTATTAAAGGAATAGCAAACAAAAATATAATTTTTGAACATAGACAATCTAAAAGTGATATTTATATTTTAAATTTTAAAATGGTCAAATATCAATCAAGGAAATGTAAATATTATTAACCCAATTTATGTTTTTAATAATTATTTTCATGTAGTCTTTCATAAATTTAAGATAATTATTTCACTTACTATAAATTATTTTTCAATGATGTTGATAGGACATCACAATAAATATAAAAAAGTTATTTTTTTTATTGAATTTATATAACACTTAAATAAGTTGAAAACCTAATTAATGAAAGATTTTCTTGATAAAGATTCACTTTTCAATGTTGAATTTACTCAAAATGTCATATTTTTCATGGGACGTCAACTTTTGTCTAAATTTTATACAGCTCAAAGGAATAAATTATAGTTCTTTAGTTTTTTATCCTTAATCACCAACACATTGTGACTTTTCCAAGGAAAAATATCAGTCAAACATAATGCATGCTATGCTTATTTTCATAGTGAGTGGTTGTCCGCCTCTGAAAAACAAAACAATCACTGGAGAACGGATCCATGTGGCTGGATAGTCCTTTTCCTCGAGTCTTTCCGGATCGAATCTGCGCCGTCTCTTTCCATAATAAAAATTGTTTCTGTTATAGTCGACGTACTACCATATGACTAAACTAAACATCATGCAAAGAATTCAGATGTTAAGAGACTTTTGATTGCATTCCAGTGAGCCTAAAGTTTATATAATATGTGTGCAATTTTTTCTTTCCATCTAGATTTATGTATAATATCAAGATTCATAAAGGCAATTTGAAAATGTATTATAGATACAACTCTTGATTCTCTTAGATTGTTTGGTCTTCTATACGCCATTAGAATTTTTCATTTTTATTCTGAAAACTACAGCAATGCAGTACAGCCCCAACTTAAACTTAGCAGACATCAACATGCACAAACTCAAAATTTAGGGCTAAATCTTAGAACATATGACTGAAAACAAAAGTTTTATTGTCAATGAATTACAAAGAATAAAGAAATTTATATGCTTGGACATAATTACAATAAAGCCCATGATGGGATCGAGCTGTCCAAGAATGGGTCTATGTTAATACCCACTGTAAATAATATATGAACATACAGAGCTTGCCAAGAAATGGACTACATTAAAACCCTCCCTGCCAACTGGCAATGTCGCTTTCCCACTCAAATTCTGCTCGGCTTTTATTGATTAAATATTGTAGTGTTGAGCCTATCTCCTCTCTTTCATATTTCTCCCCCAATCCACAAGACATTGAGTTGTTTTTCTCAACTTCTCTGCGTGCTTGATCTGCCATATAAAACTGAGGTGGGATCAACAAAAGATTTTGATTGCATGCGGGAAAACCTTTTGGAATGCATTTTCTTTTAAAACAGCTCATCCCCTGTCCTGCAATTGGACTGTTCCTCATTTCGTTGTTGAAGATCTTCTTCTGGGCGGAAGGAGTATATGTACGGGCACCCACAGTGAAATGCTTTTTGCAGCCTTGACATAAATAGCGAGGCTGAATGGATTTGCAGTAGTGCATATTGTTCAATTATCAGAAGGTACAACTCTCAGCAGAGTTACAGAAAGGGCAGCCAGGAGTTTTGCATGATCTGAATATACCAGCTATCCAATTCTTCCCTTCTTCTGGCAATGTACAAGCAGGAACGTCTAAACTTCTTCTTATAAGATTCAAAGCATCCTAGAAATTGAGCTCTTGGGCATTCAATTTCTGGAACAAACCTTGCAGTATATCCTTCATTAAACTGATCTCACAACCAAATGCAACTGGAAACTGCAATTTATTCCTTTCTGATCTCACAACCGAATGCGACTGCAAAATGTGATGTATTCCTTTCTTATCTCACAACCGAATGCAATGCTTTCTTTTCGCGTACAAATTATTTGCATGTCTGAATTGCTTCTATTCAGTGCCGCCAAAGTACTTTCATTTAATGCGTGTTTGTGTTGAAAATATCTTAGGGAACAGCGTACACACGTGATGTACGGAAGGCACTCCAATCTTTCTGGATTGAATCTGGGCCGTCTCTTTCCATAATAAAAATTGTGTTTACTTTAGTGATCTGTTACAATCAACGTACCATATGACTAAACATAGTAAGAATAGTTTTAACTTTAATATAATATTACTGTAATATGAATTATTTTATTTGATATATATTTAAAAATTTTGGTGTTTTTATGAATATCTTATATTAAGAAAATTTAAAGATAAAAATTAGATTTATTTAAAGGAATAAAACTTAAATAATAGAGATTTAAGCAAAAATAAGATTGTGTATAAATATTTCATTATAAAACTACAGCAGTACTAAATGAATTGTTTTTTTTTATTTATATTGTATGTTATATAGTATATAAATAATATATTAAATATATATTTGATAAAAGTGACAAAGTCACTAAACAATTTTATTAACTTAAAAAATGTTACAAACTTGGTTCAAAAGAACATATTTATATTATATATTATATTATAGTATTTAAATATTTATATTATATAATTTATTATATTTATATTATATTATAGAATATTATTTATTATATTTATACTGATATTGTATATTGCATTATAGTATTTATATATTTATATTATATATTATATTGTATAATATTATATCACATATTACACTATATAATATATAATTAAGAAATAACATAATATATATTATATTTTTATTCTATTGTAGTATTAAGATAATTATATTATATTGTTTATTATATTTATATTTATATTATATAATATTATATTATATTATATACTATACTATATAATATATAAATAATAAATAACATTCATCCTCTCTTGTGATGTTTTCACCATAGCCTTGCCCTATGTTGTTTTGCTCGTAAAGCTTTGGAATTTTCCTTCTGTCAAATTTATCATCAATCAATGAAACAAACCATCAACTATTTTACAACTTCAAGATTTGAAGTTTTTATCTCCTAAGGTCTATCAACCCAATCCAAACTACAAGGCTATGTAAAACTTGGAATGCATGCAGAGGGAATGCTAGTTGACATGAAAATTTAAAATATAATGCACATATTTGTATAGGAACCCAAATGACAAAGACAGAGGTTGTGAAGCATTATTTTGATGTGATTAAGTATGTTGCAATAGGAGGTGTTGCTTTAACACAAAGAAGAAATCACATCACATTGCTCAAAATGAGAAATAGATGCCTTCACTGCAATTTACCTTCAACAAAATAATTAAATTTAATATATGTATTTTATGTATACAATAAATAACATAGTTATTTGTTATTATGTTATTATATTTTATAGAATTGAAATTATATAAAGAGAGATAGAAAGAGAGATCAGAATACAGAGATAGAGGTAGAGATATGGAGGAATAAAAAGGGAGATAGACAGAAATAGAGATAGGAAGAGATAAAGAAAGGGAAATCAAGAAATAAAAGAGAAGATAAGACAGATAGAGATTAAGTAACATAAAGAGAGTGAGATAGAGAGATAAAGATAAATATGAGCCTATATATATAGAGGTAGAGAGATCAAGAGATGGGGAAAGAGAGGGGGAGATAAATAGGGATAGCAAAAGAGAGTAAAGGAGAGAGAGAGATAGGGAGATGGATAAAGAGAAAGAGAGAGGAAAAGAGAGAAAGATAGATAGAGGAAGAGTGAAGAGAAGAAAAATATAGAGAGAAATAGGGGAGAGGGGGGAAGATAGATTGAGAGATAATGAGAAACATAGATATAGATATGTAGACAAAGTCATGAATTGATCTCTCTCTCTCTCTATTTCTCTTCCCATGTCTCTCTCTCTCTATATATGTATCTCTATCTCTCTCTTTATATATATCTCCCTCTCCTTACCTCTCTACATATAATTTCCTCTGTATATTTTTACCCATCCATCTCTCCCTCTCTCATTCTCTCCCTATCTCTCTCTATCTCTGTCTCCACCTCCATCTGCATCTTCCTCTTTATCTCCCTCCACTATCTCTATCTCCTTACCTCTCTTATATTTCTCCCTCTTTCTTCACCATCTATCTTTCCCACTATATCTATCTCTCTACTCTCCTTTCTACCCCTATCTCTCCCTCTCCCCCATTCTCTTCCTATCACTCCCTCTTTCTATACATCTCTACTTGTCACCTACCCTCTCTATTTATCTCCCTACCTCTCTATCTATTTATATATACCCCTCTCCCTCCCTATCTCTCTTTCTCTTATTCACTTCACCTCTCCCTTCACACCTCTCTCTCTCTCTCTATATATATATATATATCCCTCTCTACCTCTCTATATATATCACTTCCTATATATTTATCTTTTTATATCTCCCTCTTTCTATCCCTATCTTTCCCTCTCTCTCAATCTCCCTCTCCCTATCACTTCCTCTTTTTTATCTCTCTACTTCTCATCTCCATATTTCTCTCCATATCTCTCTCACTCATACACACACACACTCCTTGTTTCTCCCTCCCTATGTCTATCTCTCTACCTTTCCCCCTTTCCCTCTCCCTTTTTCTTTATACCTCTATTACTTGTCCCTATCACCTTTTTCGCTAACTCTTGCCCCCTCTATATCTCTATCCCTTATCTCTCCCTTCCCTCTCTCAATATACTCTCATCATATTTACCTCTCTCTAATTCACTCCATCTCTCCTACTCTATATCTTGATCTCTCTCTATCTCCCTCTCACTCATCTCTCTCTCTCTCTCTCTCTCTCTCTCTCTCTCTCCATCTCTCTATAACTCCATCTATCTATATCACTCCCTCTCTCCCTCTCTATCTATTGAGATATCTCTCTATCTTTCCCCATCTTTCTTCTTCTCCCTCTTCCTCATATATCTCTTTCTATCCATACCTTTCTCTAAATCTATCTCCCTATCTCTCTATCTCTCTATCTCATTCCTTATCCATCTTTATCTCTCTATATCAACTTTAGATATCTATATATATCCCTCTCTCTCTCCCTCTCAATTGATACAAGAGCACTCAAACTTGCCTCTTACTCACAAGTTGTCAACAACCAAGACACAAAAATTCAGTGCTTTATTGAATTCAAATTTGCTCAAAACAAATAGTTAAATCTGCAATACAAATTTTTCAATAAATAACAATTATTTTTTTTCCAAAATCTATTTCCTTTGCTACACACAGACCTCTCTTCCGATGATTCTACTATCTTCACTTGATCAAAACTTTTATTTCCTTAACCTACAACATACCCATTCTCATTTCACTACTATATATGATATATCTAGAAGGAATTCAAATAAAATACCTTTGTTATCTCTAAATCAAGATCGATGTCACTCCCTTAACAAGAAGTAAATGTCACTTCATTCACAAAATATGAAAACTCTTCCTATCATGGTCAGCAACCATTCTTCCTCCATTAATGGTGACCCATCTCTTAGAATAGATGCACCTCTCTTTCATGCAGGCTCTCTCTCTTGCCCTTCAATTCCGCTCTTCCCTCTGTTTTTTTTTATCTTCATTCAATTCATACCAATGAAGATGAAAGTGCAAGCATTTATTTTCTTTGATTTTTATTAGATTTTTCTTCTTTCTAAATCTGCGACCTCTCACTTTGGTGCCCTATTGTTTCATGGATTCATTGCTTTGAAGATGAGAAGGCACTCAAATCAATGTTTCAGCCTTCCATATAGATTATCAACCCTTTCCAAAGTGTATCGACTTTCTCCAAAACCGTTTGGTTAAATAAATGTCAAGTCAATGGTATTAAGCTTTGGCCAATTGATGTAAACTCTATTTTATACTCTTTTGTCCACCAATTCAATGCAGCTGCAACTTCCATGTTAATAGATTATAATATATTTTGATGGGCATTCATGTCAAACTATGAGAATGCTCACCAAAGACAATGGAGATGTAGCTTGACACTAGGCAATTTGCATGTTCTTAGGATCAAATTTAAGAGGTTTAGGTGAATGAAACCAAACAAAACCAAAATTGAAGAAAATCAAAACAACAATATTTTTTTTGGTGGTGCTAATAGCTCGTTCGTCTGAGTGCTCCTGCACCAAACACGCCAAGTAAGTGAAATTATCCTTGAGTTGAGAAACATAGGAACATTGAAAGGTGCATGGGATGGTAATCCCATGTTTTTTTGATCCAATGCTGCTCCTTTTCGATGGGAGCCTTCCCTCTTCCACACTTTAGCTCATCCTCAACACTTGAGCCTCTTGCACTAACATTTTATCATTCCTCTAAAAAACTTCTTACCACCGACCACCTTTATGCCCACCACACTCTTTTTCGCTACTACTCTTTGTGCTTTTTATTGTGCTGCTATGATAAATCAAAATCCAATCTACCCTTTCCTTTTTAAATCTTACCCTTGAATGGCTGAAAACCACCACACTCACTGTTTTCTTCTTCCTCTACTTGTTGCTTATCTGTGTTGCAACAAACAATAGAACTGGATTCTTTCAACTACTTTTCCTTGTCTTCTAGAAAATTCAACATATACTAGTAGCCATCTTTTTGGATGGTATACACATTCCTCCTACCATCATAGATGGCTTCCCTATCAAACTATCATGGTCTACCCAACAACACATGACACACAGTCATAAGCATCATGTCACAAAACACCTCATCTCTATAAGAACCAATCTAAAAATTTACTAAACACTGTTCTCTCACATTCATTTTGTGCTCCTTCTACAACCAACAAAATTTGTATAGACTACGATCCTTACTCCTTTTCAAACTTAGTTTTTCCACCATTTCTTTTGAAACTAAGTTATCCATACTACCACTATCCACAATAACCTTATAACACTTACGTCCATCCTTGCACACAGTCTGAAAGAGATTCCTTCTTTGGGATGGTTCCTCCTCCATCATCTTTGGATTCACCAACACTCTACTTGTGATGAGATGTTTCCCTTCTTCTGTGTCTACTACTTTTGGTGATTCATTACACTCCTCATATTCTGTGCCAAGTAGTTTCTTGTTGCACTATTCTTTCTGCCCTCTTGTATTTGATCATACTCAAAGGCACAATGACCAACTTCTCCACAGTGGTAACATCTAAATGGAAACCCTTTGTTGCTACCACCACATCCTCTTGCTGAAACCTCCTTTTCTTTGGTGTTTTGCCCACCTCTTTACTCCATTTGGGCTTAAATTCTTCTTCAATCTACTTTCCTTTACTGCTACTTGTTTTTCCCTTCTAAGTTATAAATCTTCCTCAAATTTTGGAATTGTTTATTTGCCTCTTCACTAATTTCTCCTCTGCCTTCAATGAATATTGGTATGCTTCGTCAATTGTGGCAATTTTCAACATACTCATCTCATCCTATATGTTAAACCTCAAAAAATTCACATACTTGGCTATCTTTTCCCTATCAATTTCATGCCTTCCAGATCGAATAGCCAACTTGTAAAATTCTTCCATCTAAAATTTTACACTCATATCTTTTTGCTTCAAATTTTGCAATTTCTTGAATAGCTCCATTTTGTAATCTCTAGGTATGAATTTCTTCTTCAACCTCATCACCATCTGGTTCCACCTCATGATCTAGGGATCTCCATCCATTTTACATTATTTCTCCAACCCTTTTTACTATACTGTAACATGACCTTTCAATTTAGTTTGGGCTATCTTCACCCACTGCGGGTCTCTAATATCCTCTATTTCAAAGTACTCCTCTAGCTCTCCAATCCAATAGATTCACTCATTTTGATTTAACGTTCTAGAAAAGTTCGGCAAATCCATCTTATTGCTCTCTGTTATTCTTAAAAGATCTCTCAAAAATATTTCTTGTCTGGCATCCTCTATCCATTCTTCCTCTTCTTCTTTTTCTCCATCTTCTTCTCTTTCGTGTTCTTCACCTTCTATTTCTTCCTAATTCTCACATTCTTGTTCTCTTTCTCTTCTATTACCAACACCTAATTCCCCCTGGTTTTGATACCTTCTATTACCATATCTCAAAATCTTTCCAATACTGGCTCTAATCTGGGTCTTCCTCTTTGGGGTGGCATCTCTTCCAATCAATGGTTTCAGCTCTCATTTGTTTGGTATTACACACACACCCACAAGAATTATTTTGAGCTCTACATTACTGTTAGTCACTCCCACAGACTCTATTGGATGCTCTCCACACTTGCGATCACCTTCTCTGATACCAATTAATGTAAGAGCACTCAAACTTAACTCTTACTCACAAGTTGTCAACATCTAAGACACAACAATTCAGTGCTTTCTTGATTTCAAATTTTCTCAAAATAAACATTAAAATCTACAATACAAATTTTGTAATAAATAACAATTAATTTGTTTCCAAAATTTCTTCCCTTTGCTACACACACACCTCCCTTTTGATGCTTCCATTGTCTTCACTTGGCCAACACTTTTCTTTCCTTCACCTACAACATACCCATTCTCATTTCGATGCTACACATGAAATATCTGGAAGGAATTCAAACAAAAGACCTTTGTTATCTCTAACTCAAGGTTGATGTCACTCACTTAACAAGAAGTAAATGTCACTTCATTCATAAAATATAAACACTCTTCCTATCATGGTCTGCAAACATTATTCCTTCCATAATGGTGACCCATCTCTTAGAATGATGCACCTCTCTCTCACACAGGCTCTCTCTCTTTCCCTTCAATCCATCCACTCTTCCCTTTGTGTCTTTTTTTATCTTCAGTCAATTCCTGTCAGTGAATATGAAAGGGAAAGCATTTGTTTTCTTTGAGTTTTATCAATTTTTTCTTCTTTCTAAATCTACGACCTCTCACTCTGGAACCCCATTGTTTCATGGATTCATTGCTTTAAAGATGAAAAGGAATTCAAATGAATGTTTTGGCCTTCCATAAAGATTATTGGCCATTTCCAAAGTGTATTTACTTTCTCTAAAACCATTTGGTTAAATAAATGTCAATTCAATAGTATTAAGCTTTGGCCAATCGATGTAAACTTTGTTTAGTACTTTTTTATCCATCATTCTAGAGTAGTTGCAACTTCCATGTTAATAGATTATAATATAATTTGATGGGAGTCCATGTCAAACTATGAGAATGCTCACCAAAGACAAGGGAGATGTAGCTTTACGCTAGCTAATTTACATTTTCTTAGCGCCAAATTTAAGAGGTTTAGGCGAATGAAACCAAACAAAACCAAAATTGAAGAAAGTTAAAACAATTTTTTTTTTTTCGGTGGTGTTGACCAATACATTGAGCTATTTCTTCCTCTACCCCCTCTTCTTCACTCTCTCTCTGCTTGTCAATCAATTAACCTCATGTACTACACAAATGTATACAAAAAATGAAACTTTTTTTTTGTAATTGACCTTCCACAGCTCTTCAGCATACCCATTACACACCAAGGTAAAATTGCTAGTTTATTTTATATTATATGTTATATAGTAATATAGTTTATAACATTAATATGTATTATATGATATTATATATTATACTACAATATTGTATTACAATATTATATTACAATATTAAATACGTATATATTATAATATATTATTTTAATTATATATTAAATAGTATATAATAACTATAATATAATAATATTCACCTCTTGGCTCTCAAACTAATCATCTGGCAGAGGCAGCTAGCACTTATCACATCATAAATTTAGCTCTAAGCCTTAACATTAAAAATCTGTGGCTTGAAGGAGATTCCAAAAACATAATTGACTGCCTCCGTGGCAAGTCTCCCCCCTTGTGGACCATCAACTCATGGATTGAGGAAGCCATATTGAACTTGGATAAATTTGAAAAAGTTAAAATATCACACGCTTATAGAGAAGCCAATGTTGTTGCAGAATTTTTTGCTAATGAAGGAGTTAGGATTAAAGAAGTGTGTACCTGGCTAAATATTAGTGATCTTAACTTTAATATTTTTGCCCTATTAAATTATGATAAATCACATGGAAAAGTGACGTGTTATCCCTTTAATGAGGACAGGTTGGATCTATCACATCACAGTCATTAGAATGCATGGGACCGAGCACAGTGGAGTAATCTGCAAGAGAACTCTGCATGCTTTGTGGGTTCTTAGATTTGGCGGGGCCAATTCTAGCAAAGTTTGTGTTTGGGTGTACCTCACTGTGTTGGTCGATATGGGAGGAGACAGAAAGCAAACTGAGCCGGATATCTACAAAATACACATGAAAAATGCCAAGGTTTGGAACAAGATTAAAAGTGGAGGGTTGATCCCTTTCCTGGAGAAGCTTCATGGCTCTAACCAGGAGGCTACGGATCTCTTTTCCAAAAATTGGAATGATGGTAAACTGACCTTGTTTGGTAGGAATGTGGAACTTAGCAAAAATCTTATTGCTGATGTTAAGGGATTATCCACTGAAGGGAAGAAGTTCTTTAGGGACAAGACTTTTTCTGATGAAGCAGTGATCAGATTTCGTAAAAAGGATAAGGAAAGGCTAAGTATGGTTAAAATTGCTAACAGCTACTTTGATGTTGATACCATAAAGGCTATTTGGAGAAAGGTCCTGGGGGTCATCATTGAGTACATTATGGTGGACGGGCGCTTCACAAAAGTATATGGCTACCACTTTGCTCTTCTCAACCATTTCTGTTACAAGGTAAGGGTCTCTATCCCCTATTATCTTTATTGCTCCTTGAAGAAAAGCTTAGGGGACAATAAGAAAAACCCTAAAAGATTCCCCATTCTGCATACTAGGTTAATAAGGTTGATTGTAGAATATCTCCGTGTGCCCGCTCCTGCTATTCTGGAAACCAACCCTGTTTCTGAGAGTGATGATACTGAGCCCAGTGGCTCAGAGTATTTTCCTAACTCTAGCCCAGTTAGAAATTTCCCTAGCTTGCATACTGTTCCTTCTAGGAATCCTGGGAAAATTCGCATTGAGCTTGAGCCTGACAGCCCCTCCCTTAAGATCAACTCTTTTGATAAGAAAACCTAGGCCAAAAGCCTTGTTTCCTACTCCGAAGAGTCCTCTGATTTGGAAGAGTCTGATGCCAACAAAACTAATCTTTGTGTTGATCCTCTGCCAAACATACACTTTAATGATAAATCCCCTGTTACTCCTAACCCTAAGAATACGTGCCCTAATTCTAGAAAAGAGCCCTCTCTGGAATATCTTAACCTTGCCAAAACCAACTCTGAGTCCCACTCCAAACTCTTGGATTGGACTTTCTCTGAAATTAATGAGCTGAAAATTGAAAACCAGGCCCTGTAAGGCAAGATTGATGAGATGGGCACTAAGATTGCTTAGATGGAAAAGAAAGAAGCGGATCATAGTATCAGAAATATTGACTCCAAAGCTGAGAATTTATGGAATACCATCAAAACCATTGTTGAGAAAAACAACCACATAGCGAGAGACACAATGCCATAATAATTAATGCGATGACTGAGAAGCTTGATAAAGCCTAGCAGGGGTCTCTGGTGGTGGACCTTGAGGAAACTGGAGATAAAAGCCAGGATATGAAAGTTGGCATCTCTAGAAGAATCGGAGCCAATCTAAAGCACAAGGCCCCCCTTACTTCGAATATGATTCAAACTTTCAAAAAGGGGGTTAAAGATATGCAGAGTACGAAGGCTGAGATGAAGTCTGTTCTCAAGAATCTGAATTAATGGCTAGGGCTTTCTTTGTGCTTTCAATGTTGTTCCTATCTTCTTGACCTTTCTGGTCCTTTTTGTTTAGTTGTTGTTGGTCTTTCTTCGGGCAGCTATTTTTTTGGTGGGACTTTTGTGTCCTTTTTTCTGCTTTGTAAACTTTGTGGTTTCAGGTCCCTGTAAAACCCGTTTTACCCTTTTATCAAAAACTATAATATAATAAGATATATATTATGTTAAATATTTCTATAATATTAAATTATATTTATAATATAATATATTTATATATAATATTATCTATAAACATAAATATAATTCTATATATAATATTATGTTTAATTATTTTATATTATATATTGTATTCAAGTGAAATAACTAATATTATATTTATAGAGTAATATAGTTTATAGTATTAATATAAATTATATGATATTATATATTATTTTATAATATTATAAGTATATATTACAATATATTATTTTAATTATATGTTAAATAATGTATAATAACTATGATATAACATAATATAAGAAGATATATATATTATGTTATATATTTTAATAATATTACATAATAAATATTAAATTATATTTATATTATAATATAAACTTATATATAATATTAATATCTATAAATTCATATTGTAATGTGAGATATTATAGAATGTATAAATTATAGTATATTATATAATATAATAAAATTATAAATATATACTATATTATATTTATATATAATGGTATAATATATATAATATTATGTATAGTAATATTATATAATAAATATATTATATAAATATAATATAATATATTATAATACTATATAGATATATAGATATTAATATGTATATACTATATATAGTATAATTATACTATATTATATAATATAATAATATAATATTATGCACTAAATTTACAATGTGTTGTATTATATTATATTATAGATAAAATCCATCACGTTTTTATATAATGCAATTTATTATATTTATATTATTATATACTATATTATTTATAACTTCAAATATTGAAAAGTATTTTTTAGTTTTCCATAGTTTATATGCAAGATTTATTAGTAGAGCGAGTTGGTAACACAAACAATTAAAGTGTGATAGATTTTATTTTTGTCCATGGCATTGTCTGGTACATTAACCATTGAAAGAAATGTCTGAGTAAAATCACTATCATAGTCTGTAAATTCATATCACTAAGGCACGTGATAAAATGAAAGATGAGAATGGTGAATGGGAAGAGGAGGGCCCCACAACACGCGTAAGTGGTCAAAGCTTAGAGTGTGTTGGTTAAGTTGAACCCTCTTAGATGGCCACTAACACTTCCATTCTTATAGTTGAATCCTTTGGGTCTTCCTTGTGTCTTATGATATCCTCTTTGCAAGTAAATTCAAAAGAAAAAAAACCCTTTGGAAGAGCAGCAACTAAGACTTTCCCACTGGTTCTCCATTTATTTTTAACAAATTCCCTGACCACTTCAATATTTGGTCTGGGGCCCATAAACTTTCCAACCAGAGTTCGTTCCATTAGGGCTATATTATGGTCTATAATCAGATCTGGAATGGAAATAGCAAACTTACCTCTAGCAAGGGATGAGATATTTTGCACTGGAGGGAAGGAAGACTTTCCATTAGGTTTTACCCCGAATAATGAGGTCTAGGTTTTGCAATTGCTTCCAAGACCATCTGTGGTCCCCACTCCCCCTCTATCTTTCTCATTTTTACTAGTGGAAGAAGTAGCAGGGATAATCGCTAGATTTTCCTTTCCCTCGGGATCCACCTGTATTTTGTCTTCGGAGTCCACATCATCCTGGTCATCCTTACCTTGCTTTTGACTCGATTCTAGCTCCTGATTCGACTGTCGATTTTTTGATCTTGCTCCTCTTTCGGTTTCGATTCCATTGCATTGAATTTCAAACTCCATTTTCTCCCGCCCGTGACCGTGCCCATGTCTGCCTTCCATGTGTTGTTGCTAAGCTAATTTAAGCTAAATTTTTTTTTGAAATTATTGTTATATTTTGGTTGAAATTGAAAAAAATTTATAAAAAAAAGGGAAATGTTTTAAAAAGTCAAATTTGAAAATTTGAATTCAAAATTGAAAAAGAATGAGATATTTTGCATTTTCTATTTTGGAGAATTTATGATTTGGTTGTAGAGATATTTTGATATTTTGGTTATTATGGAATTTTTCTTGAATTAGAGAGAGGAAGAATTCTTCAATTTGGTGGGTTTTTGGATTTGAGTTGCGAAAATTTGGGGAATGGAAGTTGGAAGCAAGGTTGGAGGTTGAGCACCATTTTAGATCTTCCCAACTCAAAAGAAAAGAAATCTAGGTTCATGCTTGTAAATTTAGTTGTTTTGAAAATTATGTTTATATATATTTGTTTGTTATTGAAAATCTTTTTAGGAAACTCAAGATCTATATTGTGGTGAAAACTTCATGCCAAATTTTGTTTCAATTCTTAAACCCCTATTTCCATTTGAGTGTTCTCAAGAAAATTGGTGTTCTTGCCCAAAAAAAAAATGATCATTTTATGTATGGTTTTCTCAATTAATTTTGAAAATCCCTTTTGAAAATATAAAAAAAAATATATAGATGTATATATATATATAATGATACAGATATATATATATATACACATACA